>CM037852.1:70432364-70618538 GCA_021234595.1 Delia radicum
TTTTTTAAATTTCATAAGGAACGTAATTGGTGTACAAAGGCAAAAAATAAAATTTGATAAGTATGAAGGGATTTTTATAAGGTATTTTTGTTAATTCCTGCTGAGAGGTGTGAAAAGTATAACCACTGACGGCTTTCTATACACTTTTAGTTAGAAATCTTAAACATTTGTTCCCTGTTGTATTTGCTAATTCACTGATAAGTTATGTTTTGGAGCTTTTAATTTAAGCTTGACTTCTAAAAGAAAATTTACGAGGTTTATAAATTATCTCTTCAAATTGAAGTGAATATTGAAAGAAATTTGTATGGAAAATCTCGTGATAACAAAGAGATAATGCAATTATCTTGAATATTACTTAAACCTCATTCACAAGAGTTAATATTCAAGCAGAATATCTTGTAAACATACGAGAACACACAAGTTTCTATATTACACTACTCGACGGCCATCAAAAACCTGGTTTTGAAACACATATTTATAATAGACGCTGAATCCAATTTTTTTTCTCAATTATAGTTTCTGAAATATCGCGTTCGTGTACTTACGTTATATACTGCATTTTTTATAAACATTTTTTCTTCTTAATATTTCACGATATCTTCAAGGGATTTGGAATTTTAATACAAAAATGAGATTAGTCGAATGTGTAGTTTCGTAAAGTGATAAGATTTAAAATTTTTTTAGCATACATGTAATTACCGGTAAAATATTTTGAAACAAACACCGACATGATTATACTCAAATGAAATATCATTTTGTGTAGATTTATATATTATTTAAAATAGATTGCATAATTTTGAGGTTAAGTTTCAATAAATTAAGAAAAACATACGAAAAATTGTTTTTCATTATGTAAATATAAAACCAAAATATTTCAAAATCTGCAAATGAGAAAAAAATGTTGACAGATTTGCATTAAGCGTACCTATTAACAGATATGTATTTCAAAGAGATGTTCTGCAAAAAAATAAAATTTGTCGAGTAGTGTTATATTTTCTATACAGATGTTAATAATCAGAGGAAAAACAAAAGTAAATCATAAATCAAATATTTGTTAAACTTATTCACAGAAAAGGGCATCTTTTTGTGCTGACAGTAAATTTTAATATAAAGTTGTCAGAATGTATGTTCTGTAAGTTTAAATTTACATACAAATATGAGTTAATATGCTTTTGTATCACTCATAAAAAAAGGCGGACAAATAGTTGAAAATTTAGTTACGGCAACACAACAAAGTACCTGCATTTGCGCCAGCCGAATATTCAATATTCGTATTCTGCTAAATTAGCTAAAAAAAGATATTTGAATAGATTTTGGACTTCAGTCAAAACCGTATTATAACTAAATGTATGAAAATATAAAGGTCCGAAAAACAGTTTTTGACTTCTAATACAAAATTAAAACATTTTTAAAAAATTATTTAAAATTTTAACTAACAAGCCTATTAAATACATTGATAATACTAGATAAATTAGCTAAGAATTTAGCTAAACGAGTATAATTTTTAAGCTAAATCATCAGAAAGTTTTTGCTAAAACGGTTTCTCGGGTTTTGACTAGAAGCAGGTATCTATTCATTAGCGTATAAGTGGTTCATAAAGCCCTACTTGATAAGTGCAGAGAAACGACCAGTTGCTCTATCTCGCTTAGTTTCCGAGATATAGTCTATTTTATGATTATTAAAAAAAAATATGAGAAAATAACGCCATCTACAAGTATAACAGAAAGCGGAGACACCAAAAAATATTTTTTTGAAAACAATTTTGGTTTAAATTAACTGGCAAATTTTTAAATTTGAGAATCACGTATAACTAAATATTAGTTTGAAAAACTAGTTCCAATACAAATGAAATTTGTTCTTGTAGTAAAATAAGATGCCTAATAATTTTAGCTAACTAAGTCCCGGTTCACACACGGCAATTTTACTTGCGCAAGTTTTCTTCAATTCTCCTTTTAGCTTGCTTTTGTGTTCACACAGGAAAAGTTTGTTTCAGCAAGTTTCGTATATCAACCTGCAGCCAACTTCGTGTTGAAAATTGCGGATGACAAAACAAAACGGAATTTTAGTATGGGCAAGTCTGTACCCCCTTCCATTCTCTTTTCCTCCCTCTTCTATAAACTCAAGACTTGCGCAATTAAAATTGCCGTGTGTGAATCGGGAATAACTGATTTAAGCGTAAGCAACAGAAAAAGTTAGTTCTTCAACTGAATTAGAACCCGTTTAACAGACTTTTGTACTAACTTTTTTTTTATGAGTGTAAATGTGTTTATATCCTTTCGTAAAACAAAATTTTTTAAAAATACAAATATGTATGTAAATAATGCGGATGTAAGCCTTGAAAGGTACTTTTATGACATTTTAAAGCATCATATCCTTAATAGCAATACAAAGAAATATTTCAAGTAAGACCAAAATCGGCAAGGACAATCGTTACGTCGACCTTTGACTTTTGACTTATTAGAGCTGTGTGTTAGGTAATGTCATACCAAATTAATCTACTACAAAAAAAAAAGGTTTAAATCTATACAAAAATAGGACACACTCATAAAAATGTTGAAAGAAAAGATGTAAAATTACTGTGTTTTATCCAAATTTGTACACTCAGAAAAATGCCACCTTTGAATATGTTTGTAACCTAAACAAACATATATTTGGTATTTTAAATTTATTTTTTGTGAAGTGCAAATATACTAATAATACACATATATCACCCATTATACAGAAGACAGGACAAAACGGACATTTTTTGACCTTGCGCCTTACGATTTCAATTAAATTTTGCATGCACAAACTTATGGCAAAACTTAAAGATTGGCGTTTTTATTTTTTAAAATTTCGAAAAGTCTACAGACTTATGAGCGATTTAGCTTTTTTGATAAATAGGAAAATACAGAGCCTGTAGGTACCATTCTTCTTCGGGGCCATCACTATTGGAGCGCTGTAAGGACTATTTGACGGTTCGATACTACCATTGCGGAGTAATTCATATTTCGTTGCGTGTACCTTTGCCTTACCGGTCGGTCATCTTTAAGAACAATTTTGTGTTTCGCCAACGGGGTTGGCCCTTCTATGCTTTCAAACTTGGCCAATTCGTCCCGCAGAAATTCTTCTATCCGCTGCTCGTCGGTTGGGGCCGCCTCTTTCCTTTCCGCCTCCTCAGTCCTTATCGTCGCACACTGCACCTGCTCAACCGGACCCAGTCGTATCCTCTGATTACCGATACGGATTTCAGCTCTGACTGCTCGCAGAAAATCGAGACCCAGGAGCGCGTTATCTATCATGTTAGGCATTACCCCCATCTCTGGCTTGCATTCTTCACCGCCAAAGCTCACGTTCGTTTTGACCTCTTCCTCCACTTCTACTGGGGTGCCGTCTGCCAGACTTACGGTGTTTTCAATCCTGGTCACCTCGTGCTCGCCCCGGAGTTCATCTGCCAAACCTTCACTTACGTAGCTTTTTGATGCACCGGTATCGATTGTCACCTCTTTTCGCTGCTCGCCAAGATTTACGGTGGCCAGCAGCCGGGTTTCCGTTTGTAGGAAAGAGCTTACTGTGGCAAGGGCTGTTGATCCCGGACCGCGGCTTCCCCTTCCTGTTGGCGCGGTCCCGGGAAGTTTCCCGAACGTCTTGGGCAGCAGTCCCTTGTTCTGATACCGGGTCGGCCGCATTCCCAGCAAAATAACACACTTGGGTTTTGGCAGAAACGGAAACCATGACCGTCTTGAGCACATCGTCTACACGCCGTCCGCGATTTATGACTGCTCGGGGCTCATTCTGAACTACCTGTCGGGTGCGGTCATCCCGTCGTGGCGGTTGTTGGCGGTTATCTCGGTAGTGGTGGCTTACCTCAGGGTGATTCGCTCTCAGACATTCGTACTCTTCTGCCATTTTTATCAGCTCATCTAGGTTGTTAAAATCCTTCCTTCTTATGTACATCTGGTACTCAGCGTGTGCATTGCGGAAAATACGGTCCAGCTGTTTTTCCCTGGTAAAATTGGCGTGGCGCATCATGTTCTGCATCGCAATGACGTAATCTTTGAAGCTTTCTCGGACCCTCTGTTGCCGTTTGCGGATATCGTCGTCCAGATCTTCAAAGTATCGGGTGGGGAGGAAAAATGCCAGGAAGTCCTCTCGGAAGCCGGCCCATGTCTGCCAGTGTAGGTTGTTGTTTCGGTACCACATGAGAGCACCGTCTTTTAATAATTCCGGCATCGTTCGCGGCATCATATTAAGATATAAAGCCGTACACCTCTGCCAACTCCTCTACTCGCTCAATAAAATCTATCGGGTCTTTACCACCACAGAACTTTATTGACCACTTGCGCACATTGTCTATCACGGTAGCGTAGGAAATTTCGTGGGATCTCGGTTGGCTGGTTGCTGGTAGGACATTCACTGGTGGCAACGTGGGGTTTGTGGAACCGGTCGGTGGGGGGTAACGTGGGGACCCCCAATCTGGTTCCATCTGTGGGGTTATTTACATCATTTGCTGCAGCCCTGGAAAATTGGTGAAGCGGCTCTACAGTACTGCTGATCCAACTCTTCTAACCTTGTTATCACGCTGTACTTGTGTTCACCTTGGTTAATAAACGCCACCAGTCGCTTCCGCAGTTCTTCCACTGTGCCACTCGCGTCTAACCCAAATTCCGCGCAAACCTGGATCAAGGTCTCCCGACGGAGAGAGTATACCCAATTAGTACGTACCATTTTTTTTTCCCCCTCTGGAGGCGTCTTCGTGTTGTTGATTACTTTATTGATTACTCTGCGGATTACCTTGTTGACCACTTCGCTGGCTACCTCGTTGTATGCGGTTTTTGACTTTGTTGTTTATTTCGTTGATCACTTTGTTGACTACCTTCTTGTGTGCGTTCCTGACGACCTTGATGATTATTATTGTGGAAAAAGTCCCTGCTCGGGCGCCAAATGTAAGGAACCTCTGGTTGTGCCGGGTTTGAAGCTGGGATAGCTCAGTTAGTCCAGAGGTCCTCGCATTAAATTTATAATGGTACGATCAAAAAAAAT
The DNA here is from genome assembly GCA_021234595.1 of Delia radicum. Classification (NCBI taxonomy): domain Eukaryota; kingdom Metazoa; phylum Arthropoda; class Insecta; order Diptera; family Anthomyiidae; genus Delia; species Delia radicum. Next base: position 70,437,387 of record CM037852.1, read on the forward strand.
ACACGTCTTTTATTATTCACTTCAAACAATTTACTTTATTAAATTATTATTGAATTTCCTTAAATGACACTTTATTATTTTCCTTAGGCCGTACACTTACTTCCTTGGTGACGCTGCCTCGTGCTGGGGTAACGTTGCTCATGGACCGGCTCGTGATCGTCGACCTAACCCTCCTGACCCTCTTTCCCTCACTCTACCACGGATGTTATCCGCCTTTCTTGGATTTTATCCAACTCCCTGGACTCCTAGGCTTCTGGTTGTAAAACCAGAATATCTCTTTAGCCCTGTGTCAGTGCCCCTAGCTCCTTCCGAATTGGATGTTATCCAGTCGGCACTCACGGATGTTATCCGGACTCTTTCTGGTTGTTAACCAGACCCCTACGCTTATCTGGTTGTAAAACCAGAACCCTAAGCTGTTGCTTTGGTGTTACCAAACAACCTTAAAGTACACCCTATTCTATGCACTGCACTTTCTTTTATTTGTTAATTATCTTACCACCACGTTGTTCCGGTCTGTTGCTACGTCTTATTCGCTCGTCTGCTCAGCACCAAAAAGCCCCGACTGTTGTTTGTCATCGCCTTTTATATCCCTCGCTAGCTACACACAAGTTGTTTTGTAGCCACCAAATACTCTCTTGTGTGGTAATGTCTAATTGTCGTTGTTATAACCGGTTCGATTTAAACTGAGTGTCGTTGCCGTGGTGAGTATTCGTCTGTGCAATTAGTGTGTGGTTTTTATGATCTCTTAGCTGTCTGTAGTTTTCCTCTTTGTATCTTCCCCATTTGTGGTTTCGTTTCTTGCCCTCTCTTCTCTTTGCGATCTCTCTTGGTGACTGTATTTCTCTTTGCTCCATTCCGTCTTCCTGAAAAATATTTTAGGAATTCTGCCGCAGGTGGATGATAATCCTACCTCTCCCATCATGGGTGTTACCCATTCCACCCAATTATTTTCCCTCTGAATAATTCATGTTTATAAAATTTAAATTCATTTATTTTATTAAGATTTATTATTTCATTTTACAATTCATATTTATGTTTATAATTTACGTATGTGGCCACAATTTGCCCCAAGATTTTGTTCCTCACAAAATGTCCCCTTAACATTACGTTTTTAAATTTAATATTAAGAAATGTGGAAAATAAAAAAAAAATATTAAATTCAAAAAAAGTGAATGTGTATCTTTTTGGTAAAAATATCCTATTTTGCAATGCATTTTAAAAATAAATTGCATTAGAAATGCAATTCGTTTTGACTCTCGAAAAATTGTTAATCAGCTGTATATTAGTATATAGAGAAGCATACCATTTTAATGCATTTTAAGTCATAATGATCCGATACATATTGAAGAAGCTACGAATGTTGAAACTTTAAGTGGCCCCGTGGATATAATATTATAATATTATTTAAATTGGATGAGTCAAGGTAAGATTTCGGCTGATCTATAGTGGAATGCCCGATGTATATTTGCGGGCAAATATATATATAAAGCATTCTTTGAGAACGGGAGACCACATGCTGTTCAACGTACTGTACTTGACGTACTGTACTTGACGTACTGTACTTGACGTACTGTACTTGACGTACTGTACTTGACGTACTGTACTTGACGTACTGTACTTGACGTACTGTACTTGACGTACTGTACAATGTCTTAACATTTTGGTGCATATCTTTACTTTTAAAAGTTGAGTGCCGCAATATGGTGGTAATGAGTGTTAAGTCCAATAAGGAGGCTCGACATGAGACACAACTTTTAGCGACGTTTAAAATATTGTGAAGGAGTAGCGGGATCGCCTTAAAAATTGGCACACGGGGGTTTGTGGTTCATGAACTCGAATCCAGCGTCAGAGTTTTGTAATTAAAAATTGCAAATCCAATATGGCGGATGATTTAATAAGTTTTCGAGATTTGCTTCAAAATTGTCACTTAACAGTTTTTGGGATCGCTGATTACGAATCTGACATTAGATTTTCCAATATTGCGGATGATTTTTTTAAAATGTGATCAGTTTTGCGTATCAAATATTAAAGGTAACATTTTGAGGGTAGCTAAATACGAATCTGAAATTGGATTTTCAAAATGGCGGATGATTTTTTTTAAAAAGTCATCGAATTAGTATCAAATACTTTTTCAGAATGTTTTAGGGCCCGCTGATGGCGAATTTGAAATCAAATTTTAAAAATTCAAAATGGTAGAGCCAGTATGACTTAAAATTTATTTTTAAATATATCGTATTTTTGGGGTTGCTGAGTACAAATCTGATTTCAGATTTTAAATATACAAAATAGCGTATCCAAAATGGCGGTTAATTTTTTTTATAAAATTATCGAATTATATGAAATATTTTTTTCTAAAAGCTTTAGAGGTCGCTGAATACGAATCTGAAATCAGATTTTTAAAAATTCCAAATTGTGCATATTTTGATACGACACTGATCAATTTTCATAACAATTAATATTTAATAAAATGTTTATTAAGTGGATGCAGCAATATCAGTTAGAGTATTTTTTTGGTATTTTTAAAACATCAACAAACATTTTTCATCATACGTAGCTCACTTAAAAATTAAGATTTTTAACAGTTTTGTGTCTCATTTTAAAGGTTTTACCTTGAAAAATTACTTGTGATATTTTCAGATTTTTTATATTTTTTTTTAGAGATTTTTAAGCTGTTTTAAACGATAAAATCAAAAAATGTTCCCTATTTTCTTGAATTAGTAGCTGAATTGTGAAATTTTTTGAATTGAGGTCTCATTATTCGCATTTTTTGGTATTGATAACAACATAGACTGCAAAATTTTAGCTGACAGTGGACATAAACAATAATTAATGAGTGAGATATAAAGCAAAATTTGGACTGGTACATATTGAAAACTTCAATGCGCTTGCGCTAGCTCGGTAATTTTTTTAGCGTTCGCAAATTTTCAGCATATACGTTTCGAAAGATATGAAAGCTTTTAAGCCTGGTACAATTAAAAAAAAAAATAAAAATTAAACCACTTTAATCTACAACCCCTTCCGCAGAACATTGTGGAACTGTGGGTTAAAGTTGATATTTGCCTTAAAAATTTGGGAGCCTTCGAAGCTAGTGCGGGGGGGAAAGTTATATTAAAATCAAAGTTTTTTTAACATAACTGGCTTTTAAATGAAAAGATCTTTCAGAATAGTATGTACACTTTATATGTTTAGAGAGAAAATATTCATCTGGAAATAAAAGAGGAGGTTTTTGGGAAAGAAAATCGCAATTTTTTATAATTTTTAACTTAAACGAATATTAATCCATAATTTATTATATTATATTTTTCATAAAAGATTAGCCTTCATTTGGACCCGCTATTCGCCAAAAACTGGACCTGAGTCGGATCAAATTTGGAATTTCACATTTTTAAATGGGAATATCTTGCGAATTATACGAGGTACGCACATTTTTTTTGACCGTCGATCGTATTACGGAATCTAGGCACAGCGTTTGCGAAGACTTTGTGTTAGTAAAAACTTTATTTCAAGCCATACAATTTTTTTTAATTAATAACATAAAAATGCATAATATTAGGCATTGCTCGTGTTTAAACCAAATTTGATAAATGAAAAAAAAAAAAAAAACTGTAAATAGGGTTGATTTGGGATACTTCGAAGTCTACACCGAAAAAATTTCTTATTTTCGTCAAATCTAATGGCTAAATCAGACAGACGTAATCGTATCTCGGTATACAAAGTTTATTAAGTTAAATATGAAAAGAAGAGGTTGTGTAGGGCTTGTTATTTCATTCATATGTATTAAACATATAGAAAACGTAAACGGAAAACAAATATCTGTTCTGATTAGATTTTCTTTGTTTGTATACGTTTTCTATATGTTCAATGCTTATGAATGGAATAACAAGCTCTACACAACATATTTTATTCTTATTTAACTTATTAAATTATCTATACCGAGACTTAACACAAAAGACTTCCCAGTAAAAATTGCTGCTTACATGGAAGCAGGTTTGTAAGGGAGTAAGCCCAAAAGAATCGCTTAAAAACCTTCTTACATATGCCATGATTTTATATGGCGAACTCCCACTTGGAAGCATTACTTTTTGGCATAATAAGCGCAGATTTTAGCGCTTACAAAAAGCTGTGATTTCATGGCATGCTGTTAAGTCATATTTCATGTCTACATTAAAGTAATAATATGCATATACATAGTTTATTTTACATAAAATTCTACAGATATTAGTTTGTTTTGTTAAAATTTTGGACATATGTATAATATACTTATTTTCTTTTTACCGCTCCACGTGCTAGCTCTTCAAAAATAGTTAAATGACTAATTAATTTGTATTCCATACTCGAAAATACCAAACGCAATCGGAAATCACTCGGTAAAATTGGTACAGTTCGTTTATAATTCACGATATGAAACTTTCTGCATTACAACCTGCATCCTTATAAGGGATTAGGGTAAGCTGCTTACAACCTGCATCCTGGTTAGGGAAAACAGTAAGCTCAAATTTTTGTTTGTTTATTTTTATACGAAAATTATTCGTTTATTTTTCTGCTTCTCAGTATTATGTAATAGTAAGCACTTACATCAGCGCATTTGTTATATCCTGCTTTTAAAAACACGAACATTTTTTACTGGGTTACCATGCCCCAAATTATATTTAAACTTTTTATTTTGGAAATTAATTTTAATTTATTTCTTAAAATTAATATTTATTTTGAAAACCTTTTTAAATTTGATTATTTATATGCATAGGGTAACAATGAACTAATTTTATTTGACTGCAGCATTAGTTGATAGCAATTAATTTAGTTAATTTGAAAAATTTTGGTTTTAACTGAGAACTTAGCATATGAGACATATTATCGGTAAAATTTTACATGATTCCAGAATTAAGAGAAAACATGTGACATTGCCTACTATTTTTTCTGAACAAAGATATAGTACTCGCAGATTTGTTACATACTGTGATTGTGTACTTATGGAGTAGTATAGAAATTGTGTGTTTGCATATATGTACATTAGGGATATAACTTTTTGTTTTTTCTTTTTTTTTTTTTTTTGAAAATATCAATTCTACCAAAGCATATTCGTGTTCGGCATGAAAAACTCCTAAGTAATGCGAATTTTCACGATCGTTAAAAAAAGCTCACGTACCAAACTCGTTGAGGTTTTGAGTTTAAATATATGTATATTAGGGTGACAATGAAAAATCAACTTTGGATTTTTGATGATAAATGTGAAGATTCTTTTGCCACTTGATCTAAAACTTACTTGCTGAAAATTTGAGCCAAATCGGATAACTCTATCCCGTGCACCTTTGAGGTCAAAGTTCAAATTTTGGGAAATATAGTGTATTCTCCTATATTGGAGCTAAAAAAATAGCTTTTCGATATGAATTATACCGAAATCCAATGGGATTAATGTGCCACATAGTTTTGAACTTGCATGCGGAAAATATTAGCCGAATCGGGTAACTCTATGCCGTGCACCTTTGAGGTCAAAGTTCAAATTTTGGGAAATTCTGTATATTTAACTATAATTGATCTAAAAATATCGTTTTTTTAAGTATATTCATTTAAATTGTACAGAAACTGGATGTTTTAGATAATTTTAAAAGTATTCTGAAATATTATGAGTAAATTTAACCCTTTTTTGCTACGGGGTCAAAACTACACATTTGCTTAAATTAGCTATAAATCCAATATTTAAAAAAAGTGTAAAATATTATTTCTAAAAACGAAAAACTGAAATTTTAAAACCAATATTTAAAAATATATATTTATGTGAATGTTTTTCGTATAGAAGCAAAAGCAGTACATTTTAATTGGAATAAAAATATGTTTTTAATATAAAAAGTAAGGCAACTTGAAAGGTCTTCTTCGATAAGTTTGATTAAATGTAATCATTTCTTAAATTATTTAAATTCGCATGCTTCGTCGTCGTCGATAGTTTTGAACAACCTAAAAAGAAACACAATAATTATTTAAATGTAAATTAGTTAAATTTATATATAACTTTCTTTGAATAAATATTGTCGCTGCTGTTCATCTTTTGTGATCTTCTCATGATAATCTTCAACAAGCTTAATACCTCGTTCGGCGCAGTCATTAACAACCTTTAGTTTTTGAATAATAAATTTTCCTTTTCTATAATCTTCACAATCTTTCCAGCTACTTGGGTCTTTTTGTAAAAAATCCATTGAAATTTGGAATCTCTTCAAAACACTTTTCGTGTTTTTGGATACAAGTTCAATCAAAATTGATGAATTATCTTTAGCGAAGAAAGTATTAAGATTTTCTTTTTTAATTAAAAACTTTTTCAAAATTTCTTCTTCCTCAAGGTTTTCTTCTTCCATAAAAATCAAAATTTTTTTAGCCATTTGTTTTTTGTTTCAAAGTCTATTCTATCATCGAATAAACTGAATGCTACGCATTCTTCATTAAGGTAATATAGATGATTAATAAACTTTGTTATGGCTCTATCAGCAATTTGTGCATTTATTTTTTTATAATCTTCTAAATTTCTCAAAAATAATATGTCGTTTAAGGGAGCTTGCTCCGCTTTATCTGAATTGAACCAGAAAAATGCATAGCACTTTATAACAAAACCTGCAACTTCAACTAGACCATGTATTTCCAATTCTGTGATTTCTTTGAATTGGTTGCGAAACATCAATATCTTAAGGCAATATATTCCCTTAGCCATCCATCTAGCTAAATGAAGAGCACCGGGTTTAAAAAATTTTATGCCACTAGGAGGACTTCCACCCAGAATATGATAATCAATTCCAGGAACTCTTTGTGGTCATTTCGTGGAAAGTCCTCTTTAACTTTTATATTTGCAAAATCTAAAATTTTAGCGCAATCATCACCTACTATTTCTTTTATTCGAGGTATTGCTAATCCCGTCATATACTCATCCTTTTTTACGTTCGACCATTGATGACTGCGCCGAACGAGGTATTAAGCTTGTTGAAGATTATCATGAGAAGATCACAAAAGATGAACAGCAGCGACAATATTTATTCATAGAAAGTTATATATAAATTTAACTAATTTACATTTAAATAATTATTGTGTTTCTTTTTAGGTTGTTCAAAACTATCGACGACAATATACGAAGCATGCGAATTTAAATAATTTAAGAAATGATTACATTTAATCAAACTTATCGAAGAAGACCTTTCAAGTTGCCTTACTTTTTATATTAAAAACATATTTTTATTCCAATTAAAATGTACTGCTTTTGCTTCTATACGAAAAACATTCACATAAATATATATTTTTAAATATTGGTTTTAAAATTTCAGTTTTTTCGTTTTTAGAAATAATATTTTACACTTTTTTTAAATATTGGATTTATAGCTAATTTAAGCAAATGTGTAGTTTTGACCCCCGTAGCAAAAAAGGGTTTAAATTTACTCATAATATTTCAGAATACTTTTAAAATTATCTAAAACATCCAGTTTCTGTACAATTTAAATGAATATACTTAAAAAAACGATATTTTTAGATCAATTATAGTTAAATATACAAAATTTCTTAAAATTTGAACTTTGACCTCAAAGGTGCACGGCATAGAGTTACCCGATTCACATTTTTGTTTAAAATTCTGGAAAAAAATTTTTCCCATATATTTCATTGTCGCCCTAATGTATATCTTTATAAAAATCAGTTTGTCATTCCGTTTGTAATGTGTCGAAATATTGGTCAATATATATTATTGATCCTTATTAAATTCTAAGCAGAGTTAGCGATGTGCGTCTGTCTGTTGAAATGTCGATTCACGGCGCGATAACGCAATGGATGCTGTTCATTTTTTCCAAGATTGATGGACTTCTTCAGAAAGTGTTTGGTACAAAAATTAGCAGTGGTTAAAAAGTTATGAGTAAAAATGTTAATGTTCCGCTAAATTTGTCAAACTAATTTCTTTATATACACTCAAAAAAAAAAGTTTGTAAAGTCAGCAAAAAATTTTGCTGAGTCAGCAAAATTTTAGTCAGGAGGGTGCTAGCAAAAAAATTGCTAATGTCAGCAAAAGCTTTTGCTGGAAATCAGTGAGCTGATTTTTAGCAACAAAATTAGTAGATTCAGCAAAAGTTTTTGCTAACACTAAGTAGATTAGAAATAAAAAAGCGTTGTTAAAAATTAATAAATTTTTTGCTGAATTTTAGTAGACTGAAAAAAACGCAAAAAAATTGTTAAAAAATTGTAATTTAGTTAATATATTTGATGAAAATCATAAAACATATTTTTGTGATTCTTTTAAAAATAACACAAGGGAACAATGGTTCTGTTGATTAAGAACTGAATATTGTTTTTAAGGTTATTTGGGACGCTGAATCCAAATCTGCACTTGGTTTTTTTCTATCAGCTCGACTTTTCGAGATATACCGTTATGTTCAAAATTAAGGCACTTCCGCTACATATATTGGAATAACTTGAAAACGGTTCACCATATTAAATTAAAAAAAAAAACCGAAACTCGCAAACAATATTCTCTTTAAGCCGTGCTTACATTGTTTTTTAAATTTTCCAAGTAGTTTTAGAGATATCGTTCAAGTTTTGAAAAAAAAATTAAAATTTAAAAAAAAAAAAAAAATTTTTGTTCTTTAAAAATTCCTAAAAAATAAAAATGGGACAAAAATCACAGTTTTGGTCTAGAAACAGTTAGTTAAATATATTTCGAATGAAATGAGCTTTATTTCATTGCAATCGGTGCACAACTTTTGATTTTGTTCACGATTTACTGAATGATATAAATCGCGATTTCCATACAAAAATAACAACTTCTGATTTTGTTCATTTCTATCAGCTATACTTTTTAATTTAACACAAAAAGAGTATTTTAAAGAAAAATAAAAAAATTTAAAACACAAATATTACAATGTAATTACAACTCATCGAAAAATTTTCTTTTATAAGATTTTCTTAAATAATGTTGTTTAGAGGGATTATTTTTAATGCTCCAGCAATAGTCCGCCATCATATGCTCTGTTACGGTAGTATGAAATTGTTGTTCCTTGGGTTAACAGATTTTTTTGCTTTAATCGAGAAGCAAGAATTTCAGATGCTTTTTTAGATAGTCCAAGGTCTCTCACTAAATCACTAAGCTCCTCCTGATTAAATTGTCATCTGATCCACATTCAGAAATTGGTGAAGGAACATTTTGTCGTAAGTCGTGAAAATTGTGTGTAGATGTAGATGGTTGTGGTTCTGAATCCTCACTAGAGTACAGGACTGGTTGGGTAATAGACAACACGTTAGGATAAATCCATTTAGACCGGTTTGTTTTATTAATGCCTGTTATGTTGACAGCGCAAAAATAACAATCATCATAATGATTCGAAGGTTCCCGCCAGATCATTGGTGTTTTATACTTGAACTGGGTCCGTTGCTTGTTTGCCCATAACCTTAAATACTCTACACAGTTTTTACATACAGTATTAGGGATCCAGTACTTGTCACGGGTTTCCATGGTAAATCCGAAGTAGTCAAAATAAATTTTTTTAATAAAATCTGACACACTTTTTCTATTTTTTATAAACGTGTATTCTCCACATATGTTACAAAAATAGTTGGGATTGATTTTACAGGTGTTTCTTGACGTAGTCATAGCCCAATTTTGAAATATATTTCAAAGTAACACAGTTTTCAATAAATAAAACAAGGGATAAAAATCAAAAGTTGTTTGTGTTCACTGATGAAATGTTCTAGGTTAAAATTTTTTAATATTTTTTGTCGTTATACTTTTCGCTTTCGTAAACAATTGTTGAATGAGAAAAATTGGTTGAATGAACCCATATAAATACTTCGTAGTTTTTTACTGAAGTACCTAGAAAAAATTATATCCACAATTTTATTACAGTCACTTATGAATGAACACATGTGTTAAGGGGAATTTCTTTAAAAAATCATCCGTTACCAACGGTAAACCACACATCAATAAAAACAAGTGCACTTTTCTCTTTTCTCTTTAATTGACTGTGAACTGACTAGGTGTCATAAAGGAACAAAAAAATTTATAGGCGTTATGAGTTTGCTACCGCAACCATAAAAATGAAATAATCTTTTTTATTACCTAATTTTTTTAATTCTTAGAATCATAAAAAACTAACTTATTACATACAAACACTTACACATTAGAAAATGTTATTTTTGTATGGAAATCGCGATTTATATCAATTCAGTAAATCGTGAACAAAATCAAAAGTTGTGCACCGATTGCAATGAAATAAAGCTCATTTCATTCGAAATATATTTAACTAACTGTTTCTAGACCAAAACTGTGATTTTTGTCCCATTTTTATTTTTTAGGAATTTTTAAAGAACAAAAAATTTTTTTTTTTTTTTAAAAATTTTAATTTTTTTTCAAAACTTGAACGATATCTCTAAAACTACTTGGAAAATTTAAAAACAATGTAAGCACGGCTTAAAGAGAATATTGTTTGCGAGTTTCGGGTTTTTTTTTTATTTAATATGGTGAACCGTTTTCAAGTTATTCCAATATATGTAGCGGAAGTGCCTTAATTTTGAACCTAACGGTATATCTCGAAAAGTCGAGCTGATAGAGAAAAACCAAGTGCAGTTTTGAAATCAGCGACCTCAAATTAGTAAAAATTTGCTATAAATTCCAAATCAACACAAAAAAAGTTCAATTTTGTTCCCTTGTGTAATTTACAATAATTACGAAACATAAAAATTTTCATTTTCCCACATTGACGACATGAATTAATTTAATATCTGAAAATATATAGAAATAAATATATATAACATAACAAAAATTTTCTTTCAACTACTTATATCAATGGTAGTCTAAATGATGCTTTCTTTTAAAGGACGCAACTGCCGAAGATAATTATAGAAACGAAACGAAAAAATAAAAAAAAAAAAACGAAACGAAAAAAACAACCCTTTTTTTGCAATAAGAAAAGGAACCATACTAAGATGTGTGTCTTTGTCTTTCGCTTTAATCTGTCTACATGTCTGTATATGTTTGTTTGCAATTTGACCACACTAGATTACACAGGTCAACAGCAAAAAAAAGGCTTGACTAACCACTATATAGATTTGATGCATCATGGCTGCCAAAGTACAAAAATGGTAAAATTTTTCAATTCTATGGATAATTTTTTTTTAAAAAAATTTTTTTTTAAAATTGACAATATTTTGAGCCATTTCTCCACTTATGTTGTCATAACTCAAAAACAACTAGTCCGATTTTGTCAAATTAAATTTACAAAAATTAAGGTTTACAATATCTTTAAAGAACTGTACAAATTTTTTTAATGCGATCAATAGTTTCAAAGTTATGAAACAAATTGTTAGCAAAAAAAAAAAAAATGCTAAAAAAAAAAAAAAATTTGAAAAACAAAAATCTGGAAAAAATCGAAAACTGCAAAAAAAATTACTTTTTATTTTTTTGTAGTAAAGCTACATATCATGCGAATTAAACTAGATATGGATCATAAAAATCGATGCATGCTTTACATTTTTATTTACAATTAATTGAAGGTATCGCATATTTACAAGCACTGTAGAAAATTGTACCTACATAATGAAAATGCAGAACATAAAAACTCAGGTGCATTTTACGACACGCATTTTGGCAAAACCCCTTTGGGAAAAACCTCTATGACATTTTTATGATTCTAATAATTAAAAAAAAATAAGTAATAAACAAAAGATTGTTTAATTTTTACGATTGCGGTAGGATAGTAATAAAACGCTCATAAATGTGCGTGTACGCTGAAGTGCTCTTATTTTCCGTTAGCTACCTGTAACGGATAATTTTTTTTTTTCATAAAAGTCCTTAATGTTTTTTAGGATTCTTGGGAATAATAAAAAATTTGCAGCACACACAAACTGTATCCACACAAAGGGTTATCCCAAATTATAGTATCAGTATTTATAAGATCTCCTTGACCCTTTTTATTTCATTCAAGAAGTGTTTGCGATAACGCAAACATCATTTAATACCTACACAAAAATTAGAGTCATACAGCTTAGAAGTTAAAAACAATTTTCAAATATTAATAAAAATGAGCCAGAAAGCCAGAACATTTTCATGTAAAAACGATCCAGATTTATTTTGTTATGTGTGCGGCCAATATATCACCGGGAAAAAACGGAAGTGGTTCTTAACTTCATTGCAAAAGTCATATCAAGATTGCTATAATATCTATCCGCACAATTTGAACCAGCATTGGACACCGAGTACTATATGCATTCCATGTCGATTGAATTTATCTATGAAGTCTTCTAACGTAAAGTAAGTATAAATTAATAGATTTGGAATATTTTATAATTACAATATTTCTTAATTAAAATTTGAATTCTTCATATTCCTGATTTCAATTTTTTTTTTCATTTTACAGACGACACTTGGAAATTTTGAAGCCTATGCTATGGAGAGAAACAGCGAACCACGCATCCGAGTTTTATTTTTGTTTAAGTACAAAAAGCATATTTGATGGCCCACAAATTCGCAAATTGGTGAACGATACTGAATTTGGCAGTTCAATGTCAGAAATTGAGAAGAATGCATGGGATTCGTTTGTATGGGTTATTCAAAATTTCTTAGGAAATAACAAGGGTGATGATTACGTTGCGCACGTTTGAAGAGATGTTAACTCACTTCCAGAATCTTGGATGCAACATGAGCATCAAATTACACTACCTGCACAGTCACTTAGATCGTTTTCCTGAAAATCTAGGAGACTTGAGTGAAGAACAGGGCGAACGATTCCACCAAGATATCCGGACAATGGAGGAACGATACCAGGGTCGCTGGGATGCACACATGATGGCTGATTTTTGCTGGAGTATTCAGAGTAACACTTCGTTATTCAACAATAGTAGAAAATCGACTAAAAGAAAATTTCAGAGTTTGTAGTTTATAATACATATTTATTTATTTATTTTCTTGTTTTATTTATTATAATAAATGTGAATAATAAAATATAAATTTTCTACTATTTAATTTATTTATTTATTTACATTTAAGCTCATCCAACACAAATGTCTTTCCGAAGAATAGAATCAGTATATTCTAGGTAGGGTTTTGCCAAAAAATACACGAATGTTACTATGTAATGCATTTTTGATGTGAAAATTTGTACATAGCATGGGGAAAATGTTTTCAAAATTCAATCAATCGAAAGAAGAACATTAACTACTCAATTTTATGTATATCAGACAAAAAACTAAAATTTGGTGAAAATGAGCGAATTCACTTAATTGTGAATAAATTCGAAAAAAATCAATCGATTTTTATGATCGCTATCTCATTTTATTCCTATTACATGTGGCTTTGCGATAAAACAATAAATCTGAACGATTTTTGCCGTTTTCGATTTTTTATGATTTTTTTTAACCAAAAAAATTTGCTATTTTCACGTAAAAAAAATATTTTTTCCCTCAATTTTTTATTATAACTCCAAAACTACTGAGCCGATTGAAACGCAATATATCAACGGATTAAAGGCTATGTAAATTTCAGTTTTTCTAAATTTATTTGAATAATATCGGACTAATTTTTTTTAGTTATCATTAATTATGTGGAGACACGTCTAAAAAAATTTATAATTTTAATTAAAAATTTTTTAAAAAAAAACCTCTCCATAGAATTTCAAAATTGAACCATATTTGTACTACTGGGACCACAATACATCAAAATTGTATAGTGGTTTTCAAAGCCCCTAAAATTTTTTCAAAATTGTTGCCTTGTGTTATTAATCTATTAACATTTATTATAGAAATACATATTTAATTTAAATATTTTCTTTTGTCTTTCATTTTATTAATAGACAATTATTTTCACAAGACGGTGACAACGCAAAATTTAAGTTGTTTTAATCCTCAATTTTGTTTTATGTATGAAAAACAGATACAAAAGTCTTCCATGGATGATTTTTTTATATGTCTTATTAGAGTTGTACTTTTTAGTATCATTTTCCTCTTCTCTACTACATCTTGACATGCCGCGACATCTTAATTAGTAAAACATTAGTATATTAGTAAAGCATTAGTATAAAACAGGTAAGTGCTGAATAAGTATAACAAAAATTTTAGCTGAAAACACGATTTTAGCAAAAAAATTTGCTAAAAAATAGTATACCTGATTTACAAGACGTTTTACTAACTTTTGTACTAACTTATTTTTTTGAGTGTACTTTAAAACTACACTCTAATAAACTTTGGTTTAAATTTACCCTATTTATAGAAGGTAACCTACTATACTTAATATAATGTCTGTAAAATTACTATGTGTGCGTAAATATAAAATGATACACACATTATGTGTAATATTCTTACACACAATGTGTGTAAATTTATATTTTCGTGTGCGTTTAAAAACATTTTTAAATCGTAAAATTATGTAATAATGCCACCGGCCCATAATCCACAAAAAACATTGCGTTTTTCGGGATTCATTGGCAGTTCTTGCAATGCTTCTGGCTGCTCTTCACACCAAATACTTCAATTTTGCTTGTTCACGTATAAATTCAACCAGAAATGAGCTTCGTCGCTGAACACAAATTTCCGATTAAAAAGTGGATCTTAATCCAACTTTCCCAGCGCCCATTCACCAAAAGTTAGCCGCTGTAGTAGGTCGTTAGGCTTCAATTCCTGCACCAGCTGTATTTGAAAAGGTTTTACGCCCAAATCCTACCGCAAAATTTTCCACGTAGTGGAGTAACAGAGGCCCAATTGCTGCGTACGGCGCCGAATCCATAATTCACGGTCATCAACAACACTGCGATATTTTCCTCTGTCCGCACTCTACGTCTGCGTATTGGTGGTTTAATATCCAATAATATAAATTTGTTGCGAAATTAAGTCACAAGATTCCGAATAGCCGCCTCAGAAGGTCGCCCAAACTGACCATAAATTGGAAGAAGTGCACGATGCACTTTCTTAACCGAGCATGAGTTTTGATAATAAAATTCAGTAATCTGCAAGCGTTGCTTGTTTGTAAGTCGATTCATGGTTAAATTATAGATTAAACTGAACGTGTTTAACAGTAACAAGTTACACGAAAACAGCTGAGCTGCCAAAAACAGTGTTGACAAAAAGAAAGTTGCTAAAAAATCACCCTTTATAAGGGTCTTCTTGCTTGGACGGCTGAATTTTAGGTGTTTTTTAAAAACTTGTTGAAAGAAAAATGCAAAAGGTTTTCTATTTTAGTTTTTGTATTGGGTTGCACAATTCATTAGGAAAAATACAAAACTAACAATTTGTCAGTAAGTGGACTGTTTGAAAAGTTCTCGCCTTCATGGCAGGGTCTACTAAGGAAAGGTGTGTTGTTGGTACGCAGCTTTCCGGGATTCATGGATATCAGTTATCAAAATTGCGGACATTTGAAAATGAAGAATCGCCATTTGGAAATTTTTTTGTAGCCTATTGTAAAAAACAAATAGTCGATTAAGCCATATATCTTCAAAATTGGTTCATCTGAACTTGAAAACCAGTTTGAAAAACGTGGCTAAGTTTTAAGTGCGATTTTCTGGCACAAATGCCTCATTTAGGCAAAAAGATTGCTTAACAAAACTGTCTGTATCTCCCAAACTATTTAGAGTATCTTATATATAAAATTCTCGTGTCACAATGTTCGTTCCCGTACTCCTCCGAAACGGCTTGACCGATTCTCATGAAATTTTGTGAGCATATTGAGTAGGTCTGAGAATCGGCCAACATCTAAAAATGGGCGCGATCGGACCAGTGGGCGTGTCAGCTCCCATACAAAGTAAATATTTAATATCATATATCTACAGTACTATAATAGCCATAGTCTTAGAAATTTGTGCACGTTGATTATTTGTTAATGTGAATAGTCATGGGAAAAATGGGCGTTATCGGACCAGTGGGCGTGTCAGCTTCCATACAAAGTAAATATTTAATATCATATATCTACAGTTCTATAATAGCCAGAGTCTTAGAAATTTGTGCACATTGATTATATTATGAATAGTCATGGGAAAATTGGGCGGGATCATACCAGTGGGCGTGTCAGCTCCCTTACAAAGTGATTATTTAGCTCATATACAAAATTAATATTAATATTAAATATCTAGGGTTCTATATTAGCTATATAGCCTTCAAATTTTGTACGAGTCCATCAATTACAAATATTAGTAGTCGAACTGAAAATGGGCGGAATGGGATAAATGGGCGTGGTACCAAAAGCAAAAAACAAATAAGCATTCAAATAAATCATCACATTCAAGACTCTTTGCAAGGGTATTTAATAATGTTGTTCAAAAATTGTTTTAGCGTTCCTCATAGTCCTAGAATAAAGGCGATAGAAGGACAAAGAGGCGTTGGGCTTCCCATGAAATTACAAATTTTAAAATGATTTACTAATGTGAATTTATTTTTTTAATTATATATTTGCGTAAAAAAATTTTCTTGATTTAAAGAATTAATTACAATTAAAATTTGAAGGCAAAGCAACGTTTGCCGGGTCAGCTAGTATTATATAATAATTTGAATGATTATTCAAAAGAATATGAAAAAAATCGACAATTTTTTTTTTGCAAACCAGAAGAACTTATCAAAGAAAATTCTTTTGGCTAATATCTTAAATTCTTTAATGAAAATATTTCATACAAACTATGAATTTTATTCATTAAATACATGAAACTTCTATAACGTTTATGTTAGAATTAATGAAAACATTTTATACACTTTATGAAATTTTCATTGGGTCAATAAAACCTTTATTGATTTAATGAAAAATATTTCATTGATTTAACGAAACTTTTTTTTGCGGACTTTGTTATGAAAAATTCATTTTGAGAATTGTGTATGTATTGTTGATCTTTTAAAATTGCATTTAATTTTAAATGGTCAGGTTTGAGATCAAAATCAAAATGTTACTGTTATAAATAGAAAACACTAATTGTTAATAAATTTAAGAGAATATGAAAAAATCTTTCGGGGATCAGCGGTAGAGGGAGTGCCGAACTTTCAACCTAAGCAACTAGGTCATCTTCATCCTCATTCTAATCCACCACCCACAAGAAACTCGAGGTTAATTTTATTAATGAATGAATTAATTTATATTTATTAATTACACAATGCAAATTAATATATTTTTAAGTGTAAAATATAATAATATATAAGTTTTAACTTTACTTTTTGAGCCTTAAACGTGAGATTGGGCAGCGACATAAAATACGTGTTTCTTTATGTTGCATCATCTACAAAAGCGGCTCCCACCCATTTGTATAACAATTTTTAAATATTGTGAAACTTCTTCATTCATTTCTGTATGTTCGGTTAAAAATTTGTTAAAATTCGAAGAAATTTTTGGATAGTTTCCAAAGTTTTAGGAGTTTCGTATTAAAACTTAAAAATTATATAAAAATTTATTTTTGTCAGAAACAGATCAGAAACAGATCGTCTTAACCGAGAGTTCATCTAAAGCAAGTTCGAATTAATGCTACACTGAAACTTCAAATTAGTTCGTAATAACAGGGTTTTCATCTTAACCGAGGTCGTCTTAAAGAAGTTTTACTGTAAGATACTTCTCGAAAGAATCATCAAAAACACAAAAGTGGGATAAAAATTTGTGTATATTTTGAACACCCGACGAATAATTTGATATAGTGGTATCTTATGATATAAACGGCTGGAGTAAACTGGTAGTCCAAAAAAATAATAATATGTAGGTAATCACCGCTTCTACACAGGCATTTTAGAATTCGATTTCGGTGCGTGATTTTTTTTCCAAATTGAATTAGAAAACTGTTTTTATTATCAGTGCAAAATTTTCTAAAATTGTTTGTCTTCGGAGCTTCCACACAAAAATAATTATACCCCTAATGTTCAAATGTATGATCATGTTATTTTGTGCTTTCATTTAAATATTTCTTCTGTATTACAGACATACACGCGTGGATGTGCATTTAGAAATAAGTAATAACAAAATTTATTTATTTTAAGGATGCTGAAATCTCTATTTCCCTCCTTTAGTCATTTTGGCACATTAAATAAGAATAAACAAAGTTTGTTTTTTCCTTTTTTGACATTACTTAACAATCTTAGTCTTGTATTGTTGTTATTCAATTAAAGATATATTAATGATTTTTGTTTTTCCTTTAGTTAAAAATGATGTTGCAGAAAAAAGCAATAAAATTAGCACAATCTTTTTGCTAAATATTAGTAAAATAAAAACAGCAAAAAACATGTAAAACCTACTAAATTTCCGTGAAAAATTTTAATATAAATAATAAGACAACTGAAATGTAGCTTTGCATTTATAAGATAAACAAAATACAGAGTTGTATCGGTCTTTTATTTGACTTAATTATATCCTTTGTAACTACGATATGACTACCCGACGAAAAAAGTTTATATATATATAGTTATATGAGCCCTAACCACTATTAATTCGTACACCAAATATTGTTTGACTGTTCAACACTAATGGCCACTTTTATAATGAAATAATGTTAACTACGCTAACAAAGTTGAACTTTTCTGAAAGTTGATTTTGTGTTCTTGATATTAATTAAAAAATGTATTCACATTTCATAAAAAATATTTTGAAAACGCAAATTAAACTAAAGCAGTTTATTATTTGTAAATATTAATTTGCCCATTATTAATTCGTTCCGTGTAAAAATCAGCTACTAACAACTATAAAAATGCAAATATAAACAAATAATATAAATGTACCGTTATATTAGAATAAACAAATGTCAGTGGAAGAAAAAATCTTTCTTTTTCATGTTGTTCTATGTAAATTTTTATTACTTTTAAACGATGGCACGCGGTAAGCCAATTTGTGAAGAAATCCGAATACTAATTAACGAAAAATTCAAATCGGGAAAGAGTTATGGCGAAATATCGATTGATCTTAACCTCCCCAGATCTAGAATACAAAGTATTGTTCAGAAATACCAAAAAATGGGAATTACTGCAATAACGTTGCGAATAGAGGCCGGGTCTCTAAAATAACTTTTCGTGATAAAAGACCATTAGCGGCTATAATAAAAAAAAAATCGTCGAAGCACTGTTAGAGACATAGCTTCAAAATGGTCCGAAACAATTGCAAAAATCCGTAAAACGTGAATGGACGCGTCAGAAAATGAAAGAAATAGGTTATGGTTTTTATAAAGTAATTGAAACTATAACTTGGTATTGCAAAAAATATTTATTGAAACTGAACTATTTTTTATGCCCTTACTTACTGCACTTCAAATGAAAAAACGTTTGCTGTGGGCAAAGGAAAGACGTTCTTGGGTACAAAGGCAATGGGACACCATTATTTTTAGCGACGAATCAAAGTTTGACGTATGCGTCGGTGATGCCAGAAAAAGGGTGATTCGCATATGTATTTATTTGTGGCGAATATGTATTTCAACAAGACGGCGCATCTTCGCACACAGCAAAAAAAAAACAAAAAAATAGCTTCAAGAAAATGGAATTGATGTTCTGGATTGACCATCATCTAGCCCAGACTTCAACCCATTCGAAAACCTGTGGGCAATTCTGAAAAAGAAGTTGCGAAATGACCCACAGCGTGAGCTTAACGGATTGAGAGCCAAAATTCAGGAAATTTTGGGACTCAATAACCCCTGAAGATTGTCAAAACTTGATAAATACATTGCAACGGCGAGTAGAAGCTGTTTCAAAAAGCAAAGGGGGGCGTTACACAGGTTTAGACAATACAATTTTCACCTGTATGAATTAATAGTGGTCAAATTTTTTTTTATAAAAAATAACGAACTTTCGTTTTATTTAATTTTTTGAAAAAATTTCTAATAATATGTGAAGTTATTTTTCTATGAATTTAATGACAATAAAATAATATTTCAGAAGATACAAAATTTATGGTGTAGTTAATATTGTTTCGTAAAAAATGTAGACATGAACGCTGCATTTTCACAAAAATTCTTGGTGTACGAATTAATAGTGGTTAGGGCTCGTATATTATTGATATTCCGATTTTGAGCATTAAACAGCTTATTATAAGATTTTTGGGATTTTCTTAGCTTTTTGAAGATTTTCAGACTTCAACTTCTACTGACTTTGAACTTTTGCTTTATAGTATAGGTTTTCTAAGTTATTTACTTTTACTTATTTAAGAATATATATTTGTTGCTTTAAATATATTGAATTTTCTGATATTTATACATAAAAGTGATAATTTTTTTTTTGTTAATTTTTACCATATATGTTTATATATAATTATACAAAAAAGTGATAAAAACATGGGATAAAAAAATGTGAAAAAAAGAATGTAAAGTAAAGAATGTCTGAAAAAAGTAATTTTAAAGCCCAACATCTTAAGAAAATGCTGTTTTTAAGTCCAAAAATAAAAAATCAAAAAATTGTAAAAAAAGAAGAAAATATGTGTAAAAATTGAGAAAATTGCAGAAAAAGCTTGAAAGCATATTTGTCTTCTCTGATTATTATACGAGTACATAAAAGTGATAGAATTTGTTTAGCTTTATAGTATCATATATACTTACAGTGTATTCACACAGCAGCAAACTTTATTTTAAATCTTTTATATTTTTTTAAAAAAAAGCTATTAGCCGTATAAGGTATTAACAAAATTGTTTATTAACTTATTAATAATTTCAATACAACAAAAAACTAACACTAAGCATGTTGTATTTAAAAAAAAAATTAAAAAATATTAGAGCTGATGTTACGAAGAAATTGGTCCATTTTATGCCAAGAAGATTTAAAGAAGTCATAGCAAAGAAAGGCTACTCCACAAAGTATTAAATCATGTGAAATTTTATTTTTTGTACAAACATTTGAAGCTGTGTGAATACTTTTGTCCGCCTAAAATAATACTTTGAATTACATATTTAGTTTTTTCTTATAATATAACATACTAAGAATAAGTTTTTTGTTGTATTTGAATTATTTATAAGCAACAATTTTGTTGAATACCATATCCGGCTTGTGGGTTTAATTTTAAAAATATGAAATATTAAAAATAAAGTTTGTTGCTGTGTAAATACTCTTGTCCGCCACTGTATGTATATGTATACATGGAAATATATATGACTTCATATTTAGCTATATCAAGTAGCTATATCAAGATACAACTATATATGGAGATATATAGCGATGTCTTAACATGTTTCGTAAAAATAAATATTAGATGTATTTATATCGCTACATATGGCCACATATTTAATTATATCAAGTTATATCAACCCAGGAAAAAATTACACATTCCAAAAAGAAGGTGATGACCACACTTGCTTACATATCTCATTGCCAAATTTAGTAACTGCAATACCAAACTCATTCCAACGATAGAGTCAAAAAAGAAAGTAGTATTGTAATCAATTCTTTAAATTTAATCCAGAAAACATGAACTCAATAACAAAGTAATTATTTACTTAAAAGAAAATAACAATGTTATTAACTTATATGTTTAACTTTTTGTAATCAAGAGTAATCATAATCTTTTTCTGAATAAAAGGACGTCATTGGAAGTAGTTCCTAATTTTGAAATAAGAAGTTATGCAATTTTAAAGCACTTATTTTATATATTTTTTCAAACAAATTTTTATTTGCATTAAAATAATACTAAAAACAAAAATTGCATGTTGCCTCAATTTTGTTAAACGGTGGTTAGGTATAAATTAAGGAAGCGCTCGTGAGCAGAAAATTGTGAGTGGAAGTTTAAATTACTGACGTTATCGTGAGTGAGTCTAAAAAAATTTTCGAGGGTGATTGTGCGTGAGTCCTATTTTGTTTTTCAATTTTGAATTGTTCTTTTTTTTGAAAATTTATATTTTCGTGGTTTATAGCTCCAAAATTATGACAAACCCATGTTATCATGATACTTCGACGTTTCACTTTTTAGGATTTTAGTTCCGTATGAGTTTTGATCGTTATATTTGAGTGACCTAGAAGAATCACGTGTGAGTAAAAGTTGAATTTACTTATGGAACTACTTCTTTTTTTTAAATGTAAGTACTTCTTATTTTGTCTAGGGAACTATTTACTTATTTTTTTTTTGTGTAAGTACTTTGTAGTTTTACAATGGAACTATTTCTTTATTAAAAAATGTATGTAGTTCTTAAAAATATAAAGTAAATGGTTCTTCGGTAAAAAAAATAATCAATTCTAAAGAATCAATTATTTTAGTCTCACGCCCTGTTAAAAGAATCGAGTAGGTAATCTAGTAAGGAATGCGTTCTGCCCAAAATACTTGATTACAAACCAGCTTACCTTTTTGGAAATTTTTTGCTGGGAAGCTATATGACTATATATATACTTTTTTCGGCGTCAGACTTAGCTACGCTCAATCGATTTATATTTACGTCATTCGCACCACTTTTTCATACATTTTGCTTAGTTTTTCGAAATTTAACCTCAAAATCATGACATTTTTTTTTTTAAGAATATAAATCTAAACAAAATATTTTTTTTCAAAATTTTATTTAATAAAATGGCATCGACTTGTTGCTGAATATTTTTGTTTTTTTTTGACATAAATTTAATATTTTGGCATTATTTGTTGCATATTTTCGGTATAATTGCATATTTTTGCACATGTTGTAAAAATTAATTTAAGATTTGATTAAAAATACATTTAACATAGCATCCCAGGAAAAAATTACACATTCCAAAAAGAAGGTGATGCCCACACTTGCTTACATATCTCATTGCCAAATTTAGTAACTGCAATACCAAACTCATTCCAACAATAGAGTCAAAATAGCAAGTAGTATTGTAATCAATTCTTTATATTTAAACCAGAAAGCATGAACTCAATAACAAAGTAATTATTTACTTAAAACTTATATGTATAACTTTTTGTACTCAAGAAGTAATCATATACTTTTTCTTAATAAAAGGACGTTATTGCAAGTAGTTCCTAATTTTGAAGAAAGAAGTTATACAATTTTAAAAAATTTATCTCATATATTTTTTCTAACAAATTTTTATTTGCAGGAAAATAATACTAAAAACAGAAATTGCATGTTGCCTAAATTTTGTTAAACTGTGGTTAGGTATAAATTAGGGAAGCGTACGTGAGCAGAAAATTGTGAGTGGAAGTTGAAATTACTGACGTTATCGTATATTTGAGTGACCTAGGAGAATGACGTGTAAGTAAGAGTTGAATTTACTTATGGAACTACTTCTTTTTTTTAAATGTAAGTACTTCTTATATTTTCTAGGGAACTATTTATTTATTTTTTTTTGTGTAAGTACTTCGTAGTTTTTCAATGGAACTATTTCTTTATTAAAAAATGTATGTAGTTCTTAAAAATATAAAGTAAATGGTTCTTCGGTAAAAAAAATAATCAATTCTAAAGAATCAATTATTTTAGTCTCACGACCTGTTAAAAGAATCGAGTAGGTAATCTAGTAAGGAATGCGTTCTGCCCAAAATGCTTGATTACAAACCCGCTTACCTTTTTGAAAATTTTTTGCTGGGATGTAGTTATCATTTGTTAAAATTTTATATTGGATTTAATTTTTAAATCAACGCTCTCGAGTAATAACTAAATCGATTTTTAAAATCCGCAAATTTTAATTTCATATTTTTTTGATCTTTATTTTTGCATTTTTAGATCATATTTTTTGGTATTTGGAGCTTATTTGGATTTAAGTGCACATTTTAAGCGCATATTTTTTATTTATTGCTACATATTATTAGCGCATAGTTTCGATTTTTTAGCGCATTAAAGCTTGTAATTGTGGCCATAAAAATATTTATTTGCGCTAATTATGTTTTTTAACTGAACGTGATTTTCACAAACATTATAAATTTTTTCATATACTTAGGAGTTTTTCATTATATAAAAGCCATTATAAAGAACAAAAGTGTTTAAGTATATTCGTGTTCAGCAGCCCAAACTTAGGGTTATACCTCAAGGCTTTAATACAATTTCACTCAGAGATTAAAAAAAAAAAAAAATACAATTGTCAACTTAAGCTTAAAAATCTTTTAAAAAGTTCACTTTAGCAATATCGCTCAAGAATAAGATTTTTAAATGACAATATGCGTTTTCTGAAAACAATCTGGGAAGCAGTAATGCAGTAGATATACGGGAAAAGTTTTCCTCGTTTAAAAATTTAATAATATTTTTTTTCAATTTTTTCAAAAATAT
Source organism: Delia radicum (assembly GCA_021234595.1). Taxonomy (NCBI): domain Eukaryota; kingdom Metazoa; phylum Arthropoda; class Insecta; order Diptera; family Anthomyiidae; genus Delia; species Delia radicum. The sequence goes on from CM037852.1 coordinate 70,461,479, forward strand.
TACCAATTTTGAAACCTACGTTATAAATGAGCATCTTTGCAGGAAAGAAACAAGTAGTAACAAATTTTAAAAACCCCCATAACGGCCGATCTACTCCGGTTAATGCCACTAAGATATCCTGATACCTACCTGTATTAAAACAAGAAAATAAAAAACTCCGGTTAGAAAATAAAATAAGTTTTATCACTCACGAAAATCGGTGCTCGAAATCAAATTGCATAGAAAAAACCTTAGAATTTACATTGCGTCTATAATTTAAAAGAAAAATATTTTTTAAATTATTGTATTAATTTTTTTAAACATAAATTCTTTTATAAACACGAAAACACTTACCCTGCGGGAAATGGGCCAGCCCAATGGTATGGTCACGTGACTCAATAAAAATATATGGTAAAACTCTAGTTCCAGATTACTCGCACTGTCTTTTGTTACGTAGCTTGTACAAAATTAAAAATTTAGTGACATATCGTTAAACTACAATTCACAGGACAAATTAAAAATAATTTGCTACTACCAGTTACTTTTTATTCCGCACGTGACATATTATGTACGGGTTACTGAAAGAATATCGCCAGTCTCTGCAACAGACCCAAAAAATTATGTCACAATACTTGTTTTCATAATATTGCACAAGTCCCAAAAATGTATTTTTTAATAAATAACAGAAACATGAATCCTGCAAATGCCGTTATAGACCGAAATCTTTGGTCGGCCTCAATAATTTCATAATTTTGCATACTCTACCTATGGGAAATGAAGACAAAGTGAAGCCGATAACTTTATATGGAACGGGCCTGTCACTTTAACAAGTCGCTGTCATGAAAGGGGGATCCTGACCCAATGATACACGTCACTGACCGAACCTGGTACATGTCACCGAACGTTGTGTTTAAAGCTCATTTTGTTAAAACAAAATGCAATATAAAAAAACTAAACAAAAAACTAAACATTTTTAGAAATAGAGAAAGTTACGATGAAATTGTAGGAAAATTAAGCGAACGTAGAAAGTTATCCTCTATTTCGAAATGAAATAACGGTAGAAGAAATCTGAAGATTTGAAATCATAGTTTCAAAGTCTACAATTAGTAGAGTTTTCAAAATATCTGGAAGCGTAAATCGATAAGATTTTATTACAATACCTAAGTTATTAATTCTTCAAAAAAAAGTTCGTGTTCAGTTTTCAAAAAAACAAATAAATTATAAACAAAATTGAAAAAGGTATTAAAGCAAAAATCTTGTATTAACTTTTCGGCAGTCTCACATGCAATTATGATAGTTAGGTGATAATTTCTACAGTCAAAAAGTCGGTTCTGTTTGAATCATTTAAGTATTAGGTTCACTGTGTAGCAGTCAAGGAGTTGGTTGTTTCTGTACCGATTGCCACTTATTTTATACACAGATAATTATTTTGCACCAATTCAGAGTTACACCACTATTTGTACTGTTACGGCGCTAGTTACATTGGTCAGCTATAATGTTAAGTTAGTTTTTCTCGAATTACATGATATATCTAGAATAAAAAACCCAAAGTTTTGCCTTTATTTAAATAATCACGTGGTTGGATATTTTGCTGAAACTGCCACTCTTTGATATACTGAACTCTTCGTTTATACCTGTTCTGCGACGTGTCTCCTTTTCACCTATCACCGATTTGTCACTTTGGATCAATGGACCCTTCATTTCCCGTAGGATAGAAACTCTTGAATAATTTGTATTACTCAGCAAAACTACCCTTTACCAAATAATGGGTAAAGTAATGTATCGCCATACGGATCAACGGATTACAATGAACATTAATTCGCTGATGAAATTTACATGCGATTAGCATAAAAGTAATCGTTGTACTCATTACTAAGTTAGGGGTAAAGTAACTGGTTACTTATATGGTTACCGGGTTGGGAAAAGTAATGTTTATAAAAAAAAATTATTACAAATATTTTTTTTTATTAACGAAATAACGTAGTCACAATCGGAAAGTTTTTTATCTAAAACATTTCCTAGAATCGGAGGGGGAAAGTCCTCAGAACCTAAGGTTTTTAGTTCCACAGAATCTTGGAGATATTCCCTAGATTCTAAGGGTTTTTCATAGTAATAATTTCTAAGAATCTGAAGATATATCTATACTTCGGGCTATAAAATTCATGTAGGATTGGTAATTTAAAAACAGGAAAAAGAGTAACAGTTCCAAAGGATTTCGAGAAAACTGGAGAAAGTTTTGCTCTAAATCTACCACTAGTTAACTTTGTCCTACAACATATAAGAAAATAAAAACTAAATGATTCCGATTTAAATAAATGAAAAAGTTTAATATATACTAGATTTTATTTACAATGTGGTGTACATTGGGACTGGAGCACCGACCGGAAAACGTTTTATTTTTGGTTTTTAACAAGAATAAATATATTTGAAATTTAAAATGTTTTTTTCAACTGTACAAAAAAAGTATTTTTATATTCAACTATAAAAAACTTGAATAAAAAAGCGAACAAAAAAATTATTGTTAAATAACAAAGATGAAAATAAAAAGTTTAAAAAAGTGGAAAAAAGTACTAATCATTTTTCAACTTTAGTATTAAGCCCAAAAAATTTCAAGTATTTACATGATTTACTTACATGATTTGTGGTATCAACAAAACCGCAAAGTGTGGTGCAAAATAAAGTATCACAAAAACCGGCACAGTCACTAGATTATAATCATTTAAAAACAGTATTTAAAAAAAACTGACTTATAATTTCGGTTTGCCAAAAAATGCTTTGTGGTGTAAGAAATTAATTATTAATCGCATCCGCAGATTACATCCGGTATATAAATAAATATATTAAACTACTACTAATTTTTTTCATACATACGTTTTGGAATTAAAACTACCTGATTTGTCAAATATTTTATATGGCAGGTATTTACACATTATACTTAAAATTGGAAAGTTATGATGCCATCAAACATTTTTAACAAATCGCGAATTTTTTATATGATATAAAATAACTTTTCTAATTTTTTATTTGACCCTTTGCCTTTACCCAGGAAAAAATTACACATTCCAAAAAGAAGGTGATGCCCACACTTGCTTACATATCTCATTGCCAAATTTAGTAACTGCAATACCAAACTCATTCCAACGATGGAGTCAAAAAAGCAAGTAGTATTGTAATCAATTCTTTAAATTTAAACCAGAAAGCATGAACTCAATATCAAAGTAATTATTTACTTGAAAGAAAATAACAATGTTATTAAATTATATGTATAACTTTTTGTACTCAAGAAGTAATCAAATACTTTTTTTAATAAAAGGACGTTATTGGAAGTAGTTCCTAATTTTGAAAAAAGAAGTTATACAATTTTAAAGAATTTATCTCATATATTTTTTCAAACAAATTTTTATTTGCAGGAAATAATACTAAAAACAGAAATTGCATGTTGCCTAAATTTTGTTAAACTGTGGTTAGGTATAAATTAGGGAAGCGCACGTGAGCAGAAAATTGTGAGTGGAAGTTTAAATTACTGACATTATCGTGAGTGAGTGTAAAAAAAGTTTATAGCTCCAAAATTATGACAAACCCATGTTATCATAACAATTCGATGTTTCACTTTTTAGGATTTTATTTCCGTATGAGTTTTGATAGTTATATTTGAGTGACCTAGGAGAATCACGTGTGAGTAAAAGTTGAATTTACTTATGGAACTACTTCCTTTTTTTTAAATGTAAGTACTTCTTATTTTTTCTAGGGAACTATTTATTTATTTTTTTTTTGTGTAAGTACTTCGTAGTTTTACAATGGAACTATTTCTTTATTAAAAAATGTATGTAGTTCTTAAAAATATAAAGTAAATTGTTCTTCGGTAAAAAAAATAATCAATTCTAAAGAATCAATTATTTTAGTCTCACGCCCTGTTAAAAGAATCGAGTAGGTAATCTAGTAAGGAATGCGTTCTGCCCAAAATGCTTGATTACAAACCCGCTTACCTTTTTGGAAATTTTTTGCTGGGTAGTACTAAAATGTTACTATACATATTGTTCTGTATAATTTTAGTTCGCAAAAAATGTATAAAACATTTGCAATTAAAAAAAATGCATATAACAAAAAGTTTCATATATTTGTGTATTTACGTGATGTCAACTGCGGATAAGTTTATGTCAAATTTGTTATACCATAACGCGTTTTTTTTCGAATTACGCCTTTATTTCGTACCTTTAAATATGCATACCATACCACAGAAGAGGGACCTTCTTGCACCACAATTTACAATTAGTGGTATTGTTGATACCACAAATCAAATCAAATTTGCCGCAATATACGTCGTGAAATTATTTACCGCTCTGGCTATTAATGTTTTTGTTCAAGCTTTTTATTAACACTCGCGAAATTCTTTTCGACTTTATTTGCAGAAATATTATAAATTAAAAAAAAAAAAACGTTGAAACATGATAAGAACTTTATTTTGTACTTTTTTGTACTTTTTCCAACTTTGTTCAACTTTTTATTTTCAACTTTGTTATTTATTTTTTAAACTGTTCTAAAATATAAATAACTTTCTAAAAAAAGAAAAAATATTTTAGGAAAAATGTTTTTAAATGTTTTACTTTTAAATTTTAAAAGTAAAACATTTGTGGAAGGCTTCAAAAAAGCTAAAACATCCCACAAATTATGAAGCACCCATACGCAACGAAAATGGAGCGTGGGCTAAAAGCAGCATTGAGAAGGTTGAAACTTTTGCTGATCATTTAGAAAAAGTGTTTACTCCCAATGATACAACCTCATCAATAAATCTCCCACATATAAACGACATAATTTCCTCTCCTATAAAAATCCGATTCTCTACTCTAAAAGAACACGTAAAGAGCCTAGATGTGAAAAAGTCTCCAGGCCTAGACAGGATTACTCCAAAAATGGTTTGTGAGTTACCAGATGGTGCGCTTAAAATTGTTTTGTTTATCTTCAACGCTATATTACGTACTGGTGTATTCCCTGCTTCTTGGAAAATTTCGGAAATAATAATGGTTCCCAAGCCTGGAAAAAATGCAAGTCTTGTAACATCTTATAGGCCAATTAGTTTATTATCGGTGCTATCAAAACTCTTTGAAAAAATCTTTTACAACGTGTTATCATCCCACATGGATGTAAATGAATTAGTTCCCATGCATCAATTTGGTTTTAGAAAAAAACATAGCACGATAGAACAAGTCCACCGCATTGTTACTCTCATTAGGATGACATTTGAAGCCAAACAATACTGCTCCGCTCTATTTATAGACATTTCTCAAGCATTCGACAGAGTATGGCATAACGGTCTTATATATAAAATAATAGCTCTGTTGCCATCCAATACCCACAAACTACTAAAAAGTTATCTTTTACAAAGATCGTTCATAGTAAAATCTAAAAATTGTCAATCATCAAGTAGGACAATTTGTGCTGGAGTCCCCCAAGGTAGTATACTGGGCCCATTGCTTTATATTCTCTACACCGCAGATATGCCAACTCATCCACTTACTCACACTTTTACATTTGCTGATGACACGGCGTCCATCAAAATCCCAAAATCGCAAATTCCCAATTGCAGTGTCACATTCATAATGTAGAAAAATGGCTGGATGAATTTAAAATAAAAGTGAATGCTTCAAAATGTGTTCACGTCAATCGACAATCGAAATTATTAAGATTCATCACTGGTGCTCCATGGTCCATACGTAATTCCAATATCCACAAAGATCTCAACATCCCTGTAGTCCGTGACGAAATTAAAAAGCAGAGTATCAAATACGTGTCTAAACTAACCGTTCATCCTAACCGCTTAGCTCAAAATTTACTTACATATCCAGGGCATCACCGTCTAAGTAGATTAGACACCCTGGACATTGGTCGAAGCTCGAATTTTAAAAAATTAAAACCAAAAGTTTATTTTTTGATCTTTTATCATAAATTATCATGAGAGCAAGATTATTCAAGTTCAAGATGTTGTTTTTTTGAGGAAACAAACAAAAACATTAATTTTAAAATGTTCAAAATCGGGTGTCTGGTTTGGACCCTTGTTATTACAATTGAAGAGCTTATTGTAAAAATTCGATAAGCCACATTTACGATTTTTTAGTTTTCGATGTTTTCTAGACATCCGTTGAATAAATTTTAAATGAAGCCTTGCTTAACCACTTGTTACACGTATATAGAGTATAAAAGTCCTGTAATAGCCATATTTCCTAAACTTATTCTCTTTTTAAGAGGCGAAAACTAACCAAAAATTAAATGTCGCTTATCAAGTTTTTACAATAAGCCCTTCAATTATATTTTCTTCCCAAAGCCACACACTAAATTAAAAAAAAAAAACATTATTTTATTGTTGACTACAATTTGACTACAATTTTTATTTTTTTGTTTGTAATTTTTATTTTACAAACATTTTTTATCACACATATTTTTTAAATTGCTTTATTTTTTATGTACGTATTTTATAAACTTTTTTAATTTTTTTAATTGTAGTTGACAGTTATTGAAATAAATGTCAAATTTTTAGGGGGTTGATTTAATATAGTGACAGTTTTAAGGTGGATTAAAAAAAAGTTGATGTTTGAAAAGTAACATCAAAAAAAGATGCTACAAAGAATTTTAATTTTTAACAAACATAATAGAGGTGTTTAAATATTTGCATATTTTCCTAAAAAATGTATACATTTTTTTCAAAAATAATGAAGAAATAAATAATTTGTATTATTTTGTAAATTAAAATGAAGTTTTTATGCGATTAGATGCCAAATATGATTTTCTTTTCATCCTGCAATTTTGAATTTCAATCTGTATAGAATTTCACAAATACAATTAAACCAATAGTATAGTTTCAATAATATTAGTAAAACTAGAGTTACCATAATTTATAAAAATGAGTATATCTACTGTATATATATATGCATTCCCTTGTAATTTATACTCCTTATCAGTAGCATTATTGTCTACCAGAAGTAATGAGTTACATAATGCATACTCCTAATGTATACTCTTTCTTTCAACACTTTTTAAAACATAAATTAATTTAATTTTTAATCAATGGTGATAATCTTTAACTTCGAGCTCATATATTTATTACACTCAAATAAAAAAATTAGTAAAGTCAGAAAAAAATTTTGCTGAGTCAGCAAAATTTTAGTCAGGAGGGTGCTTGCAAAAAAATTGCTAATGTCAGCAAAATCTTTTGCTGAAAAGCAGCGAGCTGATTTTTAGCAACAAAATTAGTAGATTCAGCAAAAGTTTTGCTTAGTAGACTAGAAATTAATACAATTTTTGCTGAATATTAGTATACTGAAAAAACTCAAAAAATTTGTAGAAACACTAAACTTTAGTTAATGTATTTGCTGAAAACCATAAAACATATTTTTGTGACTCTGTTTAAAATAATTTACAATACGTTACAAAATATAAAAATATTCATACTCCCAAATTGACGATATCAGTTAAATTGACGAAATCAATATAAATAATTATATATAACATAAACGAAATTATCTTTGAACTACTTACATCAATTATTGTCTAAATGATGCTATCTTTTAAAGGAACGCAAATGCCGCAGAGAATTATAGAAACGAAACAAAATATAACATATACAACCCTTTTTTGCAATAAGAAAAAGGAAACAGAAAAATCTACCTAAGATGAAGGTCTTTGTCTTTCGCTTTAATCTGTCTACCTATTGCATATTTGTTTGCAATTTGACCACACAAGAATATTAATATATATAAACATTTAGTTTGCAAATAAACATTTAATCTTTATTAAATTTAAATATTTTATTTGTCTTTTATTTAATTAATAGATTAGTTCTTTTAATCAACAATTTTGTTTTATGTATGAAAAACAGATACAAAAATCTTCCATGGTTGATTTTTCTGTATTATGTCTTACTAGAGTTGTACTTTTTAGTATAATTTTCCTACTACATCGTGACATGCCGCGACATCTATTTCATTCTGCGTATATCTTTCAGTCTGGTTGTAGTTCACACTATTGATGTGCTAATCAACACAATTTTTTTAGCAAAATAAATTAGTAAAACATTAGTAAAATATTAGTAACACATTAGTTCAGAACAGTTAAGTGCTGGATAAGTATAACTAAAATTTTAGTTTAATTTTAGTAAAAAATTTGCTGAGAAATAGTATACCTGATTTACAAGATGTTTTACTAACTTTTCTACTAACTTATTTTTTTGAGTGTAGTTCTCATTTAGTGAGGAAACTAGTTTATATGAATGCTTGATGTTTTGCATGAAATTATTACCTCTTTTAAAACGTGTTCTGATGATTAGAACGTATAAAATTCCCGAAATAGATCTATCAACACATACCTGAAAGGGTCAAATAATAAATTTGAAAACAAAAACTCTATAGATTATTTGTTAGAACAATATCCTAATAAAGAAATTAAAGAGTATGGCCTCGAACTTGAATAATTTTCATTTTCATTGCACAATTAAAGGTCAAAAAAACATAATTTTTATTTGTAATAAAAATTATATCAAACTTGTATAAAGTAATCAGTTACCCATAATTGGACACTCATGGGTTACCTTGTAATGATACGTCAATACATTTTATATAATTGCAAAGCATAAAATAATGACTTACCGATCATCAATTACATAACACATGAAATACAAACATAAGGTAATACTTTAAATAATTTTTTTTTGAAAATCTATATTTAGGAACATTACTTTGTAATTTTTGTAAGCATGAGAGTAAGGTATATATATTTAACATTACAAACAAAAACTCGAAGCACAACAACCCATTATTATATGTGACTATAGCTCAGTAGGTGGAATCTTCGCATAACAACCAAAAACCCCAGGTTTGAATCTCAGCGTGACCACGTTATTTATTTTATTTAAAAAAATATTTGTTATAATTTTTTTTATAATTTGTTTTTATGAAAATCTGTTTATATGCACATTACTTTTCACAACCCGATAACTTTATAAATAACTAGTTAGTTTACCCCCTACTAGGTAATGCATCCACCCATTACTTTTGGGCTCATCACCTGTGAAATTTGTCAGTGAAGTATTGTAATGTGTGGATCAATATGGCGATACATTACTTTACCCATTATTTGGTAACATGTGGTTTTGCTGTGCTTTTAGGGATCATCATAAAAGAAACCAAAGCACATTTTGAGGGGGTGGACAAAAGGAACTTTTTTCGTAAGCCGGCCTAATGTTCATGTGTCATTGACTTAGAAAAATTGCAGTTAATGCTGTAGCATTGTCTTTGAAAAAAACAATAATTGTTTTTATAGTTATTGAAAGACATATTTTAAAGTTTTAGTCCGACCGTTATATCTCAAAATAAATGATCTAATATAAACTTTATTATTCTTTGACATTTACGTTTTATTTAGATTAAAAACAAATTATTTTTTATAGTGGTGTATATTTCTTGCATATTTTTTTGTTTTCCGAGGTAAAACGTTTGCATATAATCATGCATTATTTTCTATAAATATATATGTTATTGCATGCTATTATATGTGAATACATACATATATAAACATATATAAATATTTTTCCTCTAAATGTTTTAATTAAATGCCACACTTAATTACATTTTATTACATCTTATTACATATCGACCAATATATAATCATATAGAGCAATTCCATATGAAAACGATCAAAATTGGCAAATTTTGGGACGACCCCTCTCCGATTTTAAAATAAATAGTCTCAATCGATTGCCCAGCAAAAAATAATGTACCTACATATTTTTTGTTTTTTTTTTTATAGTGACTGGTTTAGTGGTGGTGTGCACCACTGTCATGTGACAAAATTGAAGAATTCTTCATAAGGGACCTCATTGAAAGTTGTTTAAAAAAAAAACTACTAAAGCGATCGCAACGAGCTCGTTGGAAAGGTATTGAATCAGGCTTTAATTGAAAAATAAAATTTTCCTAGGGTACATAGTTTTAGTTGCTACCCGTAATTTTCGTAGTTTATTTATAAAATTTTTGTGCAAAGACGAGTTTTAGAGTTTATAAAATTTCGGCGCTACGAAATAACCCCCAATGAAATAACACCCAAACGTCAAAATGAAATAACCCCCAATGAAATAAATCCCAAAAAAAAATGAAATAAGTCCCAACAAAAAAAAATGAAATAATACCCAAAAGAAATGAAATATTCCCCAAAGGTGAAAATGAAATAACACCCAACATTTGGGGGTTGTTTCGTTTTTCTGCGTGGCGGCCTGCTGCCGATCTTAGGGGTTTTCTCCTCCATAGGACGCGGCAGGTGGCTTCGCTGAATACAGTTTTCCTGCGCGCGTCTCATTATCTTCCCTAGTGTGACGCGCGCAGGGAAACTTTATTCAGCGAAGCCACCTGCCGCGTCCCATGGAGGAGAAAACCGCTAAGAGCGGCCGCAGGACGCCACGCAGAAAAACTAATAAATATTAAAAAAATTTCACTTTTAGCAAAATGAAATATCCCCCAAAAAATATGAAATAACCCCCAAAATAATTGCATATCAAATAATCTCCAAAGAATTTAAATTTTGGGCTTTATTTCATTGGGGGTTGCTTCATAATGAAATAATCTCCAAACCGTAAGATGAAATAATCCCCAAAAAAAAAAATGAAAAAAACCCCAAACAATTTTACACAATTTTTTTGGGGGTTATTTCATTTTTGGCCGTTGGGGGTTATTTCATTGGGGGTTATTTCGTAGCGCCTAAAATTTCCATAGATTAATTTTGGTCCACCACAGCATCACTAAGCCCGAAACAAGTAATTTTTTTTATTACTTGCTTTAAATTTAAATATTGAAAGATTATAAATATATTTTCAAAAATATGATCAGCATTACCTAACTTGAGCCCAAAACTCTAAAAATACGAGTAGCGAACTATAAGTATTCTCGATTTCTTTTATTTATTCCATAATCAACTGGATAATACTCATGGTTTGATCAATATTACGTATAATTGTGTACTTTGGGGGCACCCTAATGTGCATTAAAATTAAAAATATTTATGCCGTCGATTTTTTGAAAACCGCCAAAAAGTAATATGTTTGTTAATATTTGTTATGGACTTACAGGATATGATAGGATAGGAATATTTTTGTATGAAATTGTGAGTTAAATAGAAGATATTTACGATTAACACTAAATGGCACGAAGAATGTTGATGAAGACCGTAGTGGGTCAGAAAATGCATTCCATTCATGCTAGTGTCTAATAACTTTTTTCTGTGTTTTTTTCTAATAGTCAAAGTAAATTATCATATAAAAATTATAATTTTTCTGTTAATTTAGAGAAAAATTTGTCATGATCTCAAACCGAACAAATAAAATCTCACACATCGTGTATATTTTCATAAAATCATAAGTATAATTTAGTGCAATTTTACCAGATTAAAATTCGGAGCTAATTATATTTAGATGTATCAGTTTAAATAATATCATATAAAATTATTTCAGGTCAAAATTCGGATACAATAATATCTGGTTTTGATATAATTATATCTAATTGTATCAGTTTATATCTAAAAATGATACAATCTAATACAGTTCTATCGGGCCATAATTCGGATAAAATTGTATTGGTCATTTGTCTAGTTGCATTAGATTGGATCTAAACCCATACAAACAGACACATAGAAATTGATATGACTACATAAAACTCCATATAATTTTTTTTAATCGGGTTGTTTTTGTTTTATTCAAACAAAATAAAACTGAAATTTCTGTCAAAATACAAAGAGAAATAAAAAAAGTTGGAAGTAATAATTTTTTTCTAGTTAGTTTTAAAATTTATTGAAATTTAAATTAAATTGCTACACCAAGTTCCGGAATGTTGCAACCAGAACAGTGCAATAAAGAACGGAGTAACAGCAATCATTTTTTCTATGGAATGGACGGACAAAGGCACATATTTTTCTCCAATATGTAAAATGTTGTACTTTTGGCATATCTGTGAAAAACTAGCGGTTTCCGGGATGTAAATAAAGAAAAGTTTTGAAAAAAAATTCTTTTAAAAATATTGAAAACATCATACTATGAACATATGTATATGGCCTAAAATATATGCTCATATATGAGCCATATACCCTCAATTTTCGGATCGGAACATAAATGCAACATATATGATAATATATAATAGTTTTCACGTGGGTATAAAAAAAAAAATTTTTTGTATGGAAATAAAGGATAAATTTGTTTTAAGAAAAGTGCATATATTGCTGTAATTATATATTTTGCTTTAAACTCCTATATTTATTACATATTTTTGCTTAAAATGCATATTTTTATTGCATATTTCATAAGTTTTCGAAAAAAACACCACTTTTAATTTTATTTTGTATTTGAAAAGTAAACATTCAAAATTTATAAAAAAAAGTTTTTTTGAGTGATTTTACGATAATCAAGAACTATCTTCTTAAAAACTAAACTGGGCAGGCAATGCCGCTAAAAGCCGTTAACGATTCAAACCCCTTTGAACTGACTATTTTTATCCCTAAAAAGCAGTTTCCGAAATAATTGAAATAGCGTTATGCGTAACATACCGTTACTGAAATAACTTAAATATCAATATCCATAAAATACCGTTACCAAAATAACTTAAATACCGTTACATAAATAATTGAAACGTTATCCTTAAAATACCGTTACCGAAATAATCTGACAAAATCTTACAAGAAAAATCGCTGTAAATAGACATATTTTTCCAAAGTTTGATCATTAACTTGCTAGTCATTGGAACTCGGACTTAATGTTGCTAAAAATATCGGTTTGCATTGATATTATCTGAATAACTAAAATAACGTTAACCATAAAATACAGTTAACGAAATAAATGAAAACCCATTTTAACGGTTTTAGTAATAAATAAAATAATATTAACGAAATAACTATAATACTGTTACCGCTAAATGTTACCGAAATAATTAAAATATCATTTCCCTAAAATACCGTTACCGAAATAAAAGAAAATAGCGTTACCCACACCGATACCCCCATCGAATGGGTTACCATCCATGATTATTTGTAATGTTTTCATACAATTTTAAATAAATTCTAAGGTTATGTTTGTATCGGTTAATATATTCTCTGCATACGTTTAGCATAATTAACAAAAATTTTTAATTATTTATATGGAAAACAAATTTTGAACTGCATATTTTTTAAATTTTGAGTGCATATTTTAAGAATTTTTCTGCATATTATAGTCGCATAAAACCCACTTTTTTGTTGCATGAAGTTCCTGTCCCTGATTATAAGTTGATAGGGTTGTCAGATCCATAATCGCAAAAAGCTGGACATTCGGATTAAAAAAGCCGGATTTTCAAAAAAAAAACAGACATTTTCAAAATATATTTAAACTACAAAAAACGTTCTCAAGTTCTATTTTGTATCAAGTATTATTATTTAAAAAATATCCAGTCAGAAAAAGAGAAACGGACCACCGCCTGCACGGCACTTTAGCAAAAATAATAACATCCGTCTGTTCAACATTTCCAACGTTGGCAAAATGTTGGCAAAAATATGAAATAGGTGGACTAAAAATTATTCCGACTATAAAGTTTTTAAATAAAGCATCATCATAATTTTTATAAAATAAATGCTGTACCAGTGGTAAGACTTTTGAGCTGTTGGTGTTTTATGACTTGACAGCACTGGGAAAGTAATTTTTCCCCACGCATAGTGGTCCCAGCCAATTCTTTTCCAATGATTTTTTTCTGTATACCACTGACATTATTGTAAAACAAATACTGGCATAACGCTTTCTGGAAATGCTGGTAAAGCGCATTTAACAAGTGTTCTGGCAGGAGTTAATTTACAATTCCTCGGGTAGCTAGGGATATACCAGTGCTTGATTTTTTGTACCCCTGGCAGTTTCTGACTGGATAGTTCTGCACATTATTATTAATTCTAACTTAGGAACATAAAATATTAAAAAAAAAATGAAAAATTAAAAAAAAACTTAAAATTATATAATTAAATTAATTATATTAAAGTTAAATGTACTAATAATAATATCAAGAATATATAAGTTGTTACCATTAATATACACTTTTAAATTCGGTTGGCACTTAATTTCTCTTCGTATATGTTTATCAGCACAGTTTTGGTATAAACAAACATTGGTAATCAATGGCTTTTTGCTAAAAGCGTTAAACTAAAATGCTTGCTGAAAAATCGATGTCAGCAAAAAATTTGCTGAAAGTGATTTAAATATTTAAGCAGACTTTTAACAAATGTTCAACTATCTTTTTTTTAGTGTAGCATATAAACTAAAAAGTTTTTTTCCCCATAAATTAACTTTAAAGGCAATCGATTTTAAGAGAAAAAGATATTGCATTAAAAACTTTCTTTGCTTGGTCAAATAACTTATTGTCAACATAAGCTTTTCAAAGCAGTCACACTTGATTTTTCTTATCCGTTGAAATAGAACCCGACCAGGCAAAGTTTTTATTTACAAAAGTGAATAAATTATGCATTTAAAGAGATAAGAGATGTAAGCATGCTTATTATACCCAACTATTAAATGTTCCGTTTTTGAAATACGGTTGTCAAACTCTCAAAATCAGTGATGAATTTTAAAATCACTAAACTATTTTAAAATCTGCAAAATGCCTTTAGTTTTAAAATTTTTTTCCGATATTTGGTTTCACAAAATTTGGGCATACATACAATAAAAAGGGAATTAAAGAAAAATATTGATTTACCAAGAATCAAAAATGTAGAAAATCACTGTTTTATCAGTGATTTTGAAGCTAAATGATTTAAATTATTAAAAAATAAAGATTTTGGATTTGCCTTTGTAAAATATATAAAAAAATCCATTCAAATTTTATTGTTTTTTAATAAAAATTAAAATAAACCTTTCAAAATGATGGGAGTTTATATTTAGTCGATCATTAAATGGGTAAATGCAGAATTTTTATTCGATTTGAGATCATTTTATCACATTTTAATAAGATGTTTTAAATAAAAAGAAACTTGATCACATTTTGTCAGTAAATTTTAGAGAAATAAATTGAAAAATTCTATAAAAATTGCAAATTTTTAAAAATCGTCATTTTCCATACAATAAATTTTGTGAAATAAAATTTGTCAATCGTCATTTTATCATATTTCACTTCAAAAATCGTCAAAATGGAGACAAATCGTCAATGTTGGCAGCGCTGCTCAAAATGTTTGATTGCCCGATGTGCTTTTCTTTGGACTCTAATTGATGAGCATCTGATGGAAGTGTCCACTAGACACTTCGTGTCGACTAGACACTTCGTTAAAACTTAAGCTTGAAATTACGTCGACTATAGCCGTGGTATGTTTTATAGCAATCCAACTGATTAGTAAGAAATGGCTGAATTACTTCGAATATATTTAGTTAACATCACACTGTGCAATGTAAAGACTCTCAATAAGTAATACCAGCTTTTTTGCAATCTTTTTGAATTTTAAAACATATTGAATAATAATCTCCCTTTCCTTTTAAGAAATCGCGCATACTAATAAAGAGTTGTAAATATACTCTGCCATCAAAAACATCTGGCGTTACAGATAAATATGTACATGAATTTCAATTGTTCAGTTATTACATTCAGCTGTAGTACGTACTTAACATTATTGTATACTGTTGGTCAGAGCTTTAAAGAATTTATTTCCCAATTCCCAATGTTTGAAATGAAGTTAAATTTTAGGAATGGGAATTCATTTAATTTAATTTAATTTAATATTTATTGAGCCTTTTTTTTTAACAATGAAAGAAATTGAAACAAAAAAACAAGAAGATAACTTAAGACTAAAACGTATTATCTTAATTTTCAATAATTTTAAACAGCACCAAGCTTTATCTTTAATGAGGTAAAAAAAAATCTAAAAGATTCCAAAAACGTTTAGTATGCCCTTGCTCCCGGGACTTACATAATTTGAGAGATAATCTCTTAAAATAAACTTAATTCTAACTTAAAACTAAAATTACAGACTAAATTATACTAACATAAAATAAAAACAACACACAAATATCACAAAAATAGTACTATCCTCTATGAGTACCAGGAGTGCTTTTGGTATAAAAGCTGGGACATATATTGACATTTAAGTCGAAATTTGTAGGTTCTTCATTAATATACCCAATCGGTGATAGGTAGTTTGTGTTAGTCCAGTTAAAGCTTCTTTGTTCATAAAAAATGTTTTTAATATGATTATTATTATGATTTCTAATTCTTGCTATAAAACTTTTTAAAATGTCACAAACATAAAGACCAATTGGAGTTACTTTAGCTTGACTATAAATATAGTGATTAGAAAATCGTTTATTGATTGATTCATAGTTCAATCCTATACAACATCTTAAAATTTTTCGTTCTGGAGTTTCCATTTCCTTTATTATGATTGGGGAAATGTTAAACCATATGGGGAAACCATATAAGAAAACTGGCCTTATACTCTTTTTATATAATAAAAGTTTAGTTCTCCTTGGCAAACTTTTATTGTATAAAATTTTAGAAAATGCTCCCAATATTTTATAGGACTTATTCAAAACGATTCTAGCATGACGATTAAATTTTACAAGATTATTAAAATTAACTCCAAGATATTTTATATTGTCGGTAATGGGAATTTCAATACCATCAAGAAATAACTTTAGCTTTTTAGTCTCTGGCACAACAAAATTTCTACATTTTCCAGATGCATTGCGGAGACAAATCGCTTCACTTTTAGAGGTATTAATTTTGATTTCCCAATCATCATAAAAACGTTTAACAACTCTCAGATGGTTAGAAACTTGTGTTAAGGCGTCAATAGGCGATTCATTGTGTGAATACAGGAGAGAATCATCCGCGTATAGCAACGCAGTTGAATTTGGTGTTACGTGAGGAAAATCGGACATAAAAATATTATAAAGATGTGGAGCTAATATGGAGCCCTGTGGCACTCCACAACTAATATTCCCAAAATCTGATGACTTACAGTTGAAGTGGACACAAAAAGTTCTATTAGTGTTCTATTAGGGAATTCATTAGGGAATTCCTTCCAATCTAGTTAATTCAACTTTTGGTCAGGGAATTCATTCCCTGTCCCTATTGACTTAAACCGCTAAGTTAAGTCTTTAGGGAATTAAACAAAAAAGTTAAGCCATTAGGAAATTAAACAAAAAACGTTAAGTCCTTAGGGAATTAAATGAAAATGGAAGGAATTCCCTGACCAAAAGTTGAATTTACTGAATTTGAATAGATTATTTTTGTAAGAATTCTTTAAAATTAATGCTTAATGTTTTATTCATGGAATTCATTCGCTAAATTTTAATTCTTTGAATTTATTCACATGAATTCATTTCTTTTATATACTTGTTGAAGAATTCATCCATTGAATTAAAAAAGTGAATTCAATTTTAGGGCATTCATTTCCAAATTGAATGAATTATTCAAAGCTCTGCTGTTGGTAAATCTTTGTAGTACAAACAGTTGTACATTTCGGATTTAATTTATCTTATTGGATGAACATACAGAGAAATCCGTTAGACCTAGTGTTCATTATTTTTTATAGTCATCATTGCCATCATCTTCATTCAGCTCCCCTTCAACTCATCATCAACTTAGGTACGTTTATAGTATTTCATACTTATTCATTATTTCCGAAATACGCACTGTAACATTTTCATTAGGTGGACATTTGTAAATTGGTATAACTTTTTGTAGCGTGCAATATTTTTTATTTAATCAACTGCCCAGACGGAAACTGCCTGTGGTATAAAAAATTAAACACTGGCATACCGCTGGGTAACCGGGGAATAATAAATAAATTACTGGCGGAACAGTTGCTTGAGACGCTTTACCACAGTTTCCAGAAAACGTTTTGCCAGTATTTGTTTTATAATACTTTCAGTGGTCTACTTTAAAAATCATTGCCTGATTCCACGGTGCCAACGTTGGGAAAAAGTGTTTTCCCAGTGCAATCCAGCCAGAAACTGCTAACGGCTCAAAAGATTAACTGCTGCACAATGGTAAATTTTGGGCAAAACTAAAAAAAAAAATATTTTTTTTTTAATTTTGATGCCAAACGAAAATTTATATTTCGAATAAAAAGAACCAACCACAAAAAATATCATCGGCGAAAAATGGGCTGAGACCACTATGCCAACGTTATCAAAAAGTGTTTTCCTCGTGCTATCCAGTCAGAAAATGCACACGGCTTAAAAGACTAACTACTCCACAATGGCAAAATGTGGGCAAAACTAAAAAATTTTTGATTTTTTTTTTAAATTTATATTACAAATAAAAAGAAACAACCACCTAAATATAAAAATTTTGATAATGCAATAAAATTTTATATTTTTGTTTAGATGTATTCAAGAGGATATTGTGCATTGGAAAAAAATCATTATGTGGCTAAACTATTCATCAGATCAATATAGTAGGGATATTTGTAAAGAAGGTCAAATTTTTTAACGAACCTTTATCTCCGAAAAAAGGGGTGTTTGGTGTAGCAAACATAATGAAAGTGTTATCACATTTGATCAGCAAAGGATTACTGACCAGTTATCTCATACGTACGTTTTAAGCTATCAATTATTATATGTCTTGTTCACTCAGTACATAGAGCTGTCGGCTGTTAATCTGGCGGCCAGGGTCGGAATCCCGGCAGGTCTAAAAGAAATGTAAATTAACTTTTTTGTAATTTTAGTTAAGAAAATATATTTTTAGACCACAGTTTTCATTGTTCTTCCAACAGTTTCCCAATGTTGAAAATTTTGTTTACCCAGTACTTTTCTAACACTTATTGTACAGACTGACCTTTTGTCTAATGATGTTATCATTTTGGAATTGTGAAAATACTTACTGCCAACACTTGTACCACCTGATAGTGTGCCTTGCCGGCGGTGGTCCGTTTTTCATTTTCTGCCTTTTTAGGATCTCGTTAAAATGTGCTGAATTGATGTTCAAAACGGATAATATTTTTGGAATATTTTTTAAATCTCCAATTTCAAAAAATTTTTGTCACCAAAATCGAAAAAATTTAGATTTCACCTTCATTAAATACATCTTGGAAGGTTGAAAATAAAAATATCACCCGGTACACTAGAATAGGACAGCGATTTAATTTTTGCGGTTTCAAGGAAATTTTTTCTGGTATTATCAAGACAAATTTGTTGTCATAAAATATTTAAAATCAAAAATTGTTCTCTTATTTCACGGTTGAACAAATTAAGTTTTTTGACGCCCTAAATAACCCTAGACTTACTTATTTCAGTTTAACCTTCGCACTACCGAAGGTTTTTATATACGTAGTGTACCGAAACCCACCCGGGTGGGTTCTTTATGTTTTACACGTATTTTAAATAAAAAAATGCATTTACTCCAATATTTCACAATGGGTTAATAAAGAAGAGATGAAGAAATGAATAATAACAAAAAAATGAAGAAAGTACCGTTATCAATAAATATAAATACAATAAAATTTACGCAGTACATACTATCGAAACCAGCCAAATATGGTATACAAATTTGGTGGGCTTGTGACTCTTTGACCTATTATCCGTTAAATGGTCAAGATATACAGGTAAGGTTGGCACTACAAGAGATGTAAATCAGGGCGAACGTGTTGTCAAAGATTTGGTTGCTCCATACAAGGGAACTGGTAGAAATGTGACTACGGACAATTTTTTTACATCTTTCCCACTGGCCAACGAATTGATTTCTTGGAAATTAACGTTAGTTGGTACTTTGAAGAAAAATAAACGATATTTGCCTTCAAAATCCAGAAATGTAAACTCAAGTCTTTTTGGATTTTCAGGAAATGTGACCTTAGTGTTTTACGTTCCCGCAAAAAACAAAGCTGTAGTTCTAATGTCTACAATGCACCACAATAAAACTATTAATGGACCAAAAGAAAAACCAGAAATAATTACGTATTATAACGAAACAAAAGGCTGTGTAGACACTATGGACAAAATGTTGTCTCAGTACACGCGCAAGAGAGGAACACGACGTTGGCCTCTGGCTTTATTCTATAACCTTATTAATACAGCAGCTCTTGCAGCTTATGTAATATTTATGGAAAACAATTCAGAAGGAACAGTCAAAAGTTCTCGTCGTCGACTATTTCTGGAGCAGTTGGGAGAAGAACTTTGTATTCCACACATAAAATCTCGGTCCAAAAATAAGGCTGTTGTTAGCAGATTTGGAATCAAGACAGCCATTGAATGCATCTTAAGTATGCTTTTAGTAACTATTGGTTTAAAATTATGTAGCTAAATTTAAAACTTATTTCAGGAGAGCCAATCTTGGGTACAAGTGTCGATGACGAATTTGTTGAAGACGAACCACTAGAACGTGATGCTACTGGTCGAATTAAACATAAGGGCAAGTGTTACATATGTCGGGAGAGCACAAAATTAAGAAATACTAGGCAGTCCTGCGTCACGTGTAAGAAACCAGTATGTGCTGAACACGCCTGTACCCAAACAAAATGCGAACATTGTTATATGGGCCATTCTACTTCACGTAACAGTTTAAGATAAATTTGTCAAAATTATTTTGTATTTTGAATACTATATGAGTAAAGCAATGTTTTTATATAATAATTATGCATTCTATACTATTTAAAGACAATTTTTATAAATAAAATACCAAAATTCTGAACCAAGTCACCTGGGTGGGTTTCGGGTAACGACGTAGAAAAATTTAAAAACTAACAAAAAATGTGAAGGAATAATCGAATCTTAAATAATTTAACAGTTTCTGGTAAAAATAAAAAAATTAGTCACTGAGTCCAAAGTATTTATTGTTTCGACCAAAAACCGTAAAGTTATCAATGATTGAAAATCAAAGAAACCCACCCGGGTGGTTTTCGGTAGTGCGAAGGTTAAAAAGAACATCAAATACTACTATTGAATTTTAAGAAACCTGTAAACAGAATTTGTGAAGCTGCATTAATGGTTTGCAATACATTCTCTTGTGTATTTTTGACGATTTTTAATACTAAAAATAGCAAAAAAAAATAGGTTAGTTTGCTTAAAAAATGTAACTTTTTTCATAGGATACTATATTTTTTTTGATGTTTTCAAAAAGGAAGAATTTTTATTATTAGAGCAAAAAAAAATTGTCTTGTAAAAAAAAATATTTTTCGAATGTTTTACAAGGCTTTCATTCAGGTCTTTGGTTCAAAACCAATACAAGCGCTAGGATTCCCACATTAATGTACAAAGAACAATACATTGGTTTAGAACGAATTTAACTTAGATTATAAAAATTACATTACATTGATCACATAAAATTTTATAAGAGGATCATTTATGCCCCCACCGTCTTCTTCCAAAACCTTCACGTTCAGATAGATCTTCTAAGCTATAGTTTTCCATAGAATTCTGCATTATTTTTTTTTTTTATATATTTTATTAATTGAATATTTTATTTTTGTTTATCAAAATAAAATATATTTTATGTGTTCGCACTTCTTTTGACTTAAGCCCACTTTTGTGTCTTTGTACAATGACGCGGAGATAATAAATGGCGTCGTTGTTGTGAAAACGTTGTGAACCACATTCCAAGAAGAAAAAGATAACTGTGGTAAGAATATTCAAATCTACTCTGTAAACCCCAATTTCATTCAAATATTCGGATTTATACAAGTTTTGTACACATTTTAGTTGACGAAATAAAGGTTACATACAGTAGTTCCCTTTGAAAGTGCTTTTCTAGATTTTTTAGACATGTTTTGTATTCCATAAGATATATTCCATTGAAATTTATTAATATGATGTTTAGAAACGTTGATGAATTTGTATTTGCTTTAGAAGAATCTATATTTTTGCCTTTTTTGCTTAAAAATTCTTTTTAAATTTTTCAGATATCTAGCTTATCTTTAAGAATCGTCCATTGAAATTTATTACAACGGTATTTTTAGCAAAAATATCAATAAATCTCAAAAACGATTTCTCCGGGAAGAAATAAGATATTGGAAATGGTAAACCTGATGTTTTTAAAGAAGTGGGTAGAATTTTTAGATATCAAAAAATGTTCTGAATACAGGTGGGTTATTATGTAATTCGATTAGAAAGATAAAATGTATGAATTGTATTTTGTAGTTCGATTTTCGAAAATTTATTTACAAAAGTACGGAAACTTTTTTTTCGAACCGGCCGTTTTTTTATCCCCCTTTCGAAAAACAAAAACTACCCTTTCGTAAATGCAACTATATAATACGAAATCGAATTTAACAAACGTTAAAACATTCGTATTTTATTCGAGAGCTAATTTGTTGTCGAAAAAAGAAAAAAATATTAAAATGTAAGTATTGTTTCATAAAATATAAGAAAAAGTGTTAAATAAATAAGGAAAAATAAAAAACATCAAATGTTTTATGTTTTTACACTAAACATTGATTTATTTGCACAATGTTGATTGTTTAAAGGAGTGGCTCACATAAAAAAGCAATACTAAGCAAAGACAATATGAGATTATGGTGGACTTTATGATTAATAAATAAATTAAATAATTTTGGATTTGGATGCTGCTGGCCCTCCGAATCATGATATTACTCAATGGAAACAGGTACGTTTTCAATTTATCAATTGTCGGTTTATAGATTTGTATTATTCAAATTTACATCTGTTTTTATGTAGGTGTGGGCAGATTATAAACACCACATAAGGGTAAAATGCCGGGAAAACCGAAATAGTATTTCAGGGACTGGAGGTAGGTCGAGTAAGTTTTGTTTATAAAGTTTATATGTTCTAGAAATTTGTTTATTGAGATCTTAGGTAAATTTTTGTAGTTGATTGTTTCCTTGAATTTTGAACGGTTTGCTACCTATGGACCTGAACACGGGAAAAAAGGTAAAAAAAAATCGAATTTTTTTAAGTTTTTTTGCGATTTTGATCTGGAAGGTGAAGTTTTTTTGATTTTATATGTTCGCAATTTTTGTTCTTTATGACAAGAGCTACAACATTGCCATAGAGAGTAAATCGAAATTCTGAACGGTTTGCAAGATATGAGCCTGAGAAAATGATCACTTTTTTGCGAAAATGATACCGAGGCCCAAATCTTTGGCGGCCCATAAACAAAAGAGGAGATGAGATTGGGAAAAATTGGGAGACATGGGTCTTTTTTTTTTTGTCTTTTATCACGTAGTGGTGTCCGTATATGGTTATTTTTTTTTCGTGTTGCACTGTGATACCAAAAAAAAAAAAAAAGTTTTCAATTTTTTTTTTGATCAATGGTGATAATCTTTTTTACTTCGAGCTCATATAATATATATTAGTTCTCATCTAGTGAGTAAACTAGTTTATATGAATGTTTGATGTTTGGCATGGGATTGTTACCTCTTTCAAAACGTGTTCTGATGATGGGAACATAGAAAATTCCCGAAATAGATCTATCAACACATTCCTGAAAGGGTCAAAGAATAAATTTGAAAACAAAAGCTCTATAGATTATTTGTTAGGAAATATAATGTATGGCCTCGAACTTGAATAATTTTAATTTTCATTTTCTTTTTTCTTTAAATATTTGGTTTCAAATTTTGACATTTAAGCACAATGCTGACAACTTTGACATTATGAGACATGCTGCCAAGTTATATATTAACCGATAAAAATTTGGCATCACTTGTATTTACAATTTTTTATACAAATACAACTCTGTGAAACATTCAAACGAATCAGATAATACAATTTTATTTTCGAAACGGAAATTCGTTTCGAAAGGTTTTACTTTTCGAATCGAATTACGTAATAACCCCCCAGCTTAATTCCCTAATAATTTCGAGTTTTTAGAATGATGATGAAATTCAGATTCAGCTCACTGCACACAGAGAAATAAAGTGCCAACCGAATTGAAAAGTGCGTTTTAATGGCAACAACTTATAAATTCCGTTAGTGCAATGATATTTTCATTAGATTGCTGAATATTTTGGGTGTTGCAACTAAATTTCAGTTAAATTAACCGAACTTTGTTCTGAAAACTAATGTTGTTCTGTCCGACTGAAATTCGTAATAACCGAATTAGAGTCGTAGTAATCGAGTTTTAGTTGGCAAATAGCTAATTTTTTCTCTGTGAAAAGTATATTCTAGACATAGGGTTTTGACATTTTTTTTAAAATGTTGTCGGCCTGTGTTATTATTATTTTCACTATAATGTGCTATTGGAGTTTTAGCAACTTCATTCTCTTTAAAGCCTGTTTACATGGAACCTTTGGTAGAACCGTTAACCAAACACATGGTTGAGAAAATGATGAAGAACATATGGGAGTGTTGTGTCTCCCACTTTATATTTATTTTATAAGTAACATTTTTTTTTTATTTTATGTAATAATTTTGTTTAATTTTTATAAAATACATTTTTATTTTTGTAATTTAAAGAAATTTTAAAATCAAACTGAAAATTATTGACAGAAAAAACAGAGAAGAGCCGAGCATAAAAATACTACCGAAATAGTAAATATAAAACACGAAAAGTTGACAAAAATTGCAGAATATTGTTACAAAACCGCAGAAAACCAAAATAGAAATACATATTTCTATTACTTAATATCTTTTAAATAAAACTTCTGTTTATATGTATAATAAGTCATTTGCATTGTGTTTTATTAACCTTATTCATGTATTTTTAAGCTTTTTTCGCACTAGTTTACTCTTAAAGAACTATTTTATATGCACAAAAACAGGCAGATTAACAACCTGAAGAAAAATAACTAAAACTTATGTACACACATTTAACACATACATTGTCTGCATGAATATTACACATAATGTGTGTATAATTTTAAATTTACACACATAGAGTAATATTACCGACATTATAGTAAGTAAAAAGTTACCTACTATAAAATAGGGTAAAAAGGGTAAATTTAAACGAAAATTTATTAGAGTGTATGATAACATTTTACATTTTTTACTTTTTTACAATTGTTAGTAAAAAATGTTTACCTTTTTTGGGGGCAATTGTATGAAATTTACATTGTAGAAATTTACTAAAACACAACAAAAAACGTTACGTTAGAAAGAAAAACAAACGTAATTCCAACAACTTATATCCGCAAGTCAAAGAAATATGTAAAAACGAAAATAAAAGATTAGAGTAACTACTTTAACTACTAAATACTGATGAGTCAAATTAAAAACGAAACATCGAGCTTCAACAAAATTCTGTTCCCAATAAAACCGATCAGCAACAAACAAAGCAAATACACAAAAACAAAACAAAGTAATGAAAACAATTAACTAGTCAAATATGTATGGAACATAGATTACATAGATCTCCAACTCTTCAACATTAGCTGTCAGTGCATGTAAGTCATGATAAGTGTTGGACATACCTGGTATACTTACACAACAAATATTTGAATGTGTATGAAAAATTGTGTTTGTTGATAGAAGAAGAAGAATAGTTTGAAATGTATGTAGTATATGGTGCGGAAAACTACTTCAACAAAATGTAAAAAAAAACAATAAACACGCCGCATTTGACAAATGCAAAACAATTTAAATGCAATGCTTAAGAAATTAAAAGTAAGAATAAGAATTTTAATAGGAATCAAATTCAATATCTACCTCACATCTCACTCAACACCAGAATGATGTATTGTCCCAACATGAAAATAGTTCCAAAAAAGAAAGTACCCATATTCTTACTACAAATGTAAAATTACGAAATCATATAGAAAAAATTAAGTTTTTCCTGTGTGATTTTTTAATTAAGCCATCCTAATTTTTTTTAGTATAATGACAGCTTCCTAAATCTCAACAAAATAATATGTCGTCTTTATCTCTGGTAAATTTTTCCAGTTTTACTAAACATTTTTTAATGTAAACAAAGTTTTTTCATGAAGTTTTTGCTCAGTTGTCTGCATTTTGTTGGTATTTCTGCCAATTATTTTTTTTTACAACATTTGGGTAGTCTTCCTCTGGTAGTGTTTCACGTTTATTTGGAGTAAGTTTTTGTTTATGGTTTCTTTGGAAATGCGAAATTTTCTGGCCAACTTACGATTTGATGCCCCGATTTGATTAACTGCCGATTTTTCAATTTAGCAAGCTCATGTGCGGTCAATTTTATTGGACATCCTTTCTTTTTTATCCCGGTGGATGCCATTCCATTATCAAAGCGTTTGAATATGATACCGTCCAACCGTATTTAGGATACCGTCCAAGCATGTCTTAGACATTTCTTCTTAAACTTTTTTCTAATCTAAATATAAATATCAACCTAGCTAATATGTTTGATTTGCTTTATTTTTGTAAATTTCCTCCGTATATGAATCAAAAGTAACATAGAAATAATCTCTACACTTAGAATACTATGTAGGTAAAGAACACTGCAGATGTAGTTAAAAACAAATTAAATTTCACTCAAAGGAAGGACGGCTTACATTTCATTAAATTCAACTAACATTGTGAGTTCTTTTTAAATGTTCAAAAAATGAATACTAATTGTAGTGAAAATGTACCACATGTTAGTAAAAAATAAACAACCCATTTATTTTTTTTTATTTTTTTAAATAACAAAAAACAACTGTATAAAATAAATGTAAAATCATAAAACAGTCATTTGATGTGGTTGGTTTTTTAAATGAACTACAAGGTTAGTAAACAATTTAATTAGTTCTACAAATGACTGACATTTACATCAAAAATAAAGAAACTGTTTTACAACCCAAACAACTACATATTTTTAGAGCAGAAGTTCCCTGAGTGTATGTATATAAAAAAAACTAATGAAACTGTATAAAATATCAAATTAAAAATAAATAACTAAAAAACACTTAAAACCATTTATCATTATAAACATTTAAAAAAAATTATTAAATTGTGTTAATTACGTTAAAATAATCAATGATACATGCATATTTAAACAATTAAACACAATTAAAGGTCGAAAAAAAACCTAATTTTATTTTTAATAAAAATTATATCAAACTTGTATAAAAGACTAAGTACCGTCTAGTTTACTCCCCCTGTGTTGTTTATAAACTAAACAAAATATAAAAAGGAGAGAAAAACAAAAAACGTGTATTGAATATCCACCAGAGGTGGACCTTGCACATAACAAACAAGTTTTCAATTTATTTTTGATCAATGGTTATAACCTTTAACTTCAAGCTCACATATTAATTAGTTCTCATGTAGTGAGTAAACTAGTTTATATGAATGTTTGATGTTTGGCATGGGATTGTAACCGCTTTCAAAACGTGTTCTGATGATGGGAACCTAGAAAATTCCCGAAATAGATCTATCAACACATATCTGAAAGGGACAAATAATAAATTTGAAAATAAAAAACTCTATAGAATATTTGTTAGGACAATATCCTAATAAAGAAATATAGAGTATGGCATCGAACTTGAATAATTTTCATTTTCATTGCACAATTTAAGGTCGAAAAAAAACATTATTTTTATTTTTAATAAAAATTATATCAAACTTGTATAAATGCATATTTTTTAATATTTTAAGTGCATATTTTACTATTTTTAATGCATATTTTATGTACATAAAACACTGTTACAAATGCATTAACTTCCTAGCTCAAGTTATTATTAACCTAAAGTTACCGACGTAAGTTTTAAGGTACCCATACACTTTGCAATATTATTGTAAATATTATTGCCAGTAGTATTGTAATTTTGCCCTAAACAGTGCAATAAGATGCACACTACTTTGGCACTCAATATGGCACCACTCTTTTGTTCTGTTGTGGAGGGATATAAAAATTTTACAATGTGTTCAACCCAACTATAAAATATATTTCAAATGTCTTTGTTTTTTGATTTTTTCAATATATTGTACAACCTTCCACTATGACATACACACTGGTAATATTTTGCACAACGCTAAATTTACACAAGAATATTGCGTAGTGTATGGGGTACCTTTAATTAATTAATCATCTTAACTGAAATGTGTATCAACTTTAATAGCCACTCTAGCGTATGAGTAATTAAAATGTTAATGTGTCATTTCAATATGCTCACCACAGCGTATGAGTAATTTTATTTGTGAAATTTTATAACTTTTTTTTGTATAAACACTGAGATCGAAATAAACAGCCATTAAAAAAACTACTATTAGTAGTTTCAAATTGCCGAATATTAAACTATTTACTATGTATTAATACTAAATATATTTCATTTGCCGCATTTTTAATAGCATCAACACTTAAAATTGCCTTAGCTTAACACACACTGCAAACAGCATGCCTATGTGTAGTAAATATTTTAAGTTCTATCATCAGTTCGTGTTAAAAAATATTATATGCACACGATCTTGCTGGTAGTTTGAGCATAGTCAGTATTCGACAAAAATAAACTATTGACTAAATTTTAAACCCTGGAAATAAATAAAACATGGTTTTTCTCTTGTAAGTTTTCTCTTATGTAAAAATTTTAAATTTCTTAATCAAGCTATCTTTGAAAAGCCTGTCAAAAATCTTGTACCAAAATTCGGCCTAATGGGAAGTTTATATTTACTTTAATAGGCTGCTAAACAAAAAAAAACAATAAAACGCACTAAGTCATTTGTAAACATTTCTATGAAATTTTTCATCGGACTTTGAATGCAAGTGCTAAAATACCATAATTGTCTTAAAAAATTGCATTTGAGCTTACATAACAACACAGGGACTAGTATTTTGTAGATGTGTGACAAAAACGAGGGAGATGCCCAGCAAAACTTTCTATTACCCTGTAATAAGTTTGGGAATAAGAAATTTACTGGTTACTTTTCTATTACAAAACCTATTATTTCAACAACGACATGTCCATTCTGGGAACACCCTTCAAAGCACATATTACCCCCAGTATAAATCTAATAAGTTTTTAGTTTAACATTTTATTTATTTATATTGGGTATTAAATTAAAATTTAAAAAGTTTTAACTAAAAATATCGTAAAAGAAATTTTTTATAAGTTTTGGGTATAAAATAAACTTTTTGTAATAAGGAGCTAACATGTTACTTTTCTATTTCAAAGCCTATTATTTTAACAAGGGCATGTTTATCGAGGTAACTACTTACCTCTGTAACATGTTACTCATCACTTACAGGTAAAAAGTTATATGTTCAAAATGTAACAAGGACTTTTGAAGCGATAATGCGAAAATTCACTCCGTCTCGCAAAGAGTGGCATGGCAAACTTTTTTAAATTTAAAAACTTGATAACATTTAATTTCTTTTGATGATCGATTTCCTCCACCCATTCTGATTTCAACCAAACTTGGTACAGAAGATGTACATCATATGACTATAACCTCGTCCAAATGTAGGCTAATCATAGAGGAACTTGAAATATCACGCTTCAAAATATGAAAAATATTCGAAAATTTTAAAAAGGTAGTCCTTGATACCTCTTTTTAAAGCTATTTAAATTGTTGTTTTAGTAAAGCACACAAATTATTCACTTCTCCAGGACAAAATGCATTGTTTTCAAAACCCGCAGTTCAGAAAGCTGTATTTTAAAAAACTGGTGTTTTAAAATTTTTTTAAAAAAAAAAATTATGTTAAATGTAAAATACTTTACTATCCTTGTACAAATCCCTATGTAAAGCTCTTACGGCATTCTAACTTATGTCTGAAAATTTGAAAAAATTGAACTTAAAAGCTCAGAAATCGGAAACATGCAGGTATATCACATATGGATTTGGTGACGGTATATAAGAATAACTTATAATTAAATTATAATTTTTTTAAAAATTTTAGTAAACCACCTTTTCTAAATACAGCGATTTTAACAAATTTTAACAGAATTTTGAAAAAATGCATATTTGAGAACCAGGAAAACCACAATTTAAGTACCTTTGAGATGAGGTCTCAATGACTCTTGTAGCTTTAACCGTTTAAAAAATATGGGCAATTATGTGTAACAACTTTTGCAAAACTTTTATTTTTATGTTTTTCAATAAATTTTTTTTTTATGTAAATACTTTATTATGGCTTTAAAATGAGATATCAATGAATCACGTAGCTCTAGCTGGTAAAGATATGTACTATTTATTACACACTGAGAAAAATTTAGCTATTTGCCAACTGAAATTCGGTTACACGACTCCAATTCAGTTATTACGAATTATAGATGGTTGGCACAACTTAACATTAGTTTTCACAACAAAGTTCGGTTAATTCAACTTAATTTTAGTTGCAATACCCAAAATATTCAGAAATATAATGTTAATATCGTTGTACTAACTAAATTTATAAGTTGTTACAATTAATATACACTTTTTAATTCGGTTGGCACTTTATTTCTCTGTGTGTAAGTACGGCTATATTACCACACAACCGTTAGAGCTAACAACCCAAAACTTGTACGATGACATATTTATAGAGCACTTACCTTCCATACCAAATTTGGTTAATTTTAAAGGTCGAAAATTGCAAATTTTTTGCTGGTTTTAAAGGGTGCTTTTTAAGAGCTTACGGATTTGATTAAAAAATAAATAAAATTTAGAGAAATGTATGAAATTTGTATTTGAGTCGATAGAACGATGTATATAATTCAATGTTTAGAGATAATTTTATGTAAATGTTGACCGCGGCTATGCCTAAAATGGTTCATACGCTGGGTCCAATTTTGGTACACTCTCTCAACATATTGGCCGGTATCTAACGAATAAATTCTTCAATATTGGCTTCCAGTACCTTAACCGTTTCGGGCTTGTCCCTCTAGACATGAACATAGCCCCACAAAAAATAGTCTGATGGCATAAAATCGCACGATCTTGGCAGCTTATTGACCGGCCCCAAACGTGAAATAAGCTGTTCACCGAACTCGCCTCTCAATTGGGTTATTGTTTCGCTTGCTGTGTGGCACCGCCTTGTTGAAACCACATGCCACCCAAGTCCAGCTCTTCCATTTTGGGCAAAAAAAAAAAAATTGTAATCATTGCACGGTAGCGCTCGCCATTCACAGTACAGTTCTTGCCTTCGCCGTCTTTGAAAAAGTACAGTTCAATTAAGCCACCTGCCCATAATCCACACCAAAGAGTGCAATTTTCGGGATGCATTGGTAGTTCTTGCAATGCTTCTGGCTGCCCTTCACACCAAATATGGGAATTTTGCTTGCTCACGTATCCATTCAACCAGAAATGAGCTTCGTCGCTGAACACAATTTTCCGATAAAAAAAAGTTTATCTTCCTTCAACTTTACTAGCGCCCATTCAACAAAAGTTAGCCGTTGTGGTAGGTCGTGTGGCTTTAATTATTGCACCAGCTGTATTTTAAAAGGTTTTACACCCAAATCCGTCCGCAAAATTTGCCACGTAGTAGAGTAAGAGAGGCTAAATTTCTCCGAACTCCGCCGAATCGATAATTTACGGTCATCAACAACACTGGCGGATACAGCATCTGTCCGCACTCTACGAAGTTTAATGTCCAATGATGTAAATTTGGTGACAAGATTTAGTCATACACACAGAAAAAAATTTAGCTATTTGCCAACTGAAATTCGGTAAATACGACTCAAATTCAGTTATTACTTATTTTAGACAGTTGGCACAACTTTACATTAGTTTTTACAACAAAGTTTGGTTAATTCAACAGAATATTAGTTGCAACCCCCAACATTTTCAGAAATTGAATGTTAATATCGTTGAACTAACTGAATTTAAAAGTAGTTACCAATAATATACACTTTTCAATTCGGTTGGAACCTCATTTCTCTGTGTGTAAGATTCCGATAGTCGCCTCAGAAGGTGTCCATACTGACCATAAATTGAAAGAAGTGCACGATAAACTTTCTAAACCGAGTATGAATTTTGATAATAAAATTCAATAATGTGCAAGCATTGTTCGTTTTTAAGGCGATTCATGGTAAAATTATAAACCAAACTGAACATGTTTAATAGTAACATGTTACACGAAAACAGTTGAGCTGCCAAAAACAGTGTTGCCAAATAGAAAGTTGCTAAAAAATCCCCCTTCATATGGAATGAGTCTACATCAAATTTGATAAATTTTGTTGTTGCATCACATAAATTTTTTTTAATCGGGAATTTTCGGAAAAGTATGTACTGTTTATTGGTTTGATTGTTACAACTTCATTTCGAAGGTTAAATTGTGATGTTTTATTTTAAAATTTTGGCAACCAAAAAAGTGAACAAATTCGAGAACGCGAACACACTTGGTAAAAATTAGTTCACGTTTTCGCGAGTGCACTATATTCACTTTTTGTTTTTCCGGAAAATATATTCCACATTATTGTTTATACATATGTATTAAATACTTGCCAAGTATAAAATAGTCTACATATTTTTGTATTGAAATCGCCTTTTAATAATGAAATTTTCTGTTGTTTTATTTTCCCTTTATTCTGTTAATTTCCTTATTTTTTCACTCTCTACTTATATATTTTCGGTTTTTGTTTTCGTTTACTGGACCGATTATGTTATTTTTTTGTTTGCACAAAAGAGGAAAATGACGATAATGGAATTTAAATGACTTGAAGTTTTTCTGCTGTTATTATTTGGCTTTAAGTTTTCTTTTTAAAGAAAATTAGCATTTTATTCAATTACACCCAATTAGTTGTTTTCTATAATAAGAAATTCAAAATTTAAAACAAAAAACAAAAAAAAAACATTGTTCTAAGAATGGGAAAAATCGTAAAAAAAAACTGAAAATTCATAAAAGGAATTCATTAAATTAGGGGAGAAGGTTACCAATGGCTTTAACATGACAACAGATAAACCTTCTGGGCGGACTAAAATTTTATTGAATTAGCCGAATTGTGCAAAATGTGAAATTTTTGAAAGTTTTGTTCTAAAAAATGTTTTAATACATTTGTAGGTATATATTGAAATATGTCAATTACTTTAAAACACTTTCATTCAAACTAAATTCAATCTTATTTTAATGAACTTAAATGGGCTACACTTCCTTAGAATTAATTTGAATAATTAAAAATAAGCGAAGAGTATAAAATAAGATTTATAAATAGATTTAACAACATAAATCGGTACAATTTGTGGTTATTCAAATTGCTAGAAAAAAATTATAATACGATTTTAAGTTAAAATAGATAAATGACGATTTTGTAAAAAAAAATCTATAATTATAAAATTAACGCTAAATGCATAAATAAGTAAAATACGTGAGAAGAATATTTGTAGCGGGATTGGTTATTTACGGAACAATGATATGAGCTTTTGGGCAGTTCAAAGTCCTTGGATAAACTCAAAATATTTGCACGGAAGTTTTGTGAATCTTAATTAAATTTCGTAATTGCGATTGTAACTTTAAATACATAAATTCATAAATATTACAAACATAATTTACTAGATGAACAACATTTGATTTTTTGTAAATAATACAAAACTTTTGGTAAAATATCAATATCACTAAAATCAAAGTGTTAGCTTTTTCAAGCTGTTTTGTTCAGTCCTATGGAGCTCCAGTTTGAGGATGTTCTTTGTTTAACCAGGTCGATATTTTACAAAGGTATTTTTATAAAAAAATATTAAGGTTGCCAGATTTCACGCCAAATTATGCCTTATCACTAGAAACAAACGCCGAGAATAACCTCTTCTATAAATCTCTTAAATTGTATATGTATACAATAACTAAATATAACGAGAGCAGATTATCACATAAACCATATTCACAAAATATTCTATCACAAAATATTTTATTACAGACAAGAAATAAACCGGCTGGGAGCAGACTTCAAAATCACTTTTGATAATGAAAACATATCGACGCAAGATTCAATTGAAAAAGGAACATTCTAGAGGAATTAAAAAATAAATGTTGTGGTGAAAAGACAGAAGGAGCTTTATCCAGTAATACTCGTTTTTATAGCTTTCTGAATCACAATATTGGAGAACACTATATAAAAGAGTTACGGCCTGTTTTCAGAAGACGTGTATTAGGCCGGGTCGATTTGTATGGAGACAAAAAAATCGCTCAACGTTCAAGGAAAATCGTATTCTAGGGATCAAAATAAGAAACTTTGCCGAAGGAACCATATCTCTAAAACGAATTCTGATGTCCCGACTTTTGACCCGTAGGGTCAAATTTTGAAACATTGCACTTTGACCCATTTAGAGTGCCCCAATCGAATATAATTTATACATTCATCTGATAGAGCGTCTTCCGGAGAAGAAATAGAGAAAGACTTGGAAAGACTCCTCTTACTTTCTGAAATATCTCTATCCCGAGATTTGTACATTTTCCTATAAAAACACGGCTAAAAAGAACCTCTTTAAAGTTAAATTTTAACCCCTTAACGGTTACCTAGAATGATGATTCATGCATTAATCTGCTAGCGCGTCTCCCGGAGAAGAAGTAGCTCCCATAATCTTGGAGAGATTCCTCCTACTTTCTGAAATATCAAAGTGGGCTTTTTCAAAATTTGACCCTACGAGTTAAAAGTCGGGACATCAGAATTCGTTTTAGAGGTATGGTTCCTTCGGCAAAGTTTCTTATTTTGATCGCTAGAACACGATTTTCCTTGAACGTTAAGCGATTTTTAAATCGACCCGCCCTAACGTGTATACTACCACACGAACGTGTGGCACCCGAACAAATACGTAATGAAATGAGTATTTATAATTCGTTCGTATGACTTACGTTTGATTACGTAAAGCTTTATGTTTTGTCACACAGTAAGATTGCCAACATAATGTTTTTCGCATTTTGTTTACTTTTTTTCATATACAAATAACTCATTTTTCGTTGGTAGATGGCAACTCAACACTGTATATGAACAAAAACAGCTGATTTTAGCTTGAAAAAAAAATTATTATATATTTTGTTTAGAAAACAATAAAAGTGGTGATAAAAATATAATTTGTATGAAAAAAAAACAAAAACATTTACAAATAAAAATGATCGGGCCAATTGCCATGGGTTTTGATAGTGATTCCAGTGCCAGTGATAATGAAGATAGTCGTTTTTATTACAATTTTTTGTTAAAAAGTATTTTTTTTTTTATTATTATTAAGTTGTGTTGACTTTTTTCTTTGGCGAATACTTTTTTGTGAACGTCTGTTTTTGACGTTTGTGACGTTTTAAATCGCAATGTGGAAACCAAAAAAAGAGACGAAAACGACAACTCTTACGTTTTCACTCAATTCAAAGTGACGTTTGTGATACAGAACCCCAAAATGAATTTCTTCACTCATTTACACGAATTTAATAAAAGAAAGTAAACAAAAATGCTATAAAAGTGTAGTCTAGTCAAAAACGACTATTTATAAGGTACAAAGTGGTCTTTGTAAGCTATTTTGGAAGCCTAGACACATTAAGATTGTATTGATATGTTCACAAAGGTGTTCAGATTTAGAATGGTTACAATTTTGTCATAAATAGTTAGTGAAAAATTATGAGCCCCGGTAAGTTATGCTAAAAAAAAGTAAAAAAAAAATAAAATTTTCTCCTATATTTTTTCAAAAAAGTGCAGGAAAAAATGAGTTTTTGCACATAAAATGTTTATAAAATTTGTTCAGTAGACTCTTTACTACATTATTAACAAATGTGGTTAAGCAGTATCATCAAGTCTGAAGTAGTTGTTGGCCAAAAGCGGAGGACAACTTTTTTTTGAGTGGTGCACTGATTTTCAAAACCTTTTGAGGTCCATAAAAAAAATTGGTAGTCAAACTGGCCAAACCGAGTACAGGGTTTTACTAACCTTTGGTAGTACAATCGAAACTATACTGTCGAGTCCGTGCATTTTTTTCACTGTTGCACTGTATTATTATTATTCATATGTTTAGTTAGATTATTGTTCTACCTCAACTCCAAAAATCTAATGTTAAACTGTCATTTTATATTTTATTTGTAGCTTTTCAAAAAGTTTGAACATTTTCATGTTAGACAACACAATTGTTTCATTGGCATCACCCAAATCTTCAGTTGTTTGCAATAGAAAAAGATAGTTGTTTTAACTGAAACCAAGACATTACCTACAACAGACAAAATATACTCCATGACAATCTTTTTGTTTGCCTTAGCGTAAAATCTGCATGATCTGGTAACCCTAAATATAAAATCAAAACTATTTGAAAACAACAATTTTACATGTCGATATGGTTTGTATGTCAGTACTTGTATGTAAGAAGTCAGAAGTAATTTGTAATTTGAAGAAATTTGTGATTTGAAGAATGTTTTGAGACTGATGAAAACAGCATTATTCTCGTTTAATGCGATGATGTTCCCAAAATATTTTCGGCTTTAAATCACAATTATAAGACAAATGGCGACTGTTCATTGATGGTGCATGTAAAAGTACGTATTCTTCAAAAAAGTTTTATTTTTTCTTCATATTTTTCTTTTCTAATAGTATATCTAGACTCTTATACATTTTTATTTAAATTTACCCTTTTTGTAGTTGGAAACTTTTTGCCTAATATAATGTGAGTAAAAATTCAATGTGTTTAATGTGCGTATAAAAACATATGTAACTAGTAAATGTAGGCACAAAATGCTTGAAAACGCACACACAGAGAAATAAAGTGAATTGAAAAGTGTATCTTAATGGTAACAACTTATAAATTCAGTTATTTCAACAATATTTACATTAGATTTATGAATATTTTGGGTGGTGCAACTAAAATTCAATTTAGTTAACCTACATTCGTTGTGAAAATTAATGTTAAGTTGTGCCAACCATCTGAAAATCGTAATAACCGCTTATAGCTAAATTTTTCTCTGTATGCATACTAAAAAATTTGGAAATACAATAAATACAATAATATGCCCGACATTCCTGTTCACTTTTTTGAACCAAAAGCTGCTTCAGACGAACCATACTTAACTTGTATCAAGTTTTTGATTGCACTAAGAGCATTATCTGGTTGATATCAATGAATTTTTGCATTCGATTTATGAATTGTCTCTTTAATTCGACCATAAAAACTTTTCATTAAGTTAAAGCAGTTTTTTTTTTTTTATAAAATTTTATGAAACATTAAGATCTATTTATTAAAAATTTCATACGTCTAATGAAAATGTTTCATTAAAAATAGTTTTATACAAATTATAAAGCTCTTTCATTAGGTTGAAGAAATTTTTCATTCATTTTGTGAAGAAAACTTTATTAGTTTTGTGAAAAAATTTCATTCAAACTCGAGCAAGAAAATTCTCTCTGTGTGTACTTGTTGTCCAAAGTGAAATCGTTGTCAGATAACAATAATGATGATACAGCAACAATACATTTACATAAAATGGGTTATGAATCATCAACCACTATATGAACACCATATGAACAGCAGTGGGAGTGTCATTGAGGTAGTAAAAAAATATGTATATTTTATAAGAAAATAAAAATGTTATCACTCACGTTTTAGTCAAAACAGCAGCAACAATAATAAAAAAAAAAACGAAGCAGAACAAGAATAAACCAAGTTCTTATTACCACTAATATACAACTACTTGAGCAACTCCTTACATACCTAACTACTTTACCTCCTAGGGTGGGTCGACAAATACATATTTAATAAATGCAGTTTAAACAAATTTTGGATGGATACTAAAAGTGATTTTGTAAAGTGTCTACTTAATCGGAGGTTATTTTCACTATGTGGTTCTCGTTTTAAAATCTGAAATCCAAGTCTATGCTTAATGAGATAAAGTATAAATATCTGAAACTAAAGCTTACCGCCAAACAGTGGGGTCTTTTGACACTTTTCGTTGCAAAAATCATAAAAAGCGTTTGAAATATAGCTTCTTAAGCTTTAATATGTGTGCTCTTACGATGTTCTAGGACAACACGGGTTTCAAATTCGTTGGTCAAATTTCTATATTATTTAGGCTAGAAACAATAAAAATTCAATTTACTATATTTTTTTTTGCATTGCAGGTACACATTTTTAAAATATTTTAAATAATAATAACCGAATTAAAAAGTTTATTTTAATGGTAACAACTTATAAATTTCAGTTTTTACAACGATATTTGCATTAGATTTCTGAATGTTTTGGGTGTTGCAAATAAAATTCATTTGAATTTACACAACTTTGTTGTGAACACTAATATTAAGTTGTCCCAACCGACTGAAATTCGTAAGAACCGAATTTAAGTCATAGTAACCAAATTTTAGTTGACAAATAGCTAAATTTTTCTCCCTGTGTACGTATAATGTAATTAAAATATTAGTTTTTTGTTTTAAGTACACTAAAAAAAGTCAATAAAGTCGGCAACATTTTTGCTGGAAGAATAGTTGCAGAAATATTGCAAATATCAGAAAAAAAATTTGTAAATTCAGCACAATTTTTACTAACTTTATTGACTTTTTTATTTTGGGTATAAACACTTTTTATTAGTCATTAACATTGGGAGCGATATCTAACAAACTTCACATTTCGGAACTATAACTATGTTTCCTTTCGCGATCTTACGTGTCTTTGTGTTGAAATAATTAGATCTGAAGATCCATGAAATCTTTCAAGTATTCGTGTAACTTAATTGTTGTAAATCTTTTTTTTTGTATTCTAGTACTAAGGGATCTTCTGCTGTAAATATTGGTAGATGTTTGAGTTGTAATACAGTACCTTTATTTTTAACTGAAAAAACAGTCATGAAGAAGAAATTTAATTTTTGACTACAAATGTAGTTCATTTAAAAAAAAAACAGATCACATCAAATTACTGTATTATGGTTTTACATTAATTTTACGCAGTAGTTTGTTTTTTATTTAAAAATATAATAAATGTTTGTTTGTTTTTTACTACATATGTGGTTAATTTTTAGAACAGTATAAAACAAATTACAATGTTATTTGAATTTACTGAACGTAAGTCGTAATTTTTTCAAATGAAATTTCATTTGTTTTTCACTACATTTACAGTTCTCTTTACGTACAAATTATTCTAAGTGTGGGCTTCTTCTTACAACTATCCAATTGATAAATATTAATACTCAATTAAATTTTTGCTATGATCCAAAATTTTATGTACCGTAGGAGTAAGTTTCTTCTTAGGATACAATTGAGCCAAAAGTTGGGCAGTTATTGATACATATTCTCCAAATTTTGAGCTATTAACCATTGGATAACAGCCAACTGGGCTGTCACCACATAATTTTCAAAAAATGTTCTGGTCTTATTACACACAGAGAAATAAAGTGCCAACCGAATTGAAAAGTGTATTTTAATGTTAACAACTTATAAATTCAGTTAGTACAACGATATTTGCATTAGCTTTCTAAATATGTGTTGCAAATAAAATTCTGTTGAATTAACCGAAGTTTGTTGTAAAAACTAATTTTCAGTTGTACCAACGGACTGAAATTCGTAATAACCGACTTTCAGTCGAATTTACGTAATTTCAGTTCGCAAATAGCTTAATTTTTCTCTGTGTGTACCCTCATTTGTATTTCCGTAGCCATGCTTTGAGCAGCATATTTTTAGTCCAAGTTTGTTGAAAAATTCATATTGCGCGGATAGTTTCTCCCTCTCGCAAAACTGTATTCGCTAGCTTCAAAATGAACTCCATGCAACTAATTCAAGCATGCAATGGAGAAATTCCATATTAACAGTATTGAAGTCTTTTTGAGCTTCTTTAAAAATTGCATATTTCAAAAATGGTGGAAGTAATTTTAGGTTTCTTTTTTAAAATTTTATTAATTTTTCGTTTTTATATACATCGAGCTTATTTTTATGTTTTTTATGTTTTTTTAATTTATAACGAGTTTTCAACCTCCGAATATTTACAAAAATAAAGCAAATCAAACATAATAGATAGGTTGATACTACAGTTAGAATACTATGTAGGTAAAGACCACTGCAAATGTAGATAAAAACAAATGAAATTTCACTTAAAGAAAGGATGACAACTAACATTGTTATTTGTTTTTTAATGTTCAGAAAATGAACCACAATTGTAGTAAAAATGAACCACATGTTAGTAAAAAATAAACAAACATTTATTTTTCTATTTTTTTAAATAACTAAAAAAACTACTGTAAAAAATGGATGTAAAATCATAAAACAGACATTTAATGTGGTTTGGTTTTTTAAAATGAACTACAAGGTTAGTAAAATATGTTATTTGTTCTACAAATGACTGACATTTACATTAAAAATAAAGAAACTATCTTACAACCCAAACAACCAAATATTTTAGAAGTTCCCTGAATTTAGTATTTCTATCTGGCAAAAGATCTTATCAGAACCCAAAGTTTTCGAAGTTTAAAAAAAACCTATTAGTCATCAATTTTCCTTAATTCTTGTCTTCTTAGACAAGACCAGAGGCTAGGGTGTTTTCCTGACAAGCATCATTTACTAAACTTTGAAAACTAAAAATGTTCTATTTATATAAAAAAAATAGTTTTTACTCTAACGCAAGTAATATTTTTTTTACAGTTTTATTATTTTTTTTTGTTTTTATATACATCGATATTACTTTTATGTTTTTTTTTTTTAATTTATAACGAGCTTTCAACTTCCGTTTCATTTTATCTTTAAATACGTATTTTCCTTAACCCTTTGGTAAGCAATAAAGTTCATATTTGATTTTAATAGAATTTACCTACAGCAATAAAAATACAAAATTCGTGCGCTGGTTTTTGCAGTTTTATTGTTTAAGTATCTAAACGGGCATGACCTTACAGCCAATTTTAATTAAATGAGATAGAGTATTGAATAATAAACCGCATATATGAAAAATATCTTTATTTCATAATTTCTTTATTCAATAATTTTACTTGTAAGTACTTAAAATTCATCATCAGAATAATTAAACTATAATATTGTAAACTGAAATTATATAAAATTAACCAAAACACAGTCACATCATTCAAACTATTTTTTTTCATAGTCAATATTGAAAAAATATTATCTTATGCGTTAACTTTAATACCAACAACCAACCACTTTTCTTAAATATTATCATTTTAATAAAATATTTTCATTTAAAATCTAATATTAGTTTCGCCTACAAAAAATACAATCACTCTACGTAAAATATATGTTTTCGTTACCAATTTTAAAATAATATAAAGTTTTTAAATCGTTTTGGTAACTCTAATAAAATATTAAGATTAGCAACACAATTTCTGTTGGTATGTATACAAATCTATTTTTAGACATTCATATTTAAACTTGAGAGAGGTAAAGTACTTCCCTGACAAACGGAAGATCGCCGGTTTGAGCCCAGTTCGAGGCATGTAATTTTTTTATTAATAAAAAAAATTTTGTTGAACGCATAGAATATTATAGTCCATAAACATAAAATATTCAATTTCTACAATAAAAATTCGAAATGTGTATATAAAGGTCGGTTGGTACAATTGTATTAAAATTTAATAATAGTGACAGTACTTGGAACCACAAAAATTCGGTTGGCAAAAAATTCGGTTGCATCTACAAAAATAGTTTTATGTGTGTAAAGTAAAAACCCAATTCTTGAAATACTGAATATAATACTAAAAATACTATAAATAATATTGGATTTTGACAAAAGAGTTTGAAGAGCCCAGTGGGCAAATAACAATGTTTGGGTAGTACACCTTCTGTAGCTTAGGGAATTTCTTTTAATGCTTTTTGAATTTTGAAAATATCTATACTATATGAAAAATGTCAAAAAGACCACTTATACTTATTTAAAGTACAACTTTACAATACAAACTTTTAATTTTTAATACGTCTTTTAATTTTGAATACGTCTTTTAAGCAAACACTATGCAAAATTTTGTCAGTCTTTACAGCTAAATAAAGTGCGGTGGAGGTTATTGATTTAAAAAAAATTGTGTTTCCGGTTTATAAAATCAAACAATATGTAAAGCCGTTTTTGAAAGAAATCTTTCTCCGAAATAGAAAACCAAAAAAACGACATTTACATATCAACTATTGAACCAAGAATTTCTAACATATTCCAGCAAATATAGTGCTTACCCAGAAGCACTTCCGAATGACATTATTTAATTACGAAGTGCTTCCCAAGCAAATCCAGAAGGCATGATTTTGTTTGCGATGTCCCACTTGGTATATATCTTTTAAGCAGGTGAAAAGCGTTCTTTCATGTGCGCTTAAAAGCAATAAATCCATGCCTTCTTACTCAATAAGAAGCAAGCGCTTTTTTGTATGTCGACAACATTAGTGCTTTATGGTATACATACTTTATTGCTTCATTGTAAGCATTATTCACTGCTTTAAAGAAGGCATATTGGGAAGCACAACATAATGCTTTATATGCTTAATTGCTTTATTATATGCAAGACGGTGAAGCTCTATTTTGGAAGCATACAAATGTAGTTACTGCTTACCAAATCCAGGTTATTTTTTGCTGGGATTGCAGTTTCTTGTTATTAAACATCTTTGTTTTAAGTTCTTAACTTTGTATTTGTCGATCCACACTAATACTTACGTTTATTTTTTATAGCATATGCTTAGGAAAATCATGTTAAAAAGTTGCTGCTGTTGTTGTTTTTATGTTGTTCATGTTTTGTTATTGCTGGTTGTTACTGTTAACATTAAATGAGTTTTTGTTGTTGCTTCTATTTTCCATTTTTTCGTGTTTAAGTTGCCAACATATACTTTGCATATAAATTAGGAACATTAAAGAAAAAAATCTTTATTTTTTGTTAGCGAAAAAAAATCTTATAAAATAAATGTTTAAAGTTTTCCGTTCGAGTACTATATATTTACGACCGTATTCATAAAAAATTTAAATTCAGATTTCAAATACATTTTAGTTAAAACACATCTTAAGCCTTAAAAGTGTGTTCATAAACGAATATTAGCTTAAAATACCTATTTTAAACCAGTTAGTTAAAATGTGTTTCAACTAAAATGTATTTGGAATCTTAATTTAAATTTTTCATACTTGGGATTTTGCCAAAAAAAATTTATTGCCATTTAATTGCAATGACATTTTTTGGCATTAGCATTTGTCCAACTAATGCTAATGAAATCCAACTAATGCCTGAAAAACTAATCACAATTGACCAAAAAAGCATTTGTTTACAAAAAAAAAAAAAAAAAATGGAGTGTAAATTGTAACACTGAATACGGGAAACGAAATGGAACGAGGAACTAACTTTTTATTATGCGATAACATATATTTAAGTTTGTATTAGCACGTTAATAAGTAAAAAAAAAATTAAATCACCTGTTGTTTTATAAAAATTGATCACTCGGGATCTCTCTCTAGCCTATTTATATTTTACTCCTATGGAGCAACAATTTTGTCCGTTTTGCTCTATCTCGCTTAGTTTCGCAAATACTGGCCATTTTAAATTATCGCAATTTTGTAAAATGGCTCGTATCTCAAAAACTTAACGAGATATCGCAAAATGTACAAAAATTTTGCAAACCTTTACAATCCCCTTTCCTGCATACATGGAGTGTAAATTGTAACACTGAATACGGGAAACGAAATGGAACGAGGAACGAACTTTCTATTATCCGATAACATATATTTATGTTTGCATTAGCATGTAAATAAGTGAAAAAAAAATTAAATCACCTTGTGTTTTAAAAAAATTGATCACTCGGGATCTCTCTCTAGCCTATTTATATTATAAGGGTATATCACTACTTCTATGGAGCAAAAATTTTGTCCGTTTTGCTCCATCTCGCTTAGTTTCGGAGACACTGGCCATTTTAAATTATCGCCATTTTGTAAAATGGCTCGTATCTCAAAAACGTAACGAGATATCGCAAAACCGACAACAATTTTGCAAACCTTAATAAACCCCTCGCCTGCGTACACCACAAATGTGTTAAGTGTTCCGATTCCACTCGTTCCCCATTTCATTCCATATCGTTCCATTTTGGACCAATGTTCCATTTTTTTGTCGGAGTGATTAAATTGGTATTTTCACTTACGTATTTTGGTAAACATATAATTGATACACCCTGTTGTTTTTTTATAAAAAATTTGCCTATAGGGAATCTTTCCCAGACGTTGCATATCTGTATTCTGTCAATTGTAATTTGCTTTCTTTAATTGATTCATTACTAATGGTAATGAAAATTAAAATCATGATCATTAATGAATGATATATAATGATTTTAATGAAATTCATTACCATTAATTAAAAAATTCTAATGAAAATAATTTCATTACAATTGATTTCAATGAAATTGTAATGAAATCAT
Organism: Delia radicum; assembly: GCA_021234595.1. Classification (NCBI taxonomy): domain Eukaryota; kingdom Metazoa; phylum Arthropoda; class Insecta; order Diptera; family Anthomyiidae; genus Delia; species Delia radicum. The sequence goes on from CM037852.1 coordinate 70,505,492, forward strand.
CAATTAATTAGTCCCATGTATGAAATTTTTTATGAATACGGTCGTTTGTATTTATATTGTTATATACTCGAGTATACGCAACACATTACACATTTAAATTTGCCATCAAGGAAACAATCGTATATGTATAAAGACATATAAATCAGGTAAGAGTTGCCATAACATTTACTATATTATTTAAAAATTATAGGTCGGTTTCAGTTGCAGCTTACGACCTTATAAGCATCAAGTTGAGTAATAATTGACTCCATTTTGATAGACTCCATATAGATCTGATATGATTACATGGTCATGTGTGCTATATTATCGAGAGGTTGTCCAGTATTTTCCTCTGTTGGATGCCCCACAGTACCTGACAATCACAGAAAGGTTAACCTTATGTCACCTCCTTACCTGGTATGCCAGAGCCACGGCATTGCATGTCGAGCACATGTCTAGTACAGTCTCAAAACGTCTCTCCAGCTATGTAGAGATTTAGTGTGCCCCACTGTGGCACATATTTAGGGAAGGAGGACAAAAGTAAATTTTTTCACTAGCTCAGATTTAGCAACTCAGATGTAACTTATATGAAAGAGCATACTTAAGAAGCTCAGGATCTAAAAATTCAAATCTCTGTATCACCTATTTTACTGCAAACATGGTGATTCAAAATATATTTTTTTGGTTTTGGATAAAGTTATAATTTTTTTTATAAATTTTGAAACTTTGAAAAAGAATTGCTAATGTCAGCAAAATCTTTTAGTAGATTAGTCAAAGGTTTTGTTAACACTTAGTAGATTATAAATTCAACAAAATTTTTGCTAAATATTAGTATACTGAAAAAAGTTCCAAAAATTTGTAGAAAAATTACAATTTTGTTAATTTTTTTGCTGAAAATCATAAACATGTTTTTGTGATTCTTTTAAAAATAATTTACAGTATGTATGTTACAAAATATAAGAATGTCCATACTCTCAGATTGACGATATGAATAAATGTACATACAAAAGAAACTAGAGGTTATATTACCTTAAATCATATATACATAAATTTTTCTTTGATTTTTATGTTCGAAAAATTACATTTGTATGAATTTAGATGAAACCACTATTTTTGGTGTATTAGAAGTTTAAAACAAGGTAAATCATATTATTTTTTTGAAATTATAGTTAAAAATGATATGCCCTAAACAATATAAACTAATCTCCGAAATAAAAGACAAAAGCGAAAATTATTATTCTTTGTTTCATGTTAATTGATAACAAAAAAAAACACAAATTTCTATAAAACCTTCTACATAATCTTCCTTTTACTAAACTGTAATGCGTAAGGGTATTATTTTGTGAAACTTTTTGCTGGATTAAGACCAAGATTATTGACTTTTGACTAAGGGAGATTCATTTTTGTACTGGTGTATCTTATTACCAGCTTCTGACTTCTCTATATAAAAAGGAAATAAATTAAGACTACAATAAATAAATAATAGATTAAGAAGATATTCTTACCTCATTCAACGATTGATATCCTTTTATATCCTTTTTTATACACACATATATTACATTTTTCAAATAAAAAATAAAATATATTGTTGTTGGCTGAAAAATTGTATGGTAAATAAAAGAAAATTTATTATGGAATGACATTTAAATTTCGAAATAGTTTTCAAAGAGTTGCCTATTCTTGATAGTAAAAACAGCAATGCAAATAGGTGAAATCTTTACCTATTGGCATAGGCATAATAACAATTATTTTAAATGTTATTTAAAAAGGTACTGCCTATGCCAGTCAATGCAATATACCCACTAGTATTTTTTTTTGTGGCTATATAATAATATAAATAATTATATATAATTATATATAACAGAAGCAAATTATCTTTCAACTACTTACATCAAAGGTTGCACAAATTATGGCATCTTTTAAAGGAAAACTAATGCCGTAAATAATTCTAGGAACGAAACATAACATATTCAAGCCTTTTGGCAATAAGAAAAGGTAACTATAAAAAACTATCTAAGATGTGTGTCCTTGTCGTTCGATTAAGTCTGTCTACCTGTACGTGTCGTATATTTGTTTCCAATTTGACAGCAATATATTATTAAAGTAATAGAGTACAAAAATTAATATCTATGGTCTACTGTTTTTTTCATCTTAAAATATATTATAATATATGCTTATGTATGGTTTCATGCATAGCCATATATTATTATACGTTTCTTATGAGGAAACATATATGTCGTAATATTATTTTATAAAATAGGATATTAAGCATATATGTTATACATACCCTACGGGAAATGGACCAGTCACTGGTATGGTCACGTGACTAGAACTTTGTGTGTATGAACCAGTCCTAGTTTCGGTTCTGTTATATGGAAGTGATCGGTGATCGGATCAATTGCTACCTGTGGAGCACTGTGTGACGTGGAGAATAACTTGACCAAAGTAATCTATCACCGTACCGACTGAAATGAATATACTACGGGACAAGTTAGAAGTGGGTAGTGTCAAAGTAAGACCATTTTAGGATTTATGTGATATGCAACAGAACCATTGGGGAAAAAATTATCACGCGACTGGTGTAGGTGTACGTGTCGTAGAACTGGAAAAAAATTGTTGAAGGAAAACTGTTCACATATTAAGAGCAATGTGTTCTATTATAGAGGTAGTTTGAGTGGAATTGTTTTGTAAAGTACCAGTGCACTGGTCTAAGGGGTACATGTCGCCGGCCATGCGAAAGGTAATTAGCAAGCAAATCAATTTTAAAATTAGTTTATTTTGTCTATACCCGTTAAAAAATTATTACAACATTAAATTCATTATAACAATCTAAATTTGGAAAAGTACATAAACTAGACAAGAAGTCCGGATGTTCAAAATATAAATTTTTTGCAAGTTTTTTCTTTATTGGCTAACATTTCTACTAAGTTTTATGTTCCAACACTTCTAAAATGCACTTCATGAACATTTTAATTTTGTATGCTGCATTATAATTCTAGTTCACAATAATATCTTTATAAAAAGAAGGAGCTACAACAATTCAGCACAAATTTAATGTATAACTTACAAAGCAGAGTAAAAAAATATATACTCAGTTTCAATGTTGAACCCAAAGAAATTCTTACATAAAAAATCGTTGCCAAAAATCTTGTAAAATATCTTAACAAAACCAATATGCCGAAATTTTGCAATTTTAATTTATATTCTTGTAAAGTGCTTCAAGTTTTTGAAAAAGTTGTGTAAAAAATCATATTCTGGTGATATATTTCTGGTTTTATGGTAGCGCTATTTTATGTGTAAAATCTCAATTCACTCGAAAAATCGCCATAAAAATCGCCAGTCGGCATTTCAAAAATTAACTTGCAAAGCGAGTATTAAGATCGCGAGGTTTGGCGAGAAATCGCCACATCTGACAAACTTGGTCACTGTCTAAACAGTTCTGTATTCAGTTATTTTAAACCAGTGAAGTGTTACGTCTTCATTCTATTGTCACAAAGTCGGTACATAAAACATTTCTTCAGTGTTGTGTCCACTTGATAGCAATCAAGAAACTGCATCCTTTGGTACTAACTGCCATGTTTTCATCCACTGCTAGCGGTTTTGAACCAGTTCAACGACCAGTAGCATCCTCAACTGCAACGACCCTAGTTGCTTCAGTACACTTTGATGTTATATTACTTTTTCTCCAGTAACGTGATATATCTGGTACCAACCAGTGAATGTTTTGTCACCATAACTGTAGTTACGTGATTGGACATTTCACCCAAATTAACACTTTTTGGTGCACCACAATTCTGGTTTCACCAGTAGCATGACGTGCTCCCCAATCTTACATCACAGAATCACACATTACATCAGAATTACCACTTTGGATCAATCGACCCTTCATTTCCCGCAGGGTAATAATATATGGCAGATTTCTTGTTATAGATAACATAATATGTAATAATATGTATCGTGAAACATAAGCTATAGAATTTAAGATATAATATTATATTATGTCTTATAAAAAATATTTTTTGTGGGATCTAATATATGCTTATATATGGTGCCATATGTATAATACAACTTCAGATATTTTTATATTAAATGATGTAAGATATAATTATATTTGATTTCACATATGACACAAGATTGACAATTTAATTAAAGATATGATTATATATGGTCCAATATACTTAATATTTGCTATGTATAAAAGATATAATTATAATATAAGCGCATACATATATATAAGCGCATACATAATTATATATGCGCCAAATGTCTAAATACATGTCATGGGATTTAATTAAATCAAATTGAATCTGATACTATGTTATTCGATCCCCCAAAAATTATTTATCTCTGTGGAGCTAATTAGTTCCAATTAGCGCTAAGTTAATCCCATGGGAAATTTTGTGATCAGGATCTTAATTAATATCAAATTCTAATCCTTGAATTTTGAAATAATTGTTTGTCTAATTTAATCCAGTAATATATTTTAGGGATCTAATTGGGTATTACAGAATTCCTCAATTTTAAGATGAACTTGGATAATAATGAATATCGATCTAAATAAAATAAGATATGTTTTAATATTTGAGATATAACTTTTTTTGATCGGGTCTATAATCATTTAGTTTACAAACACACATTTACTACCGCACTCATACAAAAGTTAAACAACATTTAAAATAATTGTTAAGCTAAATTATTATTAGTAGCTTAAAATATCTATTTTAAAACTTGTGTAAATAAAGGAATTTTAAAATTGGTTCGACCCTAGTTTAAACCTATTTTTAAGTTTTTTGCTTTATGTTTATCTTCATTTTGACCATAATGGCGAAAAATGTTCACTCAATATAGAATATAGTTGATATATTATAAATAAATAATCGGCACGCAAAAAATTGGTAAAAACAATTGGTATTTAAAGTATGTCATGTTGTTAATTCAAACTAATGTTAAAATGTAAAATAAACTAGTGGTATGTAAACAATCAAAGCAAATAAACTAAAAATGGTTATTTGAATACTTTTCTATCTGCAATAAAATCATAATATTAATTGAACTCATACTCAATATTATGATTTAAAATTTTTTCAATTAATTGACAAGGTAGCATAAATTTTTTATTTTATAAAAACAATATTTTTATTAAACACGACAAACAAAATTATAGATACCAGAACCTTATGAATTAATAATCAAAGTTTTAGCATCATTACGATTCACGAGACATATAAAGAGTATAGTAGTTATTCCCGACATGTAGTTAAAATAACCTTAAAACGCTTATTAGCTAAAATACTGATTATGAATACGAGTTAGAAAAAAAAACTTTTTAGGCTTAAAACGCGTCTTAACTTAATTGTATTTAAAAGCTGCAGAATGATTTTTTTTTATTTATGCGGCTGTTAATCTTTATTAAATTTAAATATTTTATTTTGTCTTTCATTTAATTAACAGGCAATTACTTTCACAAGCCGGTGACAACATAAAACTTAAGTTGATTTAATCCACAATTTTGTTTCATGTCTGAAAATCAGATACAAAAATCGTCCATGGTTGTTTTTTTTTTTTTAAATATATCTTACAATAGTTGTACTTTTTAGTATAATTTTTCTCCTCTCTACTACATCAGGACATGCCGCAACATATTCAGTAACATTTTTTTTTTTGCAGAATAAGTAAGTAAAATATTAGCAATATATTAGTAAAACAGTAGTTCACAACAGTTAAGTGCGGAATAAATAACTAAAATTTTAGATGAAAACATAATTTAAGAAAAAAAATTAGCTGAAAAATAGTATACCTGATTTACAAAAAGTTTTACTAACTTTTCTTCTAACTTATAAGGTTTTGTTTCCAAGATGAAAGGTTGCTTTTCCAACCTTTATGATCATAAATATGATGGTATACACCTAGTTATGCCAGACGTTCTGCATGTTGTTCGCAAGTCATAAACACTCTGGTGAATTCAGTATACTTTAAGTAACCCATAAATTTTCTCGATTCAGCACCCAGCACCCTGCGTGGTATTGACGTCACTGGAGTGTAACGTCAATACCACGCACTGAGCTCCGCATCATCGTCCTGACAACGAGTTCTATAGTGATCTCGTCTTATGCCCGTAATTTCAAAATATCTAAGCACCTAACCGATTTAGTTTGTGTACTCGGTAGTTGTCTAAGCACCGGTAGGTATATATAGCTTGGAATTAAGGGCATAATGCCCGTAAGTTACAGCAATATGGCACTATTATTCTTGAAAGGTGTAATGTAAGTTTCGCTGTCGTCGCCCTAAAATATAGTATATTGTGAAGGTTAACAGAGACCAGTCTATAGGAATTTCCAGCCAGCTCGTAAGCTCTCTCATTCCCATCCATCTTAAAATGACTGGGCACCCCCATAACAAACTAAGACGTCCCTGCAGAGTTATCGTTTTTTTTCAGATTGCCCTGACAGTGCCCTAACAATAGTCTGGCGACCAGTCCCTACATCTACAGAGTAGTCATTCAAGTTCAGAAAAAGTATGCACTCCTTAATAGAGCGGGAGCAACTAGTCTAGTATGTCCGTAGGCTCAGACCTTCCAAGAACCAATTCCAGCCACACTGCTAGCAGAAGACTCCATTACATATAAATAAATTGGAATATACGTATTCGCACTGGTTACTAAAATACAAGTCAAGTGGTTCGTAACTACGTTCTGGTAGTTGACGTCCATGACGTGTACATCCGCAAACCCCATTTTAAACCATACATCTTCCCACAAGTGTAGAGTGTAACCGCTGCCTTTTCTAACTCTGTGTTCGGTGATAAGTTTTCATGATAACTTTGGCAAGGTATTTATCATGTTTGGAGAGAGTGAGTTTCGAGCTTTGAAGCCACGGTAGTCTGAAGTCCGAATTGCATCTAGTGTTGAAATGTACAAGCTCTGTTTCACTCAGATTCACTCCTTGGCCACAGTTAGTGGCCCAGTTATTGAGACTATCCAAAGCGCTGTTCATAATGTCACTTATTACATCTAGACATCGTCCATATAAGAAATGACCTTCACACTCTACTCGTCGAACCTAACTGAGTTAACAAACAACAACAACTGAATGGTTTGGTTAAGTAGGCAGCCAAAGTATATTGTCCGAATTCCAAGGATCTCTTCATTACCCCCTTGACCGACTGAATAGAAGTCGTTGGAAGAGAAGGAGAGAAAGTTATTTTATTACGAGCAGCGAAGTTGAGATCAGGTACAGATCACTCTGCAGCATTAGCAAGATAATTGCATCCAGGCCCGGTGATTTCAATTGAGAGAAACTTCCAATAAGTAAGTATTAAGTAGGATTTCCAATGTCTCGAATGACGATTCGGACCAGGATTCATCAGCTAGTTCTAGAACCTGTTCTATAGAACAAGTGGTAAAATAAAATGTTCTAAAAATAGTTCAAGCCTTCCAATTTCTTGATTGTACCCAATGCTTTCCGTTATTTGATCTGGCATCCCTACTACTATATTAATGTAATAATACAACAATAATATATAGCCAAATGTTATCAACAACATACATACATACATATCTTGAAAAACATTTATCCATATCCATTTTGTGTGTTGTTTTTTGTAAGGACTTCTTCGAGTTCAAGTACGTATACGTAACTATCCGTTGTTTTTGTTTATTCAATTTTGCAATTGTAGATGTAATCATTCTACTCGATTTACCTTAACAAGCGGAACGTATCGTGAGCAATTTTAAAATGGAAAAAAACCATAAAGAACTTTTATTGCGGTATTCACGCATTACACCATGTGGTGCATGTTGTGGTTGGACAAACGTTTTTTTTTTAATGTCTGTATTATTTTTTAAAGTTGATGCTGGCACTTTTTTCCTTCATTTGCTTGTTTCGCTTCTGATATACAGTGGAAAGCTCTTCTGAGTACATGTAAGTACTTTTTGTACCTAAAGATTCAGGCTGGAAAATATTTGACACGAGAACTAAATCATACTTTTCTAAAGTTATAATGTACGCTGAATCCAAATCTGGTCTCAGAATCACACTCCGACATCAGGTGTTCGAGCTATATTATCAGGAAAAACCTCGATTTTCATAAAATTTCTCCGATTTTCACCTACCGGAAAATATATTTTTCATAATACTTGTAACGGCATCTGAATACGCTTAGGTTTGGTTAGGGGTTAGGTCGAAAAGAGCATTCGGAAAAGGGAAATGCTTCTCTAATCCGACTCAAGTCAGTGAGGACTTACACTTAAGCCAGAATGTCGGCTTGTTGTGCGCGCTAAACAATCGTTCCTAAGTTACATTCCTACCCCAGGAACTCCGTCGCACTGACGAAATTCCTCAACTTCTTTCAACCTATGCCACTAAGATCCACCAATGTGGATATTGGGTGACTGGCTAGTATTTCGACTGAATACGCTACTCTTATCGTTTTTTAGATTTCAGAATGTGATTTTGAGACCAGACTTGGATTCAGCGTACCTTATACCTTCATAAAAGTGTGGTTTAGTTATAGTTCCAAATATTTTTCGGCCTGAATCTCTAGGTACAAAAAGTACATATTGCATTTGCTCAGAAGAGCTCCCCACTGTATATATCATCTTCGATTTATTTAAACGGCATCTGCTTTCTTATCAGCTTTTAAATTGTTATTTTGTCTTCAGAAATCTTATGTATGAGGGCATATAAATATTTCCAAATCCGCTTCGTTATGAATTTATTTACAATACGAAAGAATTGGTAAAGTGTCTACCAGGTAAGAAATTTACTTATATAAATATTTGTTTCATCAACTGATTTAGTTGCCAACTGAATATTGGTAGTACCTTCATGTACATACATTTTTTTAATAAAAGCAACACTTCCTATTTATTAATGTGTTGCTTTCTTCGGAAAGGGGATTGAGAAGAAGTGAAATGTGGGGAAAGTTCAAACACGGCAACAACGTTATTGAGCGAGATGATATGTCTTAGAACAGTTGTTGCTCCCCACCTGATGGAGAGTTGGCAAAATTAATAAAGTTTTTTTAATAATAGCCCTGAGTTATTATTTTACTTACTTCGGTGGGGTTAGGTGATGTGGGAACACCGAAGGTGGACGCGTCGTTACGTACGAGGACTAGAAAATACATACAATATTATTTTATAAATTGATGTTGTAGTCGCCGGGGATACTATCGTAAAGAATTTACAAGTCCCAAAGACTTTACAGCCCAAATAAATATTTCCATAGTAATAATGTTGGAAGCCTCCGGGTAAGAACTAGATATTACCGACGGTCTAATAATATTCTCTCGCCATCACAAGGTGCAAAAATCTGTCATCAGACAAATCGAAATATCTTTGGCGTCCGAATTTTTAACTTTACAGCTAAACTTTGGCTTTTTCTTTGAATTGCTTACTCAAAATTGAATTAAAATAGCTAAACAAATACGTTTTTAGCATAAAAATTTGTTAACATTGGTTTCAAATACGAGAAAACGACCTAATATCGTTTTTTGAAAGCAGTCTTCGGTTGGTCACTAGTTAACATACATATTCTAAATATTAAGCCCCGTGGAAAATAAATAGATCTGACCAGATCTAGTTATATCTCTTTTGCCAGATCTGAATAGATCTCACAGCATATCACCCCTGTTACGGCTTTGAAATCAGAGCGAAAGTGAAAATTTTAGAATTTTTCGGTGTTCTTGCGATTAAATCAGAACGTCTTTCCCTATTTTTTATTCGTTTTAATTCGTTTAAAAAAGCCTGGCCGAAAGTAAAACGAATGCCCTTTTTTTCTAATAAATTACAATTTAGGGTCAGAAATGGCGCTTAATATTAAAAATTTAGAACTTTTTTTACTTATTTCTGATTTTATTGTATTTTTGGTTGTATTGTTTATACTCTAAAAAACTGTTTTAAATACACATATTTTTTTTTTGTTTTGATACTATAGAAAACACTCAAACAAATTGACAACAATGTTAAAAGTATTTCTTAAAAGCATTTTACTTTCAGCCGAAAAAAAAACATTAGGAATCCTTAATATGAAATGTATTTTATATGTTAAAAGGTTAAATTAGACTAATTTAGCAATAATTATTGTAAAATTAGCTTTTTAGAAAAATATTCCTAAAAAGTACAAAATTTTACCCAACCAGAATTTATTTTATTTATGTTCGAAAAAGTAGCGTTGCCAATAAAAATAAATGTGTAAAAAAACAGTGATAACATCGTAATTTAATCTACATATACCAAACTTAATTGGTTCATTTTAAAAAGCTGAACCAAGTAAATGAATAACTAAAATCTTTTTTTTAAGTTTAAAAGTAATGTAATTCTCTTTTACAAGATTTTAGTAACAATAAATATTAAGAAAACATTGTTTATTTGGGAAACATTCATATGGCATCTCTTTTCTAGAACATATGACATCAAAACATGTGTTCAATCATATGTTAATAAAAGCGCGTTCTTTCATTTCAAGTTTAATAATTGTTGATTAAATATAGAAAAAAATGTAAGTTACATATTTTTAACAATGTGTTACATATGTATATTATTGTTTAATATTACATTTGCAGGGGCAAACAGAGAAATGCGAAGCAGGATGAGATAATACTTAAATTTATGACCGAACATTCGGGAGTGGCACGGGGTTTTTTTAAAGGCGACAGAGTTGTCCTAGAGGAGATGGGGTTGAAACTGAAGGACGATTTGAACGCTGCAGGTCCACCAGAAAAGGACGTAACCTCCTGGAAAAAAGTAAGTGCTTCCAAAATAATAACTGATTAAAAGAAATTACTTTTTTAATTTTAAAGGTTTGGCTTGACTGGAAGGAACACATAAAAAGAAAACTAGCCCTTAATAAGACTGAGGTTCAGCAGACAATAGGTGGCAACTTCAACCAATTTATTCTAACCCATACTGAGGAGGAGCTGGCCCTTGTTTGTGGTTTTTATACTACTGTTAATGCCATAGATACGGCTCAATGCTTTGGACATACAAATGAAAAAAAAATAACGATGAGAATGTTTCAAACTCTTCATCACCACAAACTTCACCACACACATCAACATTTGTTATCAAAAAAAGAAAACGTGAAGAGTACGACTACACTCAAGAAAAAAAATTTGTAAAGTCAGCAAAAAATTTTGCTGAGTCAGCAAAATTTTAGTCAGGAGGATGCTTGCAAAAAAGTTGCTAATGTCAGCAAAATCTTTTGCTGCAAATCAGCGAGCTGATTTTTAGCAAGAAAATCTGTAGATTCAGCAAAAGTTTTGCTAACACTTAGTAGATTAGAAATAAAAAAGCGTTGGTAAAAATTAATAAATTTTTTGCTGAATTTTAGTAGACTGAAAAAAAAACGCGAAAAATTTGTAGAAAAATTGTAATTTAGTTAATTTATTTGCTGAAAATCATAGAACATATTTTTGTGATTCTTTTAAAAATAATTTACTATAATAACGAAATATAACAATTTTCATTTTCCCACATTGACGACATGAATTAATTTAATATCTGAAAATATATAGAAATAAATATATATAACATCTAAATGATGCTATCGTTTAAATGACGCTTCTGCCGAAGATAATTATAGAAACGAAACGAAAAAATAAACAAAAACAAACCAAACGAAAAAAACAACCCTTTTTTGCAATAAGAAAAAGGAACCATAAAAATCTACCTAAGATGTGTGCCTTTGTCTTTCGCTTTACTCTGTCTACATTTCTATATATGGTTGTTTGCAATTTGACCACACTATTATTAATCTATAAGTTATATATAATATAAAAGTTTAAATAAATAAATATTTTATTTTGTCTTTTAATCAATTAATAGACAATTATTTTCACAAGCCGGTGACAATGCAAAATTTAAGTTGTTTTAATCCTCAATTTTGTTTTATGTATGAAAAAGAGATACAAAAACTTTCATTGTTGATTTTTTTATATGTCTTATTAGAGTTGTACTTTTTAGTATCATTTTCCTCTTCTCTACTACATCTTGACATGCCGCGACATCTACTTCATTCTTCGTGTATCTTTCAATCTGGTTGCCGTCCACACTATTAATGTGCTTATCAGCACAATTTTTTTTAGCAAAATTAATTAGTAAAACATTAGTATATTAGTAAAGCATTAGTATAAAACAGTTAAGTGCTGAATAAGTATAACAAAAATTTTAGCTGAAAACACGATTTTAGCAAAAAATTTTGCTAAAAAATAGTATACCTGATTTACAAGACGTTTCACTAACTTTTCTACTAACTTATTTTTTTGAGTGTATTTAATGGAAAACGAAACTAAACAAATTGAAAATATTGGGGTGGAAGCGGAAAAATTAGGTGAAATTCAAAGACAATTGGTTGGTAGCCTTGAAAATATTGAAAAGAAGTTGCACACTATAGACAATAATATTATTAACAATGGAGAAAAATATGACTAAATGATTGAATTAAAAGAAGTGCAAAATAAGAAGTATGACAAAATTATTGAATTAAAAGAAGTAAAAAATTATAAATATGAAAAAATATTCAATTAAAACAAGCCAATCTGGAAGAATCTCGGAAAAAAACGTTACCAAGAAAATACCCATTTCATGGCAAATCGAATGAAAGAAGTTAGATGGAAATTGTGCAAATAAATGAGTATTAACAACTTTCTTCAATTAAAACACATGATTTTTTTAAGTTTTGTTTTATAAACATTTTGTTAACTTTAAACAAAATTGTTATGTTTAATTATGTTTTTTAATTTTTGTTAACAAAACATTAGCTGTGAATTATTACTTTAATTTTAATAAACTGATCTGAGTACAAATTATTTCTTTTCGTTGTTTATGAAATAAAAATTTCTATAAAAATAGAATATTTCATTTTATCTTAAACTGTTGGCAATATTGTTGCGTATTGTTACTGCATCTGCCGCTATGGCTAAATTTTCTTCAAACTTATTTTCAGGACAATCATTATCTTCCTCTACATCTTCTCCTTGATATGGGTCTGCAATAACAATGTCTTCAATTGGAATGTTGTATTTTTTGCAAACGTTATGAAGTGCACAACATACATTAATTATTTTTACCACCTTTTGTGGTGTGTAATGTAGGGTTGTGCTCAATAAGCAACGAAACCGAATTTTCAAATTGCCTATCGTCCTTTCAATAATATTTCGGCCAGCACAATGTTTTTGATTAAATAAATGTTCATTGGTACCATATTCTGGACTTCTGTACGGCGTCATAAGATATGGTTACAATCCATATCAGAGTCTCCGAGGACAATAACATCCTCTCCATTTTCGTATTTTCGAAGATAGTATTTTTTGGCTTCACTCATCCGGCAGATGAAGGCGTCGTGGCTCGAACCCGGACGACGGGCATCTACCGCTATTATTTGCATTTTACAATAGCAAACCTGAAGAAAATATTTAAAAAAACGAGGAACTGTATCCAATACAATATGTACTTACGATCATGGTGTTGATGCTGAAGTACCCTTTACGATTATAAAAAAGGGATTCGTCTGATGATGATCTTAGTATCCTGACATGGGTGCCGTCAACGCAACCAATAACGTTGGGTATACCAAACTTTCCAAAAAAAATGTAATTTTGATGCTGTTGTGTCTCATTCGTTCATCTTAAGTGTAATCTAATTCGGCCATAGTATACCTTCCATCAAACTAATCACCTTCCACATGACCTTTGACATAGTGCTCCGACCAATACTTATATTTAAGTCATTGGCCACAACACCTTGGTAAGCGCCAACCGCCAAAAATCTTATTGTTGCGGCCAATTGTATTACGTCCGGTATTGAACTATTTCCCATTTGTGGAGAAATTTTTTCCAAAATCATGACAAATTCTGTTTTGTTGACACGATAAAATCCTATGAACCTTTAAAAAAATCGTGACTTTTATTACTGTTTACAAAAAGAAAATAACACTTACTCTGCGTAAATGTGCCTGTGATGGACAAAGGGTCCGAAGCATCTTCACGTTTTCTTATATTTCTTATTTCTTATATTCTTCTTTTCAGTCCTATAGAACTTAATATAAGAGCAGACGGCATTTTAAATTATTGTAATTTTTGTTTTTTAATAAACAATGTTTTGACAAGAAAACCAAATGTACACCTAGGAAATTATGTTGGTAAAGACGACTGCAATTGTAGTCAAAAACAAATGAAATTTCATTTAAAAAAAGGACGACTTACATTTCATTAAATTCAACTAATGTGTCATTTGTTTTTTAATGTTCAAAAAATGACTAACAATTGTAGTAAAAATGAACTACATGGTAGTAAAAAAAAAACCAAAATTTATTTTTTTATTTTTTTAAATAACAAAAAACAACTGTAAAAAATGAATGTAAAATCATAAAACAGTCATTTGATGTGAGTTGTTTTTTTAAATGAACTACAAGGTTAGTTAAAAATTTTATTTGTTCTACAAATGACTTACATTCACATTAAAAATAATGAAACTGTATTACAACCCAAACAACTACATATTTTTAAAGCAGAAGTTCCCTGAGTGTAGTGTAAGAAGAGCACAGGTTTGATTCTTACAGCCGCAGGTTGTTAAAAAAAATGTATCATATAGAGACAATCTGTCAATTATAAGACACAAATAATACAATTTAAATGGAAAATAACTGATGACGCCTGTCCATAGAAAATCAGAAACTAGTCTAGTGTGATTTAAAAATTAATAGAGTTCATAAATTTTAGAGAAAATCCTTTATTCTTCTTCTTAACCTCAACATTTCTAAATTTAAATGCATAGTAATTACAAATTAATTGCGACTGTCTATATATTGTTAAAATAACACTGGACTAAAATACATTTTTTTTGATTTTTTTTCGCCATTTTTCAAATTTGGAAATGATTATAGAAAGTATTTTTTAAAGGAACCGTACTATATATCAATTTATAAACAAAACAAATTTAGTTATAACGTAACTTTGTTTTTAAAAATCGCTGAAAAATTGACTAAGTTACTAAACTTTTTATTACAACAAAATTTTTGCATAAAAGCCTGCATAATGTTTTTCGTGTTCTTGTCATGCGTTTTCTGTGTAGTGATACTAAAAAACTGGTACAACATTGTTCGTCAAACTTTCTTTGCTTGAGAGCCTGACTTCTCATTTATACAAAACTTTACATTCCGCTAAATTAAAATTTGTCTTCAATTTGATTTTACTGGGGATATCCTAGTTAACGCATTAATGCACAAATGAAATCTGCTGAAGAGAAATTAGTAAAGATATATTTATATGATAGGCAAAGGTGTCAAATAGGATAAAACGATATAAAATTTAAGAAAATTTTAAAGATGTTCTTGCCAAGGAGCAAAAAGTAAAAAACCGATCCCCTAATCGAACCGTTCGGAAATGCGGTATTGTAAAATTTGATTCAAGAGATTTCATTAGTGCCTGAATAAATAATAAATATTAACAATATATATCAAACATATGAAACATTTTTTTATTTATTTTAATTAAAATTGACCACACTTTGTTATTTGAAGAATGTTTTGAGACTAATGAAAATGACGGTACCGTGAAATAACTCCCAAATGAAATAAGTCCCAATGAAAAAACTACCAATGAAAAAAGTCTCAAAAAAATGAAATAATTCCCAATTCATTACGCGAAACGCGGCCGCGCAGCCGGACGCGAATCGTACGCACCGCTTTCCAGAGGTGGCATGTCATAACGCCCAATGACATAATGTCCATGGTCGTTATGTCACTCGAAAAGTGTCATAATGTCCATGGACTTTATGACAATTTGGAAAATGTCGTAATGTCCATTATTTTTTTGGATATTATGTCACTTTCAAATGTGACATAGCCTCCAGACTTTTTAAAATGAAAATATTAATAATATTTAGAATAATATTTACAATTTTTTTAAATATTCTTTAGTAGTATATCACAAAATAAAACTAAATTTATAAATCGTATAATCGCACACAGAAAAAACTTTATTTCGCGAAGACGCCTGCCGCGTTCTACGGAGGAAAAAAACCCTTAAGAGCGGCCGAAATAAAGTTTAAAGTTTCCACACTGGAGTATAATGTCCATGGACCTTATGTCACCCAAAAAGTGGAATAATGTCCATGGACTTAATGTCATTCCATTTGTGGACATTGCAGAGTGTCATAAAGTCCATGGACATTATGACACTTTTCGAGTGACATAACGTCCTCCTTCTGAGATGTCTTAACTTTTCATAATATTCAATATGCACCAAAATCAATTGCTTAAAACATCTTCTTTTGCCACTCATTACTTCAAATTCAAGATTTGCCATTATTTTTAATCACTTTAATACCGATCTTTACTTACTAAAATTCTAGCAAGAACTGCGTTCCTTTTGGTAAAATAACTCATTGTATTGCTATTATTTACTTTACGACAATTTTAAGAACCGTTACAAATGCATAAAATTTACCAAAATGTAATTTTAATAGAAATGAAATAACCCCAACAAAAATGAAATAACTCCCAACGATAAAATCACATTTAAAAATGAAAATGAAATAAGTCCCATCAAAAGTGAAATAACTCCCAATGCCAAAAAGGAGTGAAATAACTCCCAACAAAACCTGGTTGGGAGTTATTTCATTTGAGAGTTATTTCATAACGAAACAATTTCTAACAGAAAATTTTAAAATAAGTCCTAACGCATTGGGAGAAATAAATCCCAATTTATATGGAAAATTTTTGGGTTATTTTTTTTTGAGTTATTTCATTTGGGAGTTATTTCACGGTACCGAAAATGACAGCAATCTCGTATAATTCGCTGATGTACCCAAACAATTTTCGTCTTTAAATCACAATTATAGTGCAGGCGAATGGCGACTGTTCATTGATGGTTCACGTAAAAGTACGTATTCTTCAAAAAAGTTTTATTTTTTATATAAAATCTCTCATGGTATATCTATGCTTGAAAGCTGTATTATTGCATAACGAAAATCTGTCACCAGCAGTTTCAATCGCATATGCGACTAGCAGAAATAAACTTACGTAGTGGTGTACAAAATACTCCGGTTCGTCGGTTATTCACACATAATTGGTAAGTTATTGCTGATTTAAAGGTTTTGACAATTTTATTGTGTATGCAAGGTGGTTACACAAAACATCCATGCTATCTTTGGAAATGGTATGGCCATCTCGTGAGTCTTATGAAATAGGCAGGAGAAACATTTGAAACGTCTCATTAGTTAAATCTGAGGATGTTATTCTGCCACGACTGCATGTTAAGTTAGGATATATGAAATAATTTGTAAAAAAGCTTTTGCCATCTTAAAGCAGTGTCCTCAAAATTAAGTGAAGTCAAAATAAAAGAGGTACATATTTATTTCTTTCGAAATTTAAAATTTTTTTTATCTTTTTTACCTGTTCTGAGGAATTTTAGGTATTTTGATTGGGTCTCAAATTCGTAAAATTATGAGAGATGAGAACTTTATGAACAAGCTAAGTTCCGTTGAAAACGTTTTGTTGCACTATGTGATAATTTTCTTGGTAATCACAGAAGCAACGACTATGTAGCAGTTGTTAATGATTTTGTAAGTGCGTATGGTGAAAGTAGGTTGCAACATGTCCTTAAAAATTCATTTCCTCCCTGCACATGTAGGCTTCTTCTCACACAAGCTGGGCTAGTTCAGCGATGAACAAGACGAACATCTTCACCAAGAAATTGTAACAATGGAGAAAACGTTTTAAAAGAAAAAATAACATAAAAATTATTTCAGAATATTGTTGGTCACTTTATTGTACTACTGATGATGCTGAATAAAAAAAACGGTAAAAAAAAACATTTTTGAGTAGAATGACCAACATTTTTTTTTTTTTTTGCAAATATTTAATAAACACTTAAATAACTCAGTCAGTTTGTAATTCATTTTTATAAAACGAAGTTGAGTTTTGCCCATAAATAAATTAGCTTTCTTAGTAAATTCATATATACTTAGTAAGATTACTTTACAAAATATTTTGTAAAAACGTCTCCAAATTGTTTAAAATGTTTTTGCTGGATTAATTCACACAGATCTCTCAAGGTAACTTAAATAACATATAAACCGTTCAAAAGGTCTCACTTTCTTCTCTTTAAATCCGCTGAGAAACTTAAAATCGGATAATATTCAACTCAGTTACTGTGCAGTAAAGTGCATAAAGATACGAAAAACCGGTTTTTTACCCGTACCTCAAGATTTTGGAGGTGTTTGGCAAATTTCAAAACAAGATTCTTGTTGTACTCGATAACATTTACTTGAAAAATAGTATCACTTTCCAGGTATCTCAACTTCATTATATTTTCTATCGCTGTGTTATTTGAAATCGTAATCAATTAATAATCGTGTGAAACTGAAAATAATCGTAATTTAACCATTACTTCACTTTTCAAAAAAAAACTAATCTAATTAATATTCATGACGATTACTTATCATTATTTAACGGCTATGATCCCAACATTTTCCGTAGTCATTTGTAAATACTGATTTTAGCATTTGTAAATACTGATTTGTTCGCAAAGTAACCCTCGTCTTCTTGCTTTTTAAAAGAAGACATAGAGGAATAGGTATTATTTTTATTGCATTTGAAGGCATATAAAAAAAAATTTTGTTGCTGGATCTGCAAAAAAAATACTGTCATTTTTAAAATTTATTAAAAATTTATATTATTATTTTACCCTCTTTATATTTAGCAAAAACACGGGTTGCGATTTATACCACATAAATAAAATTTCATGAATATTTTTACAGTTTCCTAAAGTTTACAAAATTTTAAAAATAACAAAGAAAATAAAAAGAAAATTTTGAAATTTATGTATATGAAAAAAAGCGACAAAAAAAAAGAAGACTCAACACAAAATGTTAGCAATTTTATTAACCGTATTATCATGTTCGTTATTAGATCAATAAAGCAAGATTAGCATTGTTGTTTGGGTGTTTTTGAAAACGTCTCAAAGGGCTTACATTTGCTACCAGATTTGGACAAAGAGGCCATGAAATATTTTTAGATATGAACAAATCTAGCACCAGATATGATCCAATATGACCAGATGTGCTAATATCTGGACATGAAAATTTTCCAATTTCCAGATCCGTTCAGATATGAACAGATCTGGTACTAGATCTCATCAGATCTGGCCATTAAGTGTATCAGAAACGACATATCTGATCACATATGTTCAGATCTGTCACAAGATATATTAGATTCAATCACATCTAATTAAATTCAGTCATATCTAATTAGATATGATCAGATCTAATTTTTTTACATCGGTTATAATTTTGATCCAATTTTCCTGTCCTTTTGTATTCATATCCCAATGGGGAATGGGACCGGTTCTGCGTGTGCCACAGGATCGGTCCCTTCGTGCCAGAGACCGGTCCTCTGCTAAACCCTACCCTATGTAAGCAACTGGCAACTTCAACATTGGCTTGTCATAGGAGGCGGTCATTTGTCCTGCTTTAAACCACATAGTGGCATGCCACAGGACTAACCAAAGATGGCCATACCACAAGACTGTCGCAAAAGAGCATGTCGTATAAAATAAACGGAAACTAAACAGCTTCCAATGGGTAAAATTCTGGCCAACTGGCTTTTTCGTGTTAATAAGCATTCTGGTTAAGTGGTATGTTCTCCCTTTACCAGTCACAGAATTGGTAATTTTAGGACAACTGACACTGATTAACCCACTTCAGTATTACATTATACCAGTCCTGTGATAAGTCCTTCTTTAACCAGTCACTTTAAGGTCAATTGACTCCTCATTCCTCATAGGGATACGACTGCTGTCTGCTGCAATAAACAATCACTTGAAATATTTATTGTATGTTCTTTTTCAGTTCAGTTCAGTTCAGTATTTTATTTTATTTTTGCGTTAAAGCAATTTCTTTTTTGTCTACAATTTATACAAACGCCATTTGTCAACCAACTACTGTTCATTTTATTTACAGTTTTCATTGCATCAATATTTATATAAAAATTGCCTGTTTGAATCAGCATTTATTTTAGTTGGCATGTTCTCTATCAGTTTCTGGCATGTTTGCTGTTGAAATTCGAGTTGTTTTTAAATTCCCTTTCAACATTTTGTCACAATACGTTGAGGTTAAATGAAATATTGCAAATTGTTGTCAATGAACTCTTTGATAATTTCACACCACAAATGGGATAAATTCCAAAACAAATAAAAATTAATAATTTTTGATGTTGGTTTAAATTTTTATAACGAACGAAGTATTTTTCATATTATGAGGAATTGAAGTGAGTTTGATGTTATTTTTTGAAATTCCAATAGTTTTTTTATTTTAGAAAACATTTAGTGGACTAATTACGCTGGTTTTTAAATCACGATGATAATAAAATATGACAAAAACATGATCAACAAATTAACAGTTAGAGGTTATATCTACTCATTAGGGGGTACCTTAAAAATAGATTTGGCTTTACACTTCCCCAGTTTTATTTAAAATGGTTCCAAATGGAAGAAATCGAAACTATTTCGCGAAAAGGTTAACCCTTGTCGAATTTCGGGCAAATGTCGGAGAACTGATTCAAGTACACCACATTGATCATTGTGGAAAAGTCCTTAATAAAATGCTCTGCTTTTTAAATTTTAAGTAAGATGCAAAAAGTTATTTTGTGACTTTTATTTTTTCGAGCAGAAATAAAAGTTAATTCTTAATTGCCATAAATTTAAAAACAAGAGAAAAAAGTTGCTTAAAAAATAAAAATCAAAAAATAACTTTTATTTTTAACAACAAATAAAAATAAAAATCAAAAAATAACTTTTATTTTTAACAACAAATAAAAATAAAAACCAAAAATTTTTTTCCCAAAAAATAAAAGTAAAAAATAACTTTTATTTTTGCTCCAAAAAATTAAAGTAAAAAAACTTTTATTCTTGCTCGAATAAATAAAAGTCAAAAAATACACTTTTACCTTTGCTCAAAAAAATAACAGTCAAAAAATAACTTTTATGTTTGCTCGAAGAAATAAAAGTCACAAAAAAACTTTTTGCATCTTACCTTTATGGTAAAATGAATAATAATTACGGTCCCTGCAAAATACAGTTTGTAATATTAAACATGTCTCGAAGAGAATTTTTGTAAATACAAAAAATATTTTTTTAAATTGCCATCATCAAATGGGATTTGTAAATACAAACACCCTTTTGTTAATTTTTTAGTAATTTTGAATTTTTATGTTTAAAGACTAACAAATTACATTTCACAACCATTCTGAATTTACAAATTCCATTGTGGATGCCTATTGTGTTTTCTGTGTATCATTTATTAATTTAAAATACTCAAAATTTTTCAGATATGAAATATTCACGTCGAGAATAACCACAATACAAAAAGAAAATGGAATGAAAAACAGTCACGGATAACTGAGAAATCAATCAGCAATTACACAACTCAACAACTTTCAACTTTTTCAGAAGCTGTCTTTGTAACGTTGAATCCAAATCTGTCAATCATCCCATTTTTATTCCATCCACATACTGTGATTCGTATAAATATAGGTCTAAGACCCCATAGAGTATATGAATTCTTGATACTTATTGAATTTTAAGCCGATTTATCCGTCTGTGTGTTGAAATGGCGACACGGCGCGAAAACGCAATATGGACTTCTCATTTTTACTTAGATTAGTTTACATTTTCTTAAAAAGTTTGGTATGGAAAATTAGCAAAATCGGTCAAGCGCACAATGAGAAATATAACAAAAATTTTTTAAATAATTTTTTGAATAATTGAAACAATTCGTCCTATTGCAATGCAATTTAGAACAAGCATAAGTGACGTAACATTGAGCTTAAATTTTAATTTTCTACCTTCCAAGCCCCCACGGGGCGGTAATATGACCACCCAAAATAGGGAACTGTTTACGTATAAAAACTTGAGTTCTCAGCATTTTTTTGTGTCTAATGCGATTTTCAAAAAATTAACATGTTTGTAATATGCTAGTAGAGACTAGCCGATTTTCAAAAAGGACATATTTGCATAGAAATAGTTTATAAATACCCAGCCAGAAAAATACGAACGGCAAAGCGTTGGCCCAGTGCTTTCAACTTTGGTATGAGCGTTGACAAAGCCTTGAATTCTGAAAATTTAAGTGCTTTGCCAACCCCAAAATAATAACATCAGGCAGGGCTTGGCCTTTTCGTTGGCAAATTACTGGCAATGAGTGCTTCGCAAATACCAAAATCATAATTTTGAAACGTTGGCAAAGCATTTATAAGACAACCAATAAAGTGCCTTTTCCATGTTGAAATAAGTACTTTGCCAACCCCTAAATGATAACCCCGGGCAGGGCTTGACCGTTTCTGTTTTAAAAGATGGCAAAGCATTGGCAATGAGTTCTTCGCCAGTGTCAAAATCATAATTTTAAAACGTTGGCAAAACCAAACAACTAATAATGTAATAAATAAATTAATACAAAAAAAAGTGTACTAATTATAATTTTTTTATAAAATTAAGTTTTTATTATTTAAAATAATAAAATCATGTAAAAAAAAAGCATAAAAATTTAATTAAAAAATATCATTTATCATTTATCTGACTGAAATTTGAAATGTATAAAGAAGAGGTTTTCATTTAAAATTAGATAAATTCCAATCTTAAAATTAAAAATTTATTTTATATTTGAAATTAGAAAATGTAAAACACAAATCGATTATGATACTAAAAGTTTTAATTAAATTAAGAATATATATATTGTGAAAAGCGATTTATTTATGAAATTAAGTAAATCGAGCACTATCAAAGCACTTTTGACCAACTTTGGGAAAGCGTTGTGAACAGGGGCTGTGGCTGTAAATTTTGTAAATAAAGTACTGGCAATGCACTTTTTGCCAACTTTGGGAAAGCCATTGCTTGCTTTTATTATTTTTGTAAATCAAGTACTGCCAAGGCACTTATTAATAATGTTGACAGAGGGCTATAAATGAGTGCTTTGCCAGCATTTTATTTGTTGGACCATTGGCAAAAAATGCTCTGCCCGTGCTTGATTTTGCACACCATCGGTAATTTCTGGCTGGGTAGTATATTTTAAAATTTTTAACAAAAAAATTAATTAAATTCTTTTAAATTACATATAACCCCGACAACTCAGGAAACATGTACTTCGTTTTTATAGGATTGTGAACCCTAAACCAAACTAGGCCAACAAATTACTAAAATATTGAATTATTTTTAAAGCGCTTTTATTTAAGCACATCATTGAAATTAAAACAAAAAAAATACTGTAGGTATGAAGTAATCGAATTATCATGCGGACCGATTTATTTTCAGCGGATTTGGAATAAAGTCAGTATTTATGAAAAAAAAGGTTTCTTAAAATATATTCTTTATAAAAGGATATCATTTAAAGTTGTAAATTGTTTTTAAGATCACATTTATTCAGTTCCGATAGGTCTAAATGGACCCACAAAATAAAATTGATGGCTATAAGTGAATTTTGTTTAAATTAGCCAACGAAAAATAACTTAAGTTATTATTTACGTAAAAATTTCAAAATAATAATTGATTAGTATTAAAAAAATATTAGACTTTGTTACCAGGAATTCGAAAAATTTTCGACAAAAAAATCAAAAACTAATTTTTTACATGAGGTAAATTTGATGAAGTATTTCCCGGGATTTCGGAATTGAAAATCGTCTTGAATTCCCAGGAAATCCCGTCCTGGGAATTCCCGTGAAAAAACTCTAAATGTGACTTACCTTATTCCAGCCAGTACTCATGCCATTTTTGGCAAAATTCAAGCTTGCACTTTTGTGCCGTGGCAGTAATCGTGGTGCATTCTTTATTTTTTGGCGGCAGATAACTTAAGACTGCTGTAACAACCGATTTTCAGTCCAGGGGAACACATTAAAGTCAAATTTGTGGGCTATTTGTTTGAAAGTTTTAGTTTATTTGCTAGCGTTCTGATACGCTGGCGTTTATTACGGAACTGAAATTTTCAGTTTTCTTCAAATTTTTTTATTTTGACCGTAATTAGAATGGCCTTTTCAAAAATTGAGTACCACATTTTGGAAAAAGGTTTATTTTCCGAGAAATTCCTCGAAAACTAACATCTTCCTAAAAAGCTGTAATTTTGCCTTTTTCAATATCGAACACGTAATACCCCCGCAGAATTTCGAAAATAAGGCTGATATGTAATTAGAAAATAGTAATTATTCAAATAAAATAAGAATAAAAGAAAAAAAAAATTAAGACTGGCTCCACCGTTAGCTGAAAAAATATTTTTTTCTTATCTGCGGCTATAATTTTGCACCACCAAAAAAACAAGGAATTTGTTATAACGGTTTTTTAAGGCATAAAATAAAATTTCTTTTATTCTGTTTTTCTAATTATTTTAAGAGGTCTTTCAGATGGCATTCACAGATTTCTTGAATTTTTTATGTAAATGTACAAAACTGCTGAAAAGTGCATGCGGCTATAATTTTGCACCACAGTGTATAATGCAAAATAATAATCATTTTGTACAGTTATATTAGTTTTTTGTTTTTATATACATCGAGATTATTTTTATGTTATTTTCAATTTATAACGAGCATTCAACCTCCGTATATTTACAAAAATAAAGCAAATCAAACATATTAGCTAGGTTGATACTAGTATTTCGATCTGGCTAAAGATCTCATCAGAACCCGAAGTTTTAGAAAAGTTAGAGCCTCCATAATAGGCAGAACTTTAACAAATAACCTATTAATAATCAATTTTGCTCCATTCTTGTCTTCTTAGTAATCAAGCACGTGGTTAGGTCTTTTCCTAACAAGCATCATGACGTTACTAAACTTTGAAGACCAAAAATGTTCTATTTATATAAAAAATTTTTAGTTTGTACTCTGGCTCAAATCATATTTTTTACAGTTATATTGGTTTTTTGTTTTTATATACATCGAGATTATTTTTATGTTATTTTCAATTTATAACCAGCATTCAACTGTCTTTTTCCAACATTTGTGGCCGTATATTGGCAATAACGCGGCGAATGCTGTCCTCCAAGTGGTAACTCGTTTCGGGCTTATCGGCGTCCCCACAGAAAATAGTCCAGCGGTGTTAAACCGCACGGTCTAGGATGCAAATTCTCGGGTCCGCAACGTGAAACTATGCTGTTACCAAACATTTTCTTCAATAAACCAATTGTGGCACGAGCTGTGTGACATGTAGCGCCGTCTTCGTGAAACCACAGCTCCTGCACATCATGGTTGTTCAATTGAAAAACGAAAAAGTCAGTAATCAGGGCACTATAGCGGTCAAAATTGACTGTAACGTTCTGACCAACATCGTTGTTAAAGAAGTACGGATCCATGATTCCACCAGCCCATAAAGCACACCAAACAGTCGGTTTTTCTGGATGTAACGGTGTCTCAAAAAACACTTGAGGATTATCATCACTCCAAATACGGCAGTTTTGTTTATTGTCGTAGAAATTTAACCAAAAGTGAGCTTCAGCGCTAAACAAAATGATGAAATGCCAAACCAAACTAAACATAAATCACTTGACAGCTGACAAAATGGCCGCCAGTTAAAAAAGTGTTGCTAACTTAAAGTTATATACCTTTATAAAAAACACCCTTTATAAAGTTTGCATACTATTCGAAAAGGTCATTTTATATAAAAGCAGTCGGTAATATTTGACATTTGCCTTAAAAATGTGGCAACTTTAGAGGGGTGCTGGGGGAAAAGTATACCCAAACAAAATTTTTTTTAACACAACTCGCTTTCATATAAAATGACCTTTTAGAATAGTATGCACACTTGATATGTTCAGAAAGAAAATATTTATCTGTAGGTAAAAGACTGTTGGCGCTTTTTGGCGAAAAATCGCAAAATTTTTATATTAGTTTTTTTTATTTCTGTATTAAACGAATGTAGCATTTTAGTAGAACAAGATATTGCATTAATTTTCATTTAATCAAGAATTTTGTTATATTACCCAATATTTTAGAAAATAAATTGGCCTCGAGTTTGTCCCGCTAATCGCAAACAACTTACCAAAGTTGGAATTTCACATTTTCAAATGGAAATATCTCGGGAACTGTTAAAGATAGCACACACATGTAAACAAGTTTTTTGTTCTTATGCCTGTTCCATATTTCGTTGCAGTCGGACTACTAAGTACGAAATAACCGAATTGTTTCCAAAATTTTGTGATGTATCCCACTGTGTAGCGTATGAGTAATATGAGTTTTTATTTTTCATTCACATCAATGTTTTTTGTTATAACTTTTTTAATGAATTTTCTTGGAATAAATCTTGTTTTATTTATAAAGATATTTGCTCTTAATAAAATAAATGCAAAAGATGTGGTTGCTGCACGATTTGTAACGCCTTATATAATTAATAGTTGACCTTTCAAATTGTTAAGTCCTATTCACAATACCGAAGCATTCAACAATTAAACTTGTTTAATCAATTAAAGTGGTTTAAATTTACTATCTCTATTCTAAATTCTGTTAGATTTCAAATTGTTTTTTATCAAAACCCAATATTATTCATGTGTTGTGACCTCAATAAATGACATTAAAATAACTCTGTGAATAAATTAATTTTATGCAATGAATAAAAATGTTTTCCATTGTTTTGTAGTAAATTATATAAATAAATCATACTGTGATTTGTTTTCTTCCGTTTTTTTTCAGCAGTTATTTATATGAAACATACATTAATGTGTGACATTTGCATTAATTTCATATGTAGTGATTTTTTGTTCTCTTCTTTTCCGTGTATTTTTTTTTTTTTTTATTCATTTATTTTTTTGTTGAACTCAAAAAATAAATGTGCCATTTAAGCAGCCATAAACGGTAGGAGTGTATTAGTAAAGTAGAATATAAATAGTACTATTATAAAAAATCTTATTTATTTTTTTTTGCTTTATTCAAACAATCATATAAAATTCATATTAAATTCGTGACTCGTTTTGGTTTCCTTATTCTTCTAAAAAAAAACTTCTACTGATTATCGCATTCAGTGCCATAGATTACATAGATATCAAACACTTCACATTTCTTCATACACATTCAAATATATATATCCAACAGATTCTCATGAGTTACGTGCACTGACAGCTAATGTCAAAGAGTTTGCGATCTATGTAATCTATATTCAGTGCATACATAACGCATATATACACTTACTTAAAACACACACACACACACACCTACATAGCCGATAGAATGGAGAAGGATTTATGAAAAATTGATTAAAGGGTTACTTTGTGAAAAATTTTATTAGGAATAATTTTAAAATTTTGGTATTTTTCGAAATATTTTTTTTTTTAATTCACAGTTGCTAACTCTAATTGCTCAAATTTGTATATGTACACTAAAAGCTCTGTAATTGTCACCTGCTTTAAATGTCGGTATGCTGAAATTGTCAGCTCCATTAATGGTCTGAAGAATTGATTCATGAGTAATATAGTGTCACCTTGCTTTAACATTTAAATAAAATACATTTAAAAATTCTATGTCTTTTTTTTTTAAATAAAACAAACAAAAATAAAGGGTCCGCCAAATAACTTTTTTTTTTTTGAACTCCTGAACCAATTAGACTTTGTATGGCGTCATACCAAGGTCTTTATGCAAAATTCGTCTCAATGATGTCTTCCAAATGTTCAATTGTTGAGAACGACGGTGAATTGATGTTGATGGCGCTTCACGCACACTTTCTGCCACAGCAGCTTTTCACGCTTTGGTTTATCGATGAGGATGCCAGTTTCTTTCACTTTTTTCACAAGATAACGAACATACGGACCATATTCGTTCAGCGGAAGGATAAAACTAATTATCTGTCAAATCAGACATGAGCTAAGTGTTACCATTCACGAAATAAGCACTAGTTGAAAAAAAAAAACGTTAGATGGTGGACCCTTTATGTGTTGTACTTCAACAATTTTCGACACTTTGAAGTAAAATATTTCCAAAAAATATAAAATATTTTGGGTGACATGAATAACCTTGTGTGTATAATATACACTGTATATGTTGCATTTATCGCATGTCAAAATATATTACACTACCTAAAAATATAAAATTACACTCAACAATTTTTTTTTGTCATATATTAGAAATTAAACCACGAATATTTAGTAAAACACGCATTTTTTTTGCAGATTTAATGATGCTGAGTTGGGTTTAGGGTAACTTATTTGCAGGAAATAATATTAAATACTTTTAAATTCGCAAAATTAAAAATTTTATATGAGGATGTATTTTGAGGCAGTGATGCATTTTGGGTTTTTTTGTTTTGGGCCAAATTGACAATTTAAAAGGGCCAAAATACCATTGATAGGGCCACAGGAATGATAAAGTTAGTAATATAGTACTTTTTTGGTACTATTTGATCCGGAAAAGTACCATGGTACTCCTTTGACTCTTTTAGTACTATTCACATATAAATAAAAATTAAAGATTGAGTTTGAATTTTAACGTCTTTTTCACACAATTGCAATTAATACTATTATTAATATTCAATTTTATTTAATTTTAATTGTGAAAGACGTGGTAGAGAAGAATGAGTGTATTTTCTAAAAATCATAACTACATTATAAATTTTTCAATTTTCCTGAATCAGACTGCGCAGTTTCTGGTATTGAACCTTCGCCAGTGACCCTGTTTTTTGAATAATGTAATATTTGTTATGTTTTTATTTGCTCGATTGCCACATGCACTCGCACCACAAGTTAGACAGAGCGCTTTAGCGCACTGATCTCTCGTCAGGTCGAGTTTTGTTGTAATTAAAACTAGTTTTATTCAATACACGGTGTTTTTGTTCTTGCATACATAATCTCAGAAGTACAACTCCAACAACACAACAGTTCTATTTTTAGTATTTTAGAAACTTCAGGATTCAACATTTAATTCAATTACCCATTCATAAATTAACATTTATCAAATGTATTTATTTGGATCCAATCGTTGTAAATGGAATTGATTAAAGATGATTTTTTTTGAGTTCGAGTAAAAAAAAAAGTGTTCGAAAAGTGAAAAATAAATATCTTAAAAAAGTACAATTGAAAAAAGGCCATTGCCAACATCTTCAAATTTGCATTGTGATTCTAATCGAATGAGTAATGAAATAGATTTCCTTGCAAAAAAAGCTGAATTTAAGAAATAGTCTGATAATTTTTATAAATTCTGTAACTAAAATTAACTAAATTTTGTTTTTATATACAAATAAATTTTAAAAACGTTAATTTATAATAAAAACTTGTATTTAGTACTATGAGGGTCGAAAAAGTACTATTTTTTATGCTGGTTGGTACTATTTGAAAATCCCATTTATCATCCTTGTAGGGCCATATTTTTTAAAAAATTCGATTATTAGATTTTTACTAAAATAAGAATAATATTAATTTGTTAATTAGAGTTCGTCATTTTAATGCGTTTTTAAAAATACAAGACAAACCCCTCTGACAATAAAGTTTAACATATTTTATGAATTCTCATAAATTATTTCCGCTCTTGCGATAACATAACATTTTTAAAAAGCCTCCAAAACACACTTTTTTAATAAAAAATGAATTGCTGCACTTCTTTTAAAAATTTGGACAAATATAAAAAGATTTAAAAATGTTATCGTCCTGCATTCAAAAATTTCAAAACCTGACCTCCTCGTACGAAAATATATGATTTTGAATGCGATTTTTATAAAAAATTAAACAACTCCCCGTTTTTTCATTCTCTAAGCAACTAGCATATGCTCTCATCGAATAAAAAAAATCAGGCAAATTTCATAAAAGTCTGAACTAAACGGTTTAAAGTAGTTAGTTCAATTTTGAGCCAAAATACATAAGAAAGTACCACAGGGCCATCAAGCAGTCAAAAGTGCCACAAATGGCCCTATTGTGCCACGTTTTGCATCACTGTTTTGAGGTTATGAATATTTTGTTTGCTTCATAAAATTTAAAGCCGTTATAATTGCTTAATGCCTTTTCTATTTTAGTATTAAGCTCATTAAGATATTTTATTTGATGTACATTTTGGCGGAATTGATACAGCGCTTAGTTGCCACAAAGCGAAATGTGTTGGGAAAAAACGGTCGCTGTACTCGCTATGAATGAAAAATATTGCACTATAAGCATTTAGTTCGAAGCACAGTGTCGTCAATTCATATAACGAGTGGGCAAACATAGAAGAAGTTGTTGCACGTTGCTGAAATTTGTTACACCAGTATATATATTTTAAACATGTTGAAATGCAAAATGTTGCCAAAATCGCAGCCAGGACAAGTCATATATCGATAAAGGACCTGTCATATATCCTAAAAGTTAGAAATGCAATAAAAGTTACATATATTATTTGTGCCTGTGACGAAATTTTGTATGTTTTTTGTATATGTAGCCAGAATTATGTGCGCAAAATTTAGTTGATTTCCGAGAAAGTATACAGCAAGCTCCTAAATGTCCTTGAACCAAAAAATTACATAAATTTTAAAAATAATGATTTTAATGTTACGAAAATGAGGATTTTTCGATTTTCGTTCATTACACCCCCAGCTTTATTGCAAATGATTCCAAATAAAATAAATCAGTGTTTTTTTGGAAAACGTTAAATCGTGCAGCAAGACGGCCCAAAATGGCCCATTTTGAAAAAATGTGTATTATTATTAAAAATTAACAAAATTCGAAATTTAGAAACAATTTACTGTTTATTTCAATTGTCTATTTAATATACTCCAAATTATTCAGATATAGAATTCTCATTTCATTGGATATCATTAACCTACTTTAGCCAGGACTCCAAAATGACCCACGAACTTTATAAAAATGTAGAAACATAATTTTTAAAATTAATTTTAAAGATTTTTTAAAATGCCTTATGTACAGATGTGTATATTATAATATTTGTTATTAAACAAAAAAAAAAAAATTGTAAAAATGAAAATTCGAGCTTGTATTTAGAGCGACTCCTTTTCAGGACATTTTATGAAAATAGCCAATTTTGTCAAAAATTGAACAAAATATTAATGTTTGCATATTTTTTGCAAAAGTTCGCTTAGATTTATTAAAACTATAATTAGGGTTGCATTATACTAGACTGTGAAACTAAGCTAAGATGTGTTTAAATGTAAAATCTGTGTTTTTGTTTTTATGTTTTATGTTAAATGTAAAAATATTTTAGTTTAATGTGAAAAACGTAAACATTACAACTCCTTGAAAAAGTAGACAAAAAATCTACGAAACGTCGGAGAAAATTGTAATTTAAATGCATTTTTAATTACACTAAAAGAAGATAGGTCTAATTAGCTTAATTAAACACAAAACGAGTAAACAACAAAGATTGGCCAAAAATAATTATATAGATAATTATCTCTATTGTTATTTAAATAATGTTTAACCTTTAGTGGCCTGGGGACAAAAAAGGCACATGAAACTTAATTGTAATTATGTTTACAAAATTGTAAAGCTTTTAAATTGATAAAAAAATTTAAATTTTATAAAAAGAATTATTTTATTTATTATTTATAATTATCTTTATTGCTATTTAAATAATGTTTAAACCTTAGAGGCCTGGGAGCAAAAAAGACTCATTAAACTTATTTTTAATTATGATTACAAAATTGTAAAGCTTTTAAATTGATAAAAAAAATCTCAAGTTATTAAAAAGAATTATTTTATGTAACTTGATCCATATAGGAATCAAAAAATTACTCAAAAATTTTCACACAATGCATAAATTTCAGCATACAATATTTAAAAAACTTATCTACACATTTTACTTGAAAAATATAACACAAAATACAGTAATTTCTCTGTTGATAAACATGTTTATAAGCATTTACGAATTAATTTAACAACATTACACATTTAATTCCTAAATCCATAATACGAAACGGTTTGTTTAATTTGGAAATTGTCATTTGTAATATTCGTTTCACAAAAAATATCAACAAAGTGTTGAATCAAATCCTAATGAGTATTTAAAGGTAAAATTTATATTTAAAGAGTCATTAAATATTGTAAAGGGTGTTTTTTATAGAGTGACACAAGTTGAAATCAAAATAAAATAAGGAAATATATTTTTAATATCAATGAAAGGGTCTTTATTGGAAAAAAAATTTTATGAAATTAATATTTATATTATATGATTTCTGCCATGTGGCGGCCACGGTTGGCGCGTAGAAAGCGCAATCTTGAACACCAATTTTCAACAACTTTTCTTAGCATTTGCGGCCGTATTTCGCCGATAACTCTTCGAATGTTGATTTCCAGGTAGTCAATTGTTTGTAATTTATCGACGTAGACAAGTGACTTAATATAACCCCAAAGAAAATAATCCAATGGGTTAAATCACACGATCTTGGTGTCCAACTAATTGGGCCATTACGTGAAATTATTTTTTCATCAAAAGTTTATTTGATTAAATCAATTGTAGCGCCCGCTGTGTGGCATGTGGCTCCGTCCTTTTGGAACCACATATAAGCAAGATTAATGCCACGTAATTGAGGTACGAAAAAATTTCGAATCATGTTCCTATATCGTTCACCATTGACAGTAACATTCAGACCATTATCGTTTTTGAAGACATATGGGCCAATGACTCCGCCAGCCCATAAAGCGCACCAAACAGTAATTTTCTGTGGATGTAATAGTATTTCGACAAAAGCTTGTGGATTCTCCTCACTCCAAATGCGACAATTCTGCTTATTTACGTACCCATTCAACCAAAAATGGGCTTCATCGGAAAATAAAATTTTTAATGGATCAATATCAATATCATTCGCCGAATTGGTGGCACATACGATGGTTGTTTGGCTTTAGTTCCTGCACAAGTTGAATTTTGAAAACTTTTAAGCCAAGATCCTTTCGGAAAATCTTCCATAAAGTGACACAACCCCAGTTGCTGAGAACGGCGGCGAATTGATTGATTAGGATCATTTTCAATGCTTTCCTGTCCAGCGGCTACAGCTTCTTCGGTGCGCACTGTTCGGCGTCTCACGCTCATATATGAATATGTATATATAACTAGCTGAAGTGCCCGGTATTTCCCGTGTCAACTGTGATTTTTGAATGCAGAAAAAATTTTAAGCTAGTAAATAGACGACTTAATTCAGTTAGAATTTTAAAGTTAAACTTGAAATTAAAGATTCCATTTAAAATTTATGAAATAAGATTCCAAAATTAAAAATGATTTTATCTTCAAAGATGTTGAATACAAAATAATGCTTTCAGTCGCAATTCACGACTATAAATAAATGTGCTTTGCCAATAAAGATGTCTCATATTGATATTAGAGCATGGTTTCGAAAAAGTTTACCTTTACAGAAATTTTTTTTGTTTTTTTTTAATGCATTTGTTATTGCCAAAACCGGTAAGGAAAAATAAAATTTAAAAAATTAAATCATAAAGACATTGCGAAAAAATCAGTTGGTATATTATACGGGGGAAAAAAATTCTTAAAAACGAAATGGTTTTTCCTAAAATGTTTTGATCGGATTTAAATGCTTCCAATTAAAAAAAATAAGCTTTTTTATAAATAGTGCAATTTTTTGATTTTGACGTTTTTGATCATAAGTCGGAAAAATGTTGAAAAAGGTGAAAAAAATATTAATTTTACATTTTTTTGACAAAATTAGGCGTAGAAGTGGGCGTGGTTGACAAAAACTATACTACGATATAAGTTGAGCTCCGAGAATTATTTATGCCAAATTAGAGAATTGCAAATTTGTATAGAGACCAAACAACCAAACAGAAATGAGTTTTATATATAGAAATTATATGTAAATATATGTTTATTTTTCTAGTATGTACGAATATGGATGACCATATATGATGATATAAAAAAAATATATGTGATCATATATGAACTTTTTTAAACGGGTTAGAAAGATTTTTTCTTCCCATAAATTATTGTTTTTGCTGTATTCCAGATTCTGTCAATAAATGAGATAATTTTTTATAAATTGTTTCCGTTTTTATAATATTTTAGAACAAGTACATTCAAACTTATTAGCTTTTTTGACCAAATTTGTATATAAAGTCGGTAATACCGAATAAAATGATTTGTGTAGATCACAAACAAAAAAAGTGGATTCGTTAATAGTAAATATTTTCTGCACTTAGAATACTAGATAGGTAAAGACCACTGCAAATGTAGTTGAAAGCAAATTAAATTTCACTTGAAAAAAGGACCACTTACATTTCAGATAATTCAACTAACAATGTCATTTGTTTTTACTGTTCAAAAAATGAACCATAATTGTAGTAAAAATTAACCACATATGCAGTCAAAAATAAACAAACATTTATTTGTTTTATTTTTTTTAAATAAAAAAAAAAACTACTATAAAAAATGAATGTAAAATCATAATAGAGTAATTTGACGCGTTTTGTTTTTTAAATGAACTATAATTGTAGTCAAATATGAAATTTCTTCTACAAATAACTGTGTTTTCATTTAAAAATAATAATACTGTATTACAACTCAAACAACTACAATAATTTACAGCAGAAGTTTGTAGAATATGTTACAAAAGCAAATTTACTAAAAATAATGGTTGATAGTCGAACTTCCTTTTGATGCTTAAAGTATGCAGTATTTTTAGTTGTTGTTGTCTAAATTTTATTGTTGTAAGATTATTGTTGTTGTTTTTTAATAAATTGAAAAAAGATTAATCATAATTTTAAATAAGCATAAAATATTGAATTAAATATAATCACAAAATACTGAAATATAATTCTAAACAAAATAGACTTGTGGGACCCGGTAGGCTAGTTAATAGCGTGTTTTCTTATCTGTGCGGGGTCGTGGGTTCGATTCCCACCAGAGGCACTGGTCTGTTTTCGCTACAAAGCGCCGACGGCCATAGCAGCTAGTGCTCGGTTAGGGTAATTGTATATAATCTGTAATTATATAATTATTAATTAATAAAAAAAAAAAAAAAAATAGACTTACGTGTACACTTTCTTTTGACGCTCACTGTATACAACATTAGCATTTATAATGCTAAAATGGTTGTTTTATTCAAGTTTTATAAAGAAAAAATGTTTAAAAGTATATGTTTTGGTTTGAAAAAAATACTTCTAAAAAGCTTTTATTTCTTAAAGAAAAATTACAAGTTTTTTGTCATCGCACATTTTTATCACAGATTACTATTTCAAAAATAACTGAGGATATATTTTACTTTTTTTTTGTTACTTGTGATAATTGGAGGATTTGGTTTATTTATTTATTTTTTTTTCATAAATATTTTTTCTGCGAATCACGTTCAAACCACCTTTTTGTGCTAATACCGTTGGAAAGGATAGAAAAAAAGAAATACATATTGTAAAAAGTTTTATATTTTACTCTTCGTTAGTTAGCTGCCTGGTTATTTGAAAGATTGTACGGGTGAGTATTTTGTTTGATATTCTAATCTGCATAATATGTAGGAAGAAATAAAATTCACGTAATAAGTATTGTATTTGTATTGGCCTTAGGGTGACAAAATGTAGAACCTTGATTTATCTTTAAATATTTGTATTTTCATATTAATTTGTTATACACCAGTGAAATGTAGAACTTTTAAGGAGTCTGTTTATTATCTTGAAGATATCATACATATTTTCGTATAGCACTATGATACAATAAACTGATTACACTAGTTTACAACAAAAATGTTATATACATACATGCCACTTTTTTTTCAATTATGTACGGAGTGTACAATACAAAAAATTCAGAAAGAATAGAAAATTTTTCAAAAATACTCTAACTTCTCTCACTCCTGGATCCGCGCCATCGACTGGTAAAGCATTTATTTTATAAAATGATGCTTTGATTACAAATGTTTGTGGTCAGAAGGTTCCGAGTTCGAGTCCGATTTCAGGTAAACATTTTTTTTTGGTATTTTTTGTGATTTTTTTTTTATTATTTCCAATATTTTTTTAATACAAAATTGATTTTTTTGTTTCCGGAAAATCTTTTTTATGACCAACTTTTTTTTGTTTTCCCAACGTTGGCAAGTTGTTCCCATCAAACCTTTTGCCGGTGCTCACATATTTCAGCAGCCAACTGTTTACCCATCAGTTATCATTTATTTACATTTTGAGCTATCAACTATTATACACATGTCTCTTAAGGTCAGCGCTAAGAGCTGCCAATCTGGCGGCCATGGTTCGAATCCCGGCGAAATCAAAAATATTATAAAAGCATTTTTTTTTTTAAATTTATTTTTGAAAACAATTTCTTAGATCGCCGATTTCATGGTTTTGCCAACATATTGCTCCCCTAGTGCTTGTCTGACACTTTTTGAACAGACGGAACTTTTGTCTAATGATGTTATCATTTTTGGATTGGGAAAGGACTTGTACTACTTGCTAGTGGGCCTTGACAGCGGTGGCCGTTTTGTATTTTTCTGACTGAGTATATAAGTACATATTTGGCAATGACAATGACACTTACAATTGTCATTACAAATCTCATAATTTTTTTTAGGGGATATCGCGCAAAATAATGACATATTATTACTAAACACCTTACGAAAAATCAAAAAATATGTGGTTACCTAGATGCTTAATGTGTCAAAAAATAAATTAAAAAAAAAACTAAATTAAATAAAAAAATATTATGTTTTGAATTTTTTCTTTAACTAAAGTATACCCACACAGGATTCGAACCTGGGTCTTTAGGTTGTCAGTCAAGCGCTCTACCATCTGAGCTATGCCGACATGTTATAATTGATAGATAAATACATAAAAGACTTGATTGCGCAAAATGTCATTACCTTCCAGCTTACAAAATAATCAAAAATAAGTAGTTATATATGTACTTACCAGAGTTGTAAAAATAATGAGTCTAAAAATAGAGTTTCAAAAACTTTTGATATTATTACTTTATATTTAAAATAATGATCAAAATAAGTTCTTATGGGTAACGCATTATTTTTTTTATTAAAATAATGGAAAAATTAACTAGTTATTAGTATGCCCTTATTATTTGTATAAAAGTAATGCAGAGAGTAAGCTGGTGTCATTGCTGGTGGTTCGAAAAGTAATGACATGTCAGTACAGTTTCTACACTGCGTATTTAGTCCCCCTGAAATCAAAAATCCCATTAACTCTTTTACCGACTTTTTGTTTGTGGATATATTTCTATTTCTCAGTCCGTTTAGAGCACTTAAACATTCGAATAGCCAAAAATTATTTGCTTGATTTTGTTCTGGCCATTAGATGAAGATACCTGCCAAATTTTAGCTTTTTTAGTTTACGAAATACACCAAACGCCCTTTTTCGGAGATAAATGATGACCCAAAAATCTGACTTTGTTAACAAATATCGCCACTATATAGCCGTAATGATCAGTTCAATTAACCAATTACTAATACCCTAATGAACGTTTTAAACACTAATATAAAATTTCGTTTCATTATCATATTTTTTTTATCGTTTTTTTTAAAATGTGTACACTGTAGTGTACAATGACAGTGGAAGGGTTAAGAAAACTAAATTACACTATAAGTGAAATTTCAACGTTTGAAATGACATACTTAAATCCCCGGACACGTAAACTTAATTTTGGGTCATAGACTCTAGTGGAATACTCCGTTTTTTAGGTTAAGTCAAAATAAAAAGATATTTAAATTTTAAGTTTGAATTGACTCAAGCGATTTTTTGAGTGTATTTTAAGTAAAAGACGTCGAAATCCCTTTTGAAATTACTTTATTTATTGTTTATATGTCGAAATTTAAATGGTATTTGTTTTGCAGTTTAACCGACCAAAGTAGCTGGATCGTAAGTCAAGATATAGTCAAAATAGTAAAACTACTCAAAAAGATATTTCAATTTTAAGTTTGCATTGAATAAAACGATTTTTGAGAGCATTTTAAGTAAAGAAATGACATTATTTATCATTTATTTCTCTAAACTTAAATCTAACACTCCATTTTAAGACGATGTTTTCCAAAGAAGTTTTAAAATTAGAACCATATGATACTGAACTAACAGATGTTAGAAAAAGTCAAATGTTATTACCCTGAAGTTTCGGCGTGTATATAATAGAATTGTACCGTCATAAAAATGGACTGCCATCATTGTTAGATTTAATTGTGATTCAATGATGGCTTGGAATACCATTTCTCAAAAAAAGTTTTCATGCTGATTTCCACTAATTTTTTTACAGGCGCTGACTTCAAACATGTTTTAATAAATCTTCTTAAATTTTCTAAATCAGCGATTTAACAGCAATTATTTTAGGGTGTCAACCTGTAAGACTTTTTCTAAGCAACCTATGAATATGACAACAATAACAACGTTGATTTATTTTTCAGGTTTTTGAATTCAGATTTTCTTTACTATATTACAGGCATACCTAAACAAGAGCGGAACGTGTTTTACCGCCTAGCGTTAACGATGAAATGTCATCCCTAAAGGCCTCATTAGTTGTTACTTTCTGTTGCCGTTCTGTGTCGTTCTGTTCTGTAGGTAACATTTTTTAATTACTTTTTCTGTGAGAGGAATCAGCTGTTTTAAAAAGTAAAAGAAACTCAAACCAAAAACATTCAAATCAGGGATGATAAATGCGATTTTAAAATAGTACCAACCTGCATATAAAATAGTACTTTTTCGGCATCACAAGTATAAAAAAAATTTAAATATAAATTAACAAACAAATCTTTCTACCGTCGAAAATGAACAATTACAAATGAAACAACAAAAATATATTAAAAAAAATATGTTAAGAGGTGAAAACAAAATTTTGAGGAGAAAATCTTTTTTGGATGTAAAAAAATAAATTGTGTCGTGAAAAACATTTTTGAGGTGAAAAAAAAGTTTTTGTAGAGAAAAAAGAATTTGCGGTGAATGGTAAATATTATACACCTCTTAGCGTCTGGTGGAAAAATATGACGTTATATTTATACACCAGACACTACAATGAATTCTAATAATATACAGTGCATTATACACCAATTTGTATGGAAAATTTAGAGGTACTTTCACATTGTCACTCATTACTTTTGAACCGCTGAACCGATTTTGCTCATTTTCAATACCAAACTTTTCGGAAAAATGTACATAAAGCTATGTAAAAATGAGCAGTTCGTACTAAGAAAATTAGCCGATATTGATTTAAAAAATTTTTAAAATTTTGAGAATTTTTCTTAAATTCAGCAAATTTTTAATATTTTTTTAATATGCTATTAATATCTTGCTGTATTGAATTACATTTCTACAGTTTTTTGCGAATTCAATCCTTGTGATTGGTAGCAAACAAATTCGATTTCACATTTTTATAAGATTTTTATTATTTACTTTTTTGAACATCAAAATTAGTTAACAATATAAAACCCTTAGTGATTGAATTCAATAATTGGTTTAATCGATTAATAAAACTCTAATATAATCATCTGTAATCAGTCGCACTCAGTGAAATCATGTGAGTAGATAGGAAATGGGGCCTTTGTAACGAAAAAGCAGCGCAGTCGGCAGAGGCTGAAAAATGCATTGGGGACTTTGTAATGAAAAAGCAGCGCAGTCGGCATGATGATTTTGGCTTGGTGAAAAAAAAAAAAAAAAAAAAAAAAAAAAAATTTCAAAAAATTTAAAAAAAAAATAAATTTAAAAAAAAATTTTCAAAAATTTAAAAAATAAAATTTAAAAAAAATTTTCAAAAAATTTTCAAAAAATTTAAAAAAAATAAATTTAAAAAAAAAATTTTTCAAAAATTTAAAAAAAATTTTCAAAAAATTTAAAAAAAATTTTAAAAAAATTTAAAAAAATAAATTTAAAAAAAAAAAAAATTTCAAAAAATTTAAAAAATAAATTTAAAAAAAAAAAAAAAAAAATTTCAAAAAATTTAAAAAATAAATTTAAAAAAAAAAAATTCAAAAAATTTAAAAAAATAAATTTAAAAAAAAAAAAAAATTTCAAAAAATTTAAAAAATAAATTTAAAAAAAAAAAAAAAAAAAAATTTCAATAAATTTAAAAAAATTTGCGCAGTGAAAAAATAATTTTAAAAAAATAAATTTTCAAAAAATTTGCGCAGTGAAAAAAATAAATTTAAAAAAATAAATTTTCAAATAATTTGTGCAGTGAAAAAAATAAATTTAAAAAAATAAATTTTCAAAAAATTTGCGCAGTGAAAAAAATAAATTTAAAAAAATAAATTTTCAAAAAATTTGTGCAGTGAAAAAAATAAATTTAAAAAAATAAATTTTCAAAAAATTTGTGCAGTGAAAAAAATAAATTTAAAAAAATTTGCGCAGTGAAAAAAATAAATTTAAAAAAATTTGCGCAGTGAAAAAAATAAATTTAAAAAAATTTGCGCAGTGAAAAAAATAAATTTAAATGAAAAAAGTGGAATTTCTGACTCAGTGAAAAAAGATAAATTTTCATAAACATCTGGCCCAGTAAAAATTCTGTGTGTGGAGAATATTTTTATTACACAATTATGTTTTACCGACGGCTTTTCACAATTTTACATCTATGAAAAAAAGAAGAATTTTCTGCCCCAGTTTTTTCACTGGGATGATGGGATTATGTGCATAGAAAATTCTTTGTGTTTACATTATGAAAATATTTTTGAGAAGAATTTGTACACAATATAATCAAATTAGTGTAATATTTAAAATATGTGGATGACAGTATTATGTCAAGTGTTTTAGGTGACATAGTAAAATTTGTCTAATATTTAAAATGTGTTTACATTATGAAAATATTTTTGAGAAGAATTTGTACACAATATAATCAAATTAGTGTCGCGTTGATATACATGTAAAATTAATTATAGATCGTTTTCTCAGCCTACAGACATAATGTGTCAAGTGTTTTAGGCGACATGATAAAAATTTGTCTAATATTTAAATTGTGTTTACATTATGAGAATATTTTTGAGTGAACAGATCAAATCATGATCAAACACATCTTGTACGTCTCATTGATATACATGTAAAATTTTTTATAGGGATCAGCCTACAGACATAATGTGTCAAGTATTTTAGGTGACATAGTAAAATTTGGATACTATTTAAAATAATATACAAGACAGTGTATTTTGTATATTTTTCATTTTATTCATTTATTAAACGCTTAGATGTTTATAATACATTTCAATAAAATTAATTATAGATCGTTTTCTCTGTCTATAGACAAAACAGCTACAAGTATCAGGTCCCTCTCTGCAACTATCAATAGACCATGGACAATCAATGAAATGTTCCCCATGTATCGAGTCTAGGCACTCCTTATTTTCAAATTCATCCATTATATTCGTAAAGTTTAATATATAATGGAGATCCTCAAAAGAAATGTGTCCATCATATTCAAGAAGAAAGGTGTCAATTCTCTCTCGTAGTGTTGGATTTAATATCATTGTTTCAAGATTGTTGTTTCTCCTTCGATATAATTTATAATACTAATTATAAAATGTTTAATGTAAAAAGAGGATACTTCAGAAATATACCCCCAAGTTCTCATTATATAAGAGTGAGGGGGTGCAAATATTTCCTATTGAATACACTCTCTCACTCCAACTTGATCAATTGGCTGGGATGGGGGTGGAGTTAAACCATAAGAATGATTTTAATTATTTCCTTTCCTTTTAATAAGTTGAATGTAAGAGCAATCATTCAGTAAAAAGTTGTCAAACAGTAAAGTTATAAAAAATAATACATTGTTTTATTTACATATTAAAATTTTAAATTTCTAAATATGTCATCATCATTATCATCATTAATCAATAAATTCAATAGCCTCAACAGTAAGCAAATTCTATATATTAAAGATATGGAGAACTTAAAGTCGTATACGGTGTTGAACGCCCTAAAAATTAAAACTAAATTTGGTGAATGCTTGAGACTAGAAGTGCAAAATAACGTCATATTTCTGCCTACCAGATATAACGCCATGACTGATGAAGAGCTAATAGAATTATCCTCTGGAAATTATCACATTAAAAAAGAAGTTGGTGTAGATGAGAAATCATATCAACTACACCTGGAGAAAATCAATTTACCTAATGAATTTATTATTCTTCAAAATACTGCATATCCAGTATGGAATTAAAATGTAATCAAATGTTATTAAATAAATCAAAAATTATATATGTAATAAAATTAAAAAAGAAAAATTATTTGTTTTTATTTATTTATTATTAATTTCATTCAAAAATTTTAGACATAAATGTCCACAATTATATAAATTATATTCTTGCTGTTGATTATAATTATATTCTATATTGCTACCTAAATATTTTACTACTTCCAACGGTGGCTGCAAATTTCCAAAACTGTCGAAATATTCTGTTTTTTGATTATTTTTATAGTATGCTACCCAATGGGTTCCAGGACCATTTGAAGAATCCAAATTAACAATTCCACATTCTTTTCGTCTGGGGCGTTGGGGGAGTGAATCTCTCATAAAAACGCCTCTAAAATATGGAATATGTGTTGCAAATATCCTTAAATCGACATCAGTGAGTGGTCTTTTGGGTAGCATCTTTAGTAGTTTTTTGATGATCTATTAAATACAAGACCATATCCGTTCTTATATGGCTTAAGATATAGTCCTCTTCCCATCGCAATAGCCTCCATTGTTTTATTATGTTTAATAGCCTCCTCTAGTTGTTGCTTAGCATTTTTTGCAGTGTTAATTGCTTTAGCAATAGCTGCGCCACCAGAAGATAGACCACCTAAGGCTCCGAGTGCAGTAAGAATTGGTACTAAAGGCAAGAAACCTCCAATTTTGGGAACATTAATTATGCGAGGTATTACTACTTGAGATTTTTTTCCTTTTAACGATTTATTGATAACTCTCCGTGCAATTTTAACAGCATCATTTATATCTCTGGGCTTTTCCTTCTTTAAACTTCTTGTAGCCATTCTTATTGCAGCCTTAAAAATTTCCTTTCCTCTCTTATCTTTCTCCTTTAATCCCATTCCAAATTTAACTTTTGCTTTCATTGCGTTGCTTACGAGATATGCGTTAGTTTTCTCGCCAATACTACTATCCTCGGCTAAAACTCTTTCCCGAGCACGATTTTCAAGTATTTTATCAGCTTGATGTCGTTTATTAATATCCTTGTTTTGAGA
The DNA here is from genome assembly GCA_021234595.1 of Delia radicum. Taxonomy (NCBI): domain Eukaryota; kingdom Metazoa; phylum Arthropoda; class Insecta; order Diptera; family Anthomyiidae; genus Delia; species Delia radicum. The sequence goes on from CM037852.1 coordinate 70,548,492, forward strand.
ATACGCTATGTCATGTTCTTTGCAAGCTGCGTCCAAGGGATTTATACCCTTATCACCTCTATTAATCCGTTTTTTCTAGTTTGGTGCCTGGTCCACAATATTGATAACCTGGTAAATGTAGTTCAACTGGTAAGGAATCGATAATTCTATCAACCAAACCACTCCCTGAGATAGTCGATGTATGATTAACTGGCTTATTGTAATGAATGACCATTTTATATATCTAGAAAACTAATAAAATAGAAAATTTTAGAATTTAAATTTTAATTATGAAAATGCGCTTGATCAAACAACACGATAATATTATTGTAAGGAATGTAGACTCCTCAACTAGTATTCACGAGAAAAAAAGACATAATGTCTTATTACCCAATTCTATTAGATGTCTTATAGTGGGACCATCCAACTGTGGAAAGACCAATGTAATGATTAGTCTGATTGAAAGTCCAAGTGGCCTTAAATTTGAAAATATATACTTATACTCAAAATCACTCTATCAGTCAAAATATGAATACTTGAAGAGGCTTATATCACCGATAAAAGGAATGGGATATTTCACATTTTCTGATAACGACAGTGTTATACCGCCAGATGAGGCTAAAAATAATTCAATTTTTATATTTGATGATGTTGCTTGCGAGAAGCAAAATAATATTCGTAAATATTTTTGTATGGGTCGTCATAAAAATGTGGATTCCTTTTATTTATGTCAAACTTATACCCGAATTCCAAAACATTTAGTACGAGATAATGCAAATATGATTATAATGTTTAAGCAGGATGAAATGAATATGAAGCACATATATAGCGATCACGTTGGAATGGATATGAGCTATAAGAAATTTTATGATATATGTCAAGAATGTTGGAAAGACAAGTATGGATTTTTAATAATAAGCAAAGATGATGATTTAGATGCAGGTCGCTATAGAAAATCGTTTAATATTTTCATTGAAATATAAAAGGATGAATTCATAAATATTAGTTAGTTACGAATAGATCATTGAATCAATTAGATCGATATCAGACCAGCCAGCAGACATCTGATCTGATAAACCAGACCAGCCAGCAGACACCTGATCTGATAAACCAGACCAGCCAGCAGACACCTGATCTGATAAACCAGACCAGCCAGCAGACACCTGATCTGATAAACCAGACCAGCCAGCAGACACCTGATCTGATAAACCAGACCAGCCAGCAGACACCTGATCTGATAAACCAGACCAGTCAGCAGACACCTGATCTGATAAACCAGACCAGCCAGCAGACATCTGATCTTGCCGATACCTAATCATAATTTTAAAACTAATAAACGATGGAAGAAAAAGTTTTGGAAGAATTAGTAAAGACGAGAAATGCTTTGAAAAGGAAATTTCAAAGTATAAAATTTGATGAATCTAACACAACTAAACAACTCAAAGATACATTTAGGCCTATAACGGAACCATTGAAGGAATTTATTGATATTTCTAAAAATACTAATACAATTTAAAAAATTATTAAAGATGAAATTAAAAATGAAATGGCTAATTACTCAAATATTAGCTTTAACAAAAGTACCGATGAAATTCGAGTCAAGTACTCCGAAGAAAGAACATATAAGTACTAATGGTGAAGATGAGACACTAAAGTCTTTATATAAGACAAATGATGATGAAAATTTCTATTCTCAAGAGGATACAATAGAGAATGATGATATTAATGTTTCAACAAATCCGATAGATTTATCCTGGTTGGGTAAAAAAAATATGTTGGATACTCTATATGGGCCACATAAAAATTCTAGTGGAGAATGGAAATTTGGTAACAGCAATATAAAAATAAATGACGATAAAATTGAGGTAGGAAACCAAATGTGGCTCCTTACACCAGGTCTTTATCAGTTAATGTTTTATTCAAAACCAATGAATTATGATAAAACTGAATTGGAGATTTACAAGAAGATTTTAATTGAAACAAATGCTCATAAAAGAGATTATAAATCCGATGGACATCTAAAAGGCACCAGAGCATATAAATATCGAAACATTATAAGTAAATTATTTAAAAATGATAAGACAGGAAGTGGTTTAATGAAATTGAATTCAAATAAATCAAATTATATATATTGGAATGATCCAAATGAGTTGGTTGATCGCCTTCGGCTATTGATAGCATCACAAGTCGCTGGTCATAATAATCATAATAATGAAATAGTCTCAATAATTGAAGAATTGCGAGAAGCTGATATTATTATATAAAATCTAATGAATATCTTGCAAATTAATTAATAAGTGCATATCATTCAACATGTGTGAATGTCACATCTATTGAAGCTTGAAATTATGAAATATATAAAGTAATATATAAAATGTTTCAACGCTGTTTATTATCAATGCGAATAACATTAACATCATTTGTCCGCAAAACTAGAAGATTATTTTGGAAGAAAAAGATGCAATCTAAAAAATTTTCATACACATATAAAAAACAAAATCACAAGAGACATACATATAAAAATCAAAAATGACTACAAAACGAATTCTTGTAAATGAGTTGCATAAACAAGCTCGAAAATATTTTAAACGTCGCAGAGTTGTGATGAAAGGTATAGATGATTTGTGGCAAGCTGATCTGGTTGAAATGGGAAATTATTCTGCACATAATAATGATTTCCGATATCTACTAACAGTTATTGACACATTTTCAAAGTTTGCTTGGGCAGCACCACTTAAATCGAAAAATTCAACAGATGTTGTCAAGGCAATGGAAAATATTTTCACATTAGGTCGTATACCAAAAAACTTGCATACCGATGATGGTAAAGAATTCTTTAATAAACTCTTTAAAAAATTTATGGAAAAGCATAGCATAAATCATTACTCAACGTAAGTGTAATGAAGGCATCTATTGTGGAGAGATTTAATAGAACCTTAAAGGGAATGATGTGGAGAGAATTTAGCTATAATGGATCTTATCATTGGATTGAGCTATATAAAGAATTAGTTGACCGATACAATAAAAAAATTCATCGAACAATCAAAATGGCACCCATTGATGTCAATTCTAAAAATGAAAAAATGCTGTTGGATACCGTGTACAATCATCTAAAAATATATAAAATATCAAAGTTTCATGTTGGTGATTATGTACGCATCAGCAAATATAAGCATATTTTTGAAAAAGGATATACCCCCAATTGGACAACAGAAATTTTCAAAATTAAATCTGTAAGAAATACATATCCTACAACATATATTTTGGAGGATTATCAAGGAAATAATATTGAAGGAGGATTTTATGATGAAGAACTTTCAAAGACTCGCTTTCCTGATACATATCTTGTTGAAAAAATTTTAAAAACTAAGGACGATAGAGCATATGTTAAATGGTTAGGTTTCTCAAATCAACACAATTCTTGGATTAATAAAAATGAAATATTATAAGATTCTAGCACTAAGTATAAAAGAGCATACTATTTTATATTTTAATTTAATCATATCGAGATCCTCAATTAGTAAATATCTACAGCACAAGAAAATGGACAAGTTTTTTAAGAGCTCTGAAGTAAAATATGAAAAATTGAAATATTGCAATTATTGTGGCAGTAGTGATCACACAGAAGATAAATGTCAACGTAAAAAGGAGGATAATAAAGCTAATAAATAAGAAACATCCTATGAAATAATTTACAATTTTAATTTTAAGAGTTATATATAAATGTACTGATTATATTTCATATTAAATAAAAAAGATTTATATTGCTTAAGAAATACACATTTTTATTTCATTTATATCACTTACTATTTGACCAGCAAAATGTCAATAACATTAACATTGAGCGGAAGATCATCTGATTTATCAGCAAATTATTTTCCTCGCATAAATTTAAATGAAGACTATGAATGTGCATTGATTGATTTTTATTCATACAACAGCATACCAAATGTTGATGACTATAACAATTTATTTCAAATTGGTAATGATGTTATTAAAGTGCCCATTGGATCATATGAATTGAAAGATATTGTTAATTTTATAAAAGAGGAATATGAGAAACGTAATGTAGGAAAAGTTATTAATATGGAGGCGAATAATAATACAATGCAAGTTCAAATATTTACTTCCGATGATCCAATATTTTTCAATGGAGAAAATTCAATAGGACGATTGTTAGGTTTTAATAAAAAAATCTTAAAACCTAAGGAGTATCACCTATCTGATTTGCCAGTGAATATTTTTAAAGTAAATCTCTTGCGTATAGAATGTAATATTGTAGTCAACACCTACATAAACAATTCTCATGCACATACATTGCATGAGTTTGCAATTAAAGTTCCACCTGGATATAAAATCAATGAGATACCGAGGAATCTAATTTATTTACCAGTGAACTCCAGAGAGATAAGTTCTATATCTGTACGGATAGTTGAATCAATACGGGGATTTAATTAATTTTCGAGGAGAAGAAATAACAATTCGTCTTCATTTAAGACCAAAAATATAATGATAATTTATAATAATAAGGATTCTAATAAAAATACATCCTCATTCACAACACAATCAACAGTTAAATCAACTTTATTATCAGATAAAAAAACAAATTTTTCTCAAAGAAGCTTAACACGAACAAATATAAATTTTCTCAAATCATTAAATTTGCAATTGAAAATATAATGAGTTCAATAATAAATGTATTGGATAAACCCTTGTCGGATGATAATATTATAAAAAAGGATTATCACACATATACACCATACTTGCAATCATTTAACGATAATGATGAAATACGGATATCCATACAAAATCAGGACTTGTATGTTTTACCTAGTGAGAGTTTTATTTACGTTGAAGGTTCTGTTGAAGACACTAACGATGCAAAATTAGTAGCATCTACCAGAAATTGCCGTTTAAAAAATAATTTTGTCGCTTACTTGTTTGATGAAATACGATATGAGCTCAATGGTATAGAAATTGATCGCACTCGTCATCTAGGTGTTTCAACTACAATCAAAAATTATGTCTCCTTGTCCGCTGCGGATAGTATTATTATGAAAAATGCTGGTTGGAATAAAACTGAAGATTTGGATGTACTAAATGGACACTTTAATTTTTATATTCCACTGAAACTTTTAATGGGATTTGCTGAAGATTTTAATAAAGTCATTTTAAAATCTAAACATGAATTAATTTTACTGCGTAGTAAAAGTGATGAAGGCATGGTATATTCAACAGTAGCTACTGAAAAACCCAAAATAAAAATTACAAATATTTCATGGAGAATTCCTCATGTGCACTTATCGGATTTTAGTAAATTAAATATGATGAAAGTGATAAAAAACGGAGAAAACTTGCCAATAGCATTCCGCAGTTGGGATTGCCATTATAATCCTCAACTAACAACTGGAAATAGTCACATTTGGAATGTAAAGTTAGCTACCAACAGAGAACGTCCACGTTTTGCATTAATAGCCTTTCAAAACGATAAAAAATTTGTTCATTGTAATATAACTAATCTCAAAGTTCACTTGAATTCAGAATCGTATCCTTATGATGATCTTAATATTAAATTTGCTAATGAACGATTCGCTATTCTCTACGATATGTATGTGAGATTTCAACAAAACTATTATATGAGAGTTCCTCAACCCATCCTGAATTGTCAAGAATTTAAACATAATGCTCCTATTATTGTCATTGATGTGAGCCATCAAAATGAATCTACTACAAACGGTCCAATTGATATAAAAATTGAGTTTGAGACAAGCAGTAATATTCCAGAAAACACGTCTGCCTATTGTATTCTCATCCATGATCGATTAATTGAATATAATCCTTTAACTGCCCAAGTACGCAAAGTTGTTTAAAAAAATACATCAATTTTAAAAAAGAAAAATTTTTATACTCATCCTGAAATAATTAATTTTCACCAACATTTTTTAAGAGAAACACATTTTTTATATTTGATATTTTTTCAAAATCTTTATTAAATATTTTTCTAATAATATATTTAAACAATAGTACAATAATCATTAAATATAAAATTTAATTTCTTAAATCTGTGTATATTATATATATAAATAAAATGAAATAATAAAATTAAAATACAATTAAAAAATAATACATTGTTTTATTTACATCTTAAAATTTTAAATTTCTAAATATGTCATCATCATCATCATCATCATCATTATCTTCATCATCATCACTATCAATCTGCATAAACGATTGATTATCAATATTACTATGAAGATTTAAATTACTATTATCAATTAGCAACATTAAATCATCACCATCGCTATCTCTATTAAAATTGTCAATTATTTGATGGATAGAATTAACATAGCTATCAAAATTATTTTCACCACACTTAGAGCATCTTTCATTTCCACATTTATTGTTAACACCCCCAAGAGATTCTATTCTAGACTCATCACATCTAAAATGACCCCTAGCAAATGTATGAATTTGATCATTCATAATAATTCGTTTGTCATCAGCATAACTTAAAACGATTTTATGTATTGATCGTGTATGTAATTGATGTTTATCAGATCTAATTACAATCATATTATCAGATATATTTTCTTGTTCAAATAAGACCCTTTTGTAATCATTTATACTAATTTTGTCTATAACACACTTTTTCACACCTTTGGACTTTTTCATCTCTTGTATGTCAACGGTTTTAATGGCATACATTTTGGATCTAAGACCAACAAATTCTACCATTAGTTTCCCATTATTTTCATCCTTCATCATTCCTAACACCTTTTTATTGACTAGCGGTAGGTTGTATGGATTATTGGGATGAAAATTTGATGTGTCAAATTTGGTATGAACATCATTACGAATATCATCATAAAAGTCATTCGTTTTAATGGTATATATAAATGAATCCGTGTCCATGTAATTGAGAGAGATGTTATTTTTATATTTTGACTTCATGTATCCATAATGAAATTCATACATATTTAATTTCGATAGTTCTAGTACAACAAACCCTAAATATATAGGTTTGTCATATACAATATTCATTTTCTGTAATTCTACAGCAAAGAGATCATCTGTAAATTGAGAAGTGCTAACAAAGTTTGGTTTTGAAATTAGCGCTCGAAGACCTAATTGTTTTTTATTTGTAGTTTCCCACCCATGAGCAATCTTAACATCTCGACGTTTTTCAACATTCTCCATAGTTTTACCATATACGGCATTATTCATAAGTTTATAAAAATTTTTCTCAAAGTCAGTAGTAGATTCTGATCTCTTTTTAGTATTTAAATCTATATATGTATTCAACCATGGTTCTTGACGATATTGAAGAATTCTATGAGTTTTTCCTAGTTTAAGTCCATACTTAAGGCATTGCTTCAGATGTCTATAATCAATAGAATATTTTATTTTGTCTTCTAAATCTGCGATAAGCTTTTTATGCTTTGAAATGCCAACTACCTTATTTTTGGGGGCAAAAGGTAAATCATTATGATCATCGTGAATAGAGTGGGGGTATATTAAATCTACTTCTAAAATATAGCCCAGTGGTGAATTATCTGATATTTTATTCACATCAAAACTCTCTACTTTCTCCTCATCTAACCACTCAAAGCCTCCAGTTGGGAGATATTGTGACATTGCCCAACCATACAAATTATTGGCATCTAAATATGTTAAAAACACTGAAGGTTTGCTTGCATCATAATCTTCTAAGTATTTGTTGTTAGCCTTAGAATATCTTTGTGAACATTGTTCAAGCCCACCTCTTATTCCCTCATGTATGAAATTATACATTTCTTCATCAGTTAATAATTCAAGCTCAATTCCAGTTATTTTTAACATTGCATCCCACGAGAGTCCTGGAGCAGTATAATAATGACATGGATCAAGCCTATAAACATTTTTACATACTTTTCTAAAGTTTTCAAAAATGTCTGTGAGGAGGAGTACATCACTTTTAAGATATATTTTGGTGAAATCTTGAAGAGTTTCACAATTAAATTCTTTCCAAACTTTCTGGGCATGATCATAATCTTCTAATGAGCACTCGGAATTATTTAAAATGTTGAAGAAATCTTCACGACTGGGAAGTTGAGTCTCATTAAATTTATTCATTGAATCCATATATGAATATGGAAAAACTCCCTTTCTTTTAATTAAATTAAATTTGTTTTCCTCGCTAAAATGTTCTCGAACTGTTTTAAAATCATCGGTACTTAAATTACTTGCAAGACTTTCTATACTTGATGCCATAAATCTGTATGAATCTAAAAATCGAATTTGTAGATGTTGTTTATCCCCAACATCAATGGTTAGGGATATTGAGATGTATACTTCCTTGTTTAGAGGAATGACACTTATATTCGCACCTTCTACGTTATTCAATTCTTTGAAAAAAAGATGCGAATCGTATGCCGATAAATTATGGAAAAATACTGGAATAAATTTTGGTGTTCTATATTTAATATTGCAGTTATTGTGTGCAGCACCTCTATATTTTCCAGTAAGATGACAGTGATCTCTTACTGTATGATTTTTTGGATCATTAATTAATTCTTTACCACAAATGTGACAATTTATAGCAGAATCATGTGAAATTATTTCTAAGGATGATAATGGCATTTCTACAATTTTACTGAGATAATTGTCATAAATATATCTTGCATCCTTTACTATATTTTTTACAAAATTCGCAGGTGAATCTTCACCGAATTGGATGCGATGTTTTGACATATTATCATTATAGCTACATTTTATAAAATAGCTATATGCACAGGCTACGTGCTTCTGTACATTTCTAGTTTTTATACTAACTTGTTCGTTGACTGGTTTTAAAATCGACTCGAAGTCAGCATAAATGACGAATGGCACATCCAATTCCCTATGCCCATTTTTGAAGTTGATTAAAGACTTGTCAGCTTTGGGCATTATTGGCACCCTTCTCCTACATAAATCCTTGTGATTTTTTAATCTGGCTTCACTATCTGTATGGTATAAGCATGTGTTGAATATAAAAAGACCCCCTCTATGAGAAGTTATACTGTATCGCAAAAATCCAAGAAAAATTAAATAAAAAATAATATTTGTATAAATATATATATATCATTATTAAGTTATAGAAGTATTGTTTTTACCTTGACACGTCATTAATTAAGACGTAGTGAGATAAATCATCCTTTGTTAGTAAAAGGAGATTTATGTGTCTTGATTTCTCTTCCTGGGTGATGTAGTATGGTCCAACGATTGTATTATCTTCAAACCCAAAAACATTGATGCTAATTAAATTTTGTTTCTCAAATTTCCTTATATCTTTGAGCTTAAGAGGGAAATCTAAATGGCTGAAATTTAGCTCTACATCACCCACTGTTATTTTCTCAGCAGCAATATTTTGTATATTGTAAGAATAACATTTTACTTTTTCATCTCTTCGTAGCTCCCGTTCAGAAAAGAGTGATGCTATTAAACACCATTTGAAGCAGAATACATCCTTATTCCTTATTCATTAATTTCAAGACTTTTAATTGTGACGAGAGTCCATCCACTATCCCGTTCTTGGAACTCTGACATTTTGGCACAGATGTCATCAACCCTTAAATCATATATTTTGGAGATGTCATCAGCTCTGGTCACCAAAACCATTTTTGATACATGATGAATTGTTGCAGCACTTATATCATCATGAGTCATTTTTATGTAATCACATTTTAACTCCATATTGAATTTATAGGAGATGTGTTTATATCTAGAGTCTTGTAGGATTAATATTGCACAGGGTTTTAATGATTCAAACAATTGTTGTGGAGCAAGTATTCCCTCCAGATCATTTGTATGCTTATAAACTTTCATTCTTTCGCTAAAGTTGCTGCTGCTAACAGCAAACTTATCGCTTACTAATATTGTACCACAATTCGTGCGATGTTTTATCGTCTTTAAATCATGTGCATAGGAAGATATATTTACCAATTCATTGCATTCAACACAAAATTTAGATGATGGTCCTGCGTGGGTCTTCTCGTGCTCCCGCAGTGATGAAAGACTTAAAAATAGCTTCCCACATTCCACACAATGCAATTTTTGATGATTATCCATCATCTTTTTTTCGTCAAAGCTCAAGTTGCAGACATTACACGTAAATTGAGTCATTTTGATTTAAGTAGTTATTTTATTTTAGAATTAACTTCAACTTTTATATAAATATGATGAATATTTTAATTAATTTTTAATTTTAGAGGACGATTATGTATTCACTTTAAAATCAAGAGAACTAGTGATTGATATTAATTAAATTTCGAATTTATATAGGAAAAAATTTGAAAAAAATTTTCAATTCCATCATCTAACTGTATTATAAACATCTAAGCGTTTAATAAATGAATAAAATGAAAAATATACAAAATACACTGTCTTGTATATTATTTTAAATAGTATCCAAATTTTACTATGTCACCTAAAATACTTGACACATTATGTCTGTAGGCTGATCCCTATAAAAAATTTTACATGTATATCAATGAGACGTACAAGATGTGTTTGATCATGATTTGATCTGTTCACTCAAAAATATTCTCATAATGTAAACACAATTTAAATATTAGACAAATTTTTATCATGTCGCCTAAAACACTTGACACATTATGTCTGTAGGCTGAGAAAACGATCTATAATTAATTTTACATGTATATCAACGCGACACTAATTTGATTATATTGTGTACAAATTCTTCTCAAAAATATTTTCATAATGTAAACACATTTTAAATATTAGACAAATTTTACTATGTCACCTAAAACACTTGACATAATACTGTCATCCACATATTTTAAATATTACACTAATTTGATTATATTGTGTACAAATTCTTCTCAAAAATATTTTCATAATGTAAACACAAAGAATTTTCTATGCACATAATCCCATCATCCCAGTGAAAAAACTGGGGCAGAAAATTCTTCTTTTTTTCATAGATGTAAAATTGTGAAAAGCCGTCGGTAAAACATAATTGTGTAATAAAAATATTCTCCACACACAGAATTTTTACTGGGCCAGATGTTTATGAAAATTTATCTTTTTTCACTGAGTCAGAAATTCCACTTTTTTCATTTAAATTTATTTTTTTCACTGCGCAAATTTTTTTAAATTTATTTTTTTCACTGCGCAAATTTTTTTAAATTTATTTTTTTCACTGCGCAAATTTTTTTAAATTTATTTTTTTAAATTTATTTTTTTCACTGCACAAATTTTTTGAAAATTTATTTTTTTAAATTTATTTTTTTCACTGCGCAAATTTTTTGAAAATTTATTTTTTTAAAATTATTTTTTTCACTGCGAAAATTTTTTTAAATTTATTGAAAATTTTTTTTTTTTTTAATTTATTTTTTAAATTTTTTGAAATTTTTTTTTTAAATTTTTTGAAATTTTTTTTTTTTAAATTTATTTTTTAAATTTTTTGAAATTTTTTTTTTTTTTTTTAATTTTTTTTTTAAATTTTTTGAAATTTTTTTTTTTTTAAATTTATTTTTTAAATTTTTTGAAAATTTTTTTTAAATTTTTTGAAATTTTTTTTTAAATTTTATTTTTTAAATTTTTGAAAATTTTTTTTTAAATTTATTTTTTTAAATTTTTTGAAAATTTTTTTTAAATTTTTTTTTATTTTTTTTCACCAAGCCAAAATCATCATGCCGACTGCGCTGCTTTTCATTACAAAGTCCCCAACACATTTTTCAGCCTCTGCCGACTGCGCTGCTTTTTCGTTACAAAGGCCCATTTCCTATCTACTCATGTGATTGAATTCACAGCGTTTGGTTCCGAATTAATTCATTGTTCATATGGGACTGCAAATCGAATTAATAATTGTTGAATTTTAATGGGATGAAGAAATTCATACATAGAAGCATTTGTAAATCGTACTAAATGAGTCATAGGACTATCATGGTACATCTGAGGTTCAAATAGTACCATAAAAAGTGCGAAAAGTATAGTACCAACTTTATCATCCCTGATTCAAATATTGAGAAAAAGATTTCATAACAAACCAATAATACGCACTTTAGGCTGTCACTTAACGTTGAATTCTATTTTCAATAGATTTGTCCGCAACAGAACAGAACGGAAAAGTGAAAACTAACCACACATACAGACTTTCAATTGAACAGAAACAAAGCAGCTGATTCGTAACAGAACAGAACGTACAAACTAATTCTGCCTTAAACCAGAGCGGCAACGATACGTCAAATCGATAAAAACAGGGTTATCAAAATAAAAAATATAACAACCCTGATTATTTTAACAACAAAGCACATTACAATAATGGTGTTTCTGATTTATGTTTTGTGTTTTGTATAATAACAAATATATATAAATAACAAATATATTATATATCTCTCTCTTATTTTTTCTTCTTCTTTATTTATTTGTTTACATCAGGGATGGAAAATGAGAATTTCGTTTCGGTACCAATAAAATTTTCAAATAGTACTTTTTCGACTCTCAGAGTACTAAAATTATTTTTTATTTTATTTTTCTTAAAACTCATACAAAATGCATTAAAAAAACATTTAATGTTAATGAACATAAATTTATGTTTATATGTATTTATAAAAAAAAAAATAAAGTTTTACTTTAAAAAAGTATATTTTTTAAATTAATGTACAAGAACAAAGAACTCCAAATGAGATCAAAATTAAATTAATCAATACAGCTAAAAAAGAATTTTATAAATTGGTTGATAATAACTTGTTAGAGATTTTAAAATTGTAACAACAAGAATTTGTTGCATTTAATAAATCTTTGGTTTGTATTAGATTTGATACTGTTGGGACATGAAGTCTGTTTCTGCCTTTGGTTTTAATCAGATTTTGGTATTAGAAAATTCTCTCAACGTTTGCAGAAAAACATTCTTCTGCAAACGTTCTTCTCATTTTTAATTTTAGATACTTTTGACCAGAAACTACATATATTTTCCTTTCTAGAAAGTTTTAGTTCTTGCCAATCTGCCAACGTTCCGTATTGGGTATTAATGGCGTCAAAATTATTTTCTTCGTTTGGAAAATTTTTTATCAAAAATGGCCCGATACTATTGGTTCTTCCGCAAACAACGTTTTCAGGTGAAAACTTACTGAACCAAATTAAAATTTCATTATCAAAATTTACTCTGGTCTTTAAATCCTCACGAAATTTAATATACAATTTTTTGGGATTTTCTTTTATGTGATTTACAGTGCCGGATTCAATCTGATTTGTATTTATATACAAATCCACTTCCGTACCACAAAAAACGTCGTTTAGCGGAATATGGTTATCGTGGGTATTTAATTATGACGGTTTGCAATTATCTAACACATCTTTATTTATGAAGTTGCGAGCAATATATTAATAAAATTTATATATTAATAAAAATTAAAAAATAAAATGAATTAAAAATTTTAAATCGTCCAATAGTATCAAATAAGTCGCGGGAGTACTACGGTACTTTGGAACATCGAATAGTATAAAAAAAGTACTATAGTATCAACTTTGCCATCCCTGGTTAACATTTGTTGTCTTTTGCAACTAACTTCACTATGAAACGCGTGTCAAAATCGGATTTTCCAATTGCAAAGAGTTGCCGCCGCGTTATTTCGGGATGCTACTTACAAATTGTATGGACATGAGAATTTTTGACAGCTAGAAAACGCTTGCACATAATTTTCAAAAACATCGGCACATATTTGAGGACAGAGTTTGCAAAAGCACCATCAAACGGTAAGGCAAAAATTAAAAAAAAAAATTTCAGAATTGACCAAGTCAGAATTGTATGCTGTGGACTCACGTTATTTGTTCATATTTTATAGAAGATACAATCTTGCAAATCGGATAACATTATTAACATTGGTTAGTTTGAAAAGATTTCTTATACACGAGGTGCCTCACCTTGAATGGGCCCATTACAAAAACTTAAGTTCCTTAACACCTTATTTATCACTACAATCATAGAAATAAACCTGTAAAAATAGCAAAAAAGCTACTAAAAATTTGTTAAAATTAAACTTGCAGAAAAAACTGCTGGAATTAGCAGATTTTTTTCACTAAATAGTAGTAATAAAGAAAAGCAAAAATAAATCTGTTGAATTTACAAATATTTAGTTATATTTGAGCTAAATTTTTGTTAATTGAATGTAACAAAAAGATCTGATGAAATGAGTAAAAACATTTACAAAAATTAGTAGACAAAAAATCGTTAAAAAATGTGAAATTTTAAAATTTTTTTTAGTTTTTTTTTTGTAACGCGAGTAAAAAAAGTCTTTTCTTATGAAATCAACAATCTACAATTTTTTAACAAAAATTTCTGTTGATTTTAGCAAAATAAACTCCTGTTTGAATTCTGCTAAATTTGAGGTAAATATAGCAAAAATTTTGTTAATATTACAGTTTTTGTTTGCTATTTTGAGGCTACAAATATATAGTAAAATATTGCTATTTAAAATTTTGTAAAGTTAACAGATTTATTTTTGCTGTTGTTATTTTATTAATATTTAGCGAAAAAAAATTGCTAAAATTTAACAGTTTTTTCTGCAACATCATTTTTAACTAATTTTTAGTATTTTTTATGATAGTTTTACGGGTTTATTTCTATGAGTGTATGCTATATTTTATTGCAATCGAAGTACCAAGTAATAAATGCACGAATTATTTTCAATTTTTTTGCAAATACCTCACTGTGCATGGTTGGTAGCTGTAAGCCAATATCTGCCTCCCACTTCAGGGGTGTTTTAATGTTTTATTTCGGCGTTTTAATTGTGTAATTTCTTTAGGGCTAGGCCGAATTTTAGAAGTCACATCCTGAATCCAGAGTCAGGTAGGCCATAGCAGCTCCTAATTCGGCCTAGTTCCACTGAGGCCATGTAAAACCTTCGATTAAGGAAACATCAATATTGTTATTGCTATGGTTTACGTCGTTAAAATTAGCCATTACTTCGGATCAATTTTATATACAATTTTCTTTAGATGACAGTTTTTGTATTTAATGATCTGTCATCTCTAATTATAAAATGATTCTATCAGTATTCATGATTGTATGATTATTTGAAAAGATAAACAAACAAGCATGTGGTTTTGGCAGTTAAAGTTATTACAAATTATTTACCATATTTGAGTTATACTTTCAATAATCATAACTCATAGCTAACTTTTTTGATGAACTATAGTCATTTGCTTTTGACAGTTTTTTCTTTTATGTTTTTTTTTGTGACCAAAAATGATTAATTATTTAACTATGTTTTTTACTGAAGACATACCCCTTCAGTATTTGCATGAATTAAACTAGAATATTTAATTCTATTTGAACTACATTTTATTAGAATCAATTAATTAATTTTTAAACTTTATTATATTTATTAAAAATTAATAATTAGTTTGCAAGATATTTGAAATTTTGGATGTTCATTGGACACCCTGTTTTCAAGCAATCGATAATGCTATAAACACATAGACGACTGCAGCTACACGACTACAGCCTGTCAAAATTAAAATACACACGTTTATATGAAAACGATTATTTTGGCACCAACACAACTACACGGCTACCCGACTACTTTTGCCGCTGTAGTCAACTTAGGTTAATTTCTATTTTTGTTGGCTGCAAAACAAAAATAGTGTTGACAATAAAACAAAATATGTAACAAATTAGTGCTTAAAAATATTTTATTTTGTTAAACACAAAAAACGTCGCAACATCAAATGGTATAATTGCATTAATATTCAAGAGGGGTTATATAAATTTATTTTCACGTTATAATAATGTATTATAAATAAGTAATTGTATTTTTAAGTGAACTTTATATACGTGTCTACAACCAAGCATGTTGTTCTATTTTAATAAAGAAAAAAAAGATGTAATTGGCACTACTGAAACAAAAATGCATTTGGATCAGGGATGTTAAATGGAGTTTTCAATTTTGTACCAACATCCAAAAAAAATTGTACTTTTTGGACGTTGACGGTACCATTTTTTTTAAATTTATTAAAACAACAATATTAAAACAGAAAAAAAAAACAAAACCTTCCAATAACATACATTATATGTATGAATAAAATAAGGCATAAAAAAGTCTTATGAATATATGAGACCAAATCATGGAATTATTTGTTTAGTTAATAAACTATTTGGAATTTCTACATCATAGCAGCATAAATTTGTCGCTCTTAACCAATCCTTAGTCTGTATGAGACTTGATAATGCTGGCTAATGTAGTCTGTTTCTTTCCTTAGTTTTTATTATATTTTGAAAAGAAAAAAACTCTTTCCACATTTGCAGACCAGTGTGGAATGGATAAAATTCCAGCAACGACTAGAAATATCTGGAAACATATTGACATTCAGTTCATTTTGAAAATTAGCTACTACCGACCAAAAACTACAAACGTTTTAATTTTTTAACGACTTCAGTTAAAAAAATTTTAGTTTTTACTCTGGCTCAAGTAATATTTTTACTAAGAAGACAAGAATGGAGCAAAATTAATGATTAATCGGTTTTTTGTTAAAGTTCTGCCTATTATGGAGGCTATAACTTTTCTAAAACATTGGGTTCTGATGAGATCTTTAACCAGATCGAAATACTAGTATTAACCTAGCTAATATGTTTGATTTGCTTTATTTTTGTAAATATACGGAGGTTGAGAGCTCGTTCTAAATTAAACATATATAAGATTGTTTGGAATTTTCTTTCATTTCTTTAACAATAATTTAATTTTCGTTTGAGTTTGAATTTTAACGCCTTTTTCAGAGTTTGGAGTTTTTGGAGTTAATACTATAATTAATATGCAATTTTATTTAATTTAATTGTGAAAGGCGTGGTAGAGAAGAATGAGTGTATTTTCTAAAAATCATAACTACATTGCAAATATTCAATTTTTTCTGAATCAGACTGCGCAGTTTCTGGTATTGAACGTTCGTCAGTGACCCTGTTTTATTGAATTTTGAATAATGTAATATTTGTTATGTTTTTATTTGTTCGATTGCGTCTATATGAAATTTTTCTGTGCAATCACTGACCGTGGTATAGATAAACTGATTTCTAATGCCACATGCACTCGCACTACACGTTAGACAGATCGCTTTAGCCCTCTGAGCTATAGTTAGGTCGAGTTTTGTTGTGATTAAAACTAGTTTTATTCAATACACGGTGTTTTTGTTCTTGCATACATAATCTCAGAAGTACAACTCCAACAACACAACAGTTCTATTTTAGAAACTCACCTCACTCTAATGTCCACTGTTTTCCCATATGTTATAAGTGATGCCATATCTATATATCAATTTTCACTTCTTCAGAATTTTAATAAATTCAAAATAAAAGTGAAGTTGGCTGCAACAAGTGTCAATATATGTAAGAGCTGCCAGATAAATTTTGTAAAAAATCGTAAATTTTTAATCGATATTAAAAAAAAAATTGCCAACTATATTCTTCAAAATCCTTAAAATGATGATAAATCGTAAAATCTGGCGGATATAGTCGCATATATTTTAAGAGCTCATTACATAAAACAAATAAATGCAATGAAAAAGGACACAATAACAATTTGTTTGCTATACTAAAAATTCAAAAAGGGGAAAAATTAAAAATTTTTAAATTGTACCAATTGTACCAAATTGACCTTTAGAAGGTCAAAATGTACCAAAAAAAGTACAATTGTACCAACTTTAACATCCCTGATTTGTATAAAAAACAGCTATTGATATTTTTAAATTGAATCGTGATCAGCTGTTTACTATGCTGCTGTCGTTTCCAAAATAATAAGTAGCTGACCACACGGCGACGATTGCAGTCAACGGCATTTGCAGTCGTGTAGCTCTGCAGTCTGCTGTGGTCTATGTGTTTATAGCATAAAGTGAAATTGAATTTAAAATGTTAAAAAAATTTTATGTTTAAAACGGTACATTCAAAAAAATAAATTGTAGATGAAAACAGCTTAAATTTTGTGTTAAAACAATTTTAGTTAGTAAGGCGTCTTGTAAACCAAGTAAACTCAGCTAATTTTTTTTGCTAAAATTATGTTTTCATCTAAAATTTTCGTTATACTCACTCACCACTTAACTGTTTTGAACTAATGTTTTGCTTATATTTAACTAATGTTTTACTAATTTATTTCGCTAACAAAATTGAGCTGATAAACATTGAGAAAAATATACGCAGAATGAAGCAGATGTTGCGGCATATAAAGATGTAGTAGAGAAGAGGCAAATGATATTAAAAAGTACAATTCTTATAAGATATATACAAAAACAACCATGGAATATTTTTGTACATGTTCTTCTTACATAAAACAACATTGTGGATTAAAACAACTTAAATTTTGGGTTGTCACTAGCCTGTAAAAATAATTTTCTATTAATTAAATTAAAGACAAAATGAAGCATTTTAATTTAATAAATATTAAATGTGTATTTATAAACTAAATGTTTAAATAATTATAATTAAACTGTGGCCAAATTGGCAATTTAAATTGTTTTAAACTAAAATTTTAGTTATACTTATTCAGCAATTCACTGTTTTGAACTAATATTTTACTAATGTTTTACTAATTTATTTTGCTGAAAAAAATTGTGTTGATTAGACAATCAAAAGTGTGAACGACAACCAGGCTGAAAGATATACGCAGAATGAATTAGATGTAGCGGCATGTCACGATGTAGTAGTGACGAGGAAAATTATACTAAAAAATTACAAATCTAGTAAGACATAATATAAAAAAATCAACCATGGAAGATTTTTGTATCTGTTTTTCATACATAAAACAAAATTGTGGATTAAAACAACTTAAATTTTGCGTCGTCACCGGCTTGTGAAAGTAATTGTCTATTAATTAAATAGATAACATAATAGACAAAAGACAAAACAAAATATTTAAATTTAATAAAGATTAAATGTGTATTTGCAAACTAAATGTTTATATATATTAATAATCTTGTGTGGTCAAATAGCAAACAAATATGCAATAGGTAGACAGATTAAAGCGAAAGACAAAGACATACATCTTAGGTAGATTTTTCTGTTTCCTTTTTCTTATTGCAAACAAGGGTTGTATATGTTATATTTTGTTATTTTTTCGTTTCGTTTCTACAATTCTCTGCGGCATTTGCGTCCCTTTAAAAGATAGCATCATTTAGACAATAATTGATGTAAGTAGTTCAAAGATAATTTCGTTTATGATATATATAATTATTTCTATTGTTTTTAGATATTACATTAATTCATATCGTCAGTTTGGGAGTATGAACATTTTTATATTTTGTAACGTATTGTAAATTATTTTAAAAAGAATCACAAAAATATATTTTTTTTTGATTTCAGCAAATAAACTAACTAAAGTATAATTTTTCTTCAAATTTTTTGAGTTTTTTTCAGTCTACTAATAATCAGCAAAAATTTTATTAATTTTTAGCAAGGGTTCTTTAATTTCTAGTCTACTAAGTGTTAGCAAAACTTTTGCTTAATCTACTATTTTTGTTGCTAAAAATCAGCTCGCTGATTTTCAGCAAAAGAGTTTGCTGACATTAGCAAATTTTTTGCATGCCCCCTCCTGACTAAAATTTTGCTGACTCAGCAAAATTTTTTATTTGAGTGTACACAGAATAAAACGAAAGACAAGGACACACATCTGTATCATGTTATACATTGCCATATGATTTCTATGGTAAATATAAATGCAGCTTTATTAAAAAATCGAAATCCGCTACACTGAACCAAAAGTCGTAAGTGAAATCAACATACAAGTTTTGTTAACTACTAACAAA
Source organism: Delia radicum (assembly GCA_021234595.1). Lineage (NCBI taxonomy): Eukaryota > Metazoa > Arthropoda > Insecta > Diptera > Anthomyiidae > Delia > Delia radicum. The sequence continues at coordinate 70,568,238 of CM037852.1, forward strand.
ATTTATTATTAAAATAAAAACCACTTTATTCAAATTGATGTGAATTTCATCGCTGTACGAAGCAATTGTTATTTTGACAAATTTTTGTTATTTAGCAGAAGAAAATAATTTGGCGTGCTGTTAGTCTTGTGGCGTCATTACTCGTGTAATTATCGTTTAAAGTGTGGTTTTTATCTACAAATGCTAAAAATATATAAATTAACATAAAAGTATTATTAAACAAATAATTTAAGATTGGTAATATATTTTTGGATTATTTAAGATATCGTAGTGAATTATTAAGTGTGAATTTATTTTTTGTTTAAGTGAATTTATGAAATGATGTAAATTATATTTTATGTGAATTTTATATTATTATATGAATTCTAAATTATCAATATTTATATAATTGTGCACAATTTAAAATGTAATTCAATTACAAGCTGACTTTTTAAATAAATTTACGAGTTTTATACATTTACTGTTTTATGTGTTTTAAAAATTGAAGGACTTATTGTGAAAACTTGATAAGCCACATTTTATTTTAAGTTTGTTTTTGCATTTTAAATTTTAAAAAGATGGAAAAATATAATTTTTGCACGACTATTATACTCTCGGTACTAGCAATAAGTGTTTAAGCAAGACTTCTATTAAATATTTATCACTCCATGTCTAGAATACAGCGAAAATCCATAAAACAATAAATGTGGCTTATCAAGTTTTTACAATAAGCCCTTCAATTGAATTTTGGGTACTTGTTGCATTATAATTTTTAATTTTAAATTTTATTAAATATTATATTTTTAAAAATATATACTGACTAAAGATGTATATTACTTTAAAAAAAATTTAAATCAATAAAATATAAATGGTAATGATAATGAAATATAAAATTAAAAATTAAGAATAGTTCTTTGCTATATTTAATAAAGTGCATTTTTAATACAACGAAACAATTATTCAATTTGATTAACTAAATTCGTAATTATAACTATTTTTTGTTAATATAGTTGATGATATTTTGTCAAAATAACAGTCAACAAATAGTTAAATATGGCGTCTTAATGAAATAAAAAATTGTAAAAAAGGTACTAAAATGACTTTACAGGTTTGGGTCTAGTGAGCCAAAATTTGCTGTCGACCTTAGCTGCATAAAAGACAATATTTGTGCAAAATTTAAACAAATTTCGAAGGGGTTAAGGAAATTAGTTAGCAGTTTTTTTATGTTAACTCTTTGACTAAAAAATTAAATCCAATATAAATTCTTAAGATGGCAACAATAATTTTCTCTTTTTAGTTTGGCTCAGTTTCCAGGTTTACAATTTCATCATTCGGTTTATTTTTTAATAATGCGATAATAATAATCATAAAATATGCGGAAGAAAAGACAAAATATACAATAATATGCATTTTTAGCAAAACACGCAACAACAAATAGTTGCCATTTTGTTGCAAACTTCTTGATTCTAAACAATTATTTTTAGGCAATTGACTACAAACTTACATTTGCATAAAAATTGCTGAAAGCTGAAGAAAAGTATCCCTGCGGGAAATGAAGGGTCGATTGATCCAAAGTTTTAATTCTGTGATGTATGATTGGGGAGCACGTTACGCAACTGGTGAAACGAAAACTATGGTGTACTAAAAAGTGTTAATTTGGATGAAATGTCCAATCACGTGACTATAGTTATGGTGACAAAACATTCACTGATTGGTACCAGATATAGCACGTTACTGGAGAAAAAGTAATATAACATCAAAGTGTACTGAAGCAACTAGGGTCGTTGCAGTTGAAGTTGCTACTGGTTATTGAAATGATTCAAAACCGCTAGCAGTGGATGAAAATATGGCACTTAGTACCAAAGGATGCAGTCCCTTGACCGCTACCAATTAGACACAACACTGAAGAAATTTGTTATGCACCGACTTTGTGACAGTAGGAATGAAGACGTAACAATTCACTGGTTTAAAATATCTGAATACGGAACTATTTAGACAGTGACCAAGTTTGTCAGATGCGGCGATTTCTCGCCAAACGTCGCGATCTTAAAACTCGTTTGGCAAGTTAATTTTTGAACTGCCAACTGGAGATTTTTATGGCGATTTTTCGAGTAAATGTAGATTTTACACATAAAATATCGCAACTACAAAACCAGACATATGATTTTTTGCACAACTTTTTTTTTTTTAATTCCTTACATTTTTGTGTAGAACTTTAGAAATTCTATATTTGGCAAAAATTAGAAACAACCGAACTAATTGGTCCTAAAATATAAGCAATTAAAGAGGGAGACGTAATGTGGCTAAAATAGAAGTTGCTTTTTCGTCTTTTGCAAAAACTCAAAATTCTGCGATTCCATTGGACTTTGTTGATAAAAATTGTTTTAATATGATTTCAAAAATTGTAAGTTTGTTTTAAAAACTCGAGTTTTTTTTTTAATTTATGTTAAGATATCTCGAAGCTATGGTACGATTGAGAAATTCTGAGGTCAAATTCTGATACAGAGCATGTCAAACCTTAAGAAAATATACTCTAGTACCAGGGTCTTGACGTTTTCGGATTTTGATGGCATGTGTTTTTAGCAGAGTATATGAAATATTTTTTGTAATCCAAGTGGGTCTCTTTTTAATTTTGCTCTATTCAATTGTGCATTCGTCTTAATATATAATGATGCCATCTACTTGAAAATATATAATTATAAATATCAATATTTTCCTACTCAAAAGTAAAATATTTGCCAGGTGACGTGACAAAGTTCGAAATTTTATAAAAAAGACTAGCTGACCCGACAATCGTTGCTTTGCCTTCAAATTTTAATTGTAATTAATTCTTTAAATCAAGAAAATTTTTTTACGCAAATATATAATTAAAAAAATAAATTCACATTAGTAAATCATTTTAAAATTTGTAATTTCATGGGAAGCCCAACGCCTCTTTGTCCTTCTATCGCCTTTATTTGCTGAAGTATATAAAATGAATAGCTGAAAACAATTGCCATAACAACTGCGACTTCACCTATTACCGGTGCATTAAAGCGCCGCTCATGTTCACCAGCCGCTGTCTGGTCAGCTCTTATCACAACCGTAAATTCATCTGTCGGCATCTGGTCTAGGGCTGTTTTGAATAGACGGATGAGGCTGTTGTGTTCGTGTAACATAGCTTGAAGATTAACATAGGTTTTTTGTAAATATCTTCGGAACTACATAACCGATCTAAGAGTTTGATATCTCGTTTTGAAAAACATGACAACGGCTTTAAAAAAAAAAAGAAATTATTAAATAACCTTGCACAAAGTCTTGAATGTGATGATTTATTTTAATGCTTATTTGTTTTTTGCTTTCGACTACTAATATTTCTAATTGATGGACTCGTACAAAATTTGAAGGCTATATAGCTAATATAGAACCCTAGATATTTAATATTAATATTAATTTTGTATATGAGCGAAATAATCACTTTGTATGGGAGCTGCCACGCCCACTGGTATGATCCCGCCCAATTTTCCCATGACTATTCATAATATAATCAACGTGCACAAATGTCTAAGACTCTGGCTATTATAGAACTGTAGATATATGATTTTAAATATTTACTTTGTATGGGAGCTGACACGGCCACTGGTCAGCGCAAACAAACCTGATTTAAATTAAATGTTTAAAATCCCAGTTACTTTCAACGCAAAAGCAATGAGAATAAATGCTGTTTTGCGGTAACATACATGACATTAGCATGTCAATGAAAGAAAATCAAAAAATTTCCGTTTACTGATCTTTCTTTACTCCATTGGCATTTTTGTAGCTAATTTTTGTTGTAACAAATATTTTGACTCTGCCATGTACTTGCCGTCATTACTCTTAAAGAATTAAATATTTAAGAGAAAACGGTACTGAAAATAAAATAAAATTTACCACAGACATGAACGCAATTTTGCAGTGTGTTTTATCATCATGGCAACTAAGATGTACTTTTGTCATTTTAATTCAATAAATTTTAAATATTTTTCTTCAGTAATACAAGCGATTTAGAGAATTCTTTGTCCACTTTTAATTTTTCGGTCACGGTTGACCATTTTATGGAAGTGTGCATATAGTAAATTTACACAGAACTATTGACACAATATTTAAAGAATATGATCTCCAAAACTTATAAAAGTTTAGTAACATCACGATGCTTGTTAGAAAAATAAACTAGTCACGTGTTTGATGGTGCAGAAGACAAGAATGGAGCAAAATTTATGATTTAAAGGTGTTTTGTTAAAGCTTTGCATATTCTGCAGGTTACAGCTTTTCTAAAACTTCGGGTTCCGATGAGATCTTTAGCCATGTCGAAATACATGTATCAACCTAGCTAATATATTTGATTTGCTTTATTCTTGTACGGAGGTTGAAAGTTCGTCATAAATTAATAAAAAATAACACGAAAAAAAATATGGATGTATATAAAAAACAACAAAACGAGAAAACTGTAACTAATACAATTTGCATATAAAACTTATTGGGTCGATAAAAAACATCTAAACATTTTTCAGAAATAAAACATAAAAAAAGTTCACAAATAAAAACTAATTTTATGAACGTTAAAATAACCTTATTTTCAATTTATAACGAGCTTTCAAGCTCCTTCGTAATCAACCACGTGGTTAGGGTATTTTCCTAACAAGCATCATGACGTTACTAAACTTTAAAAACCAAAAATGTTCTTTTTATATACAAAAATGTTAGTGTTTATTCTGGTTCAAGTAATATTTTTTACAGTTATATTAGTTTTTTGTTTTTATATACATCGAGATTATTTTTATGTTATTTTTAATTTATAACGAGCTTTCAACCTCCGTATATTTACAAAAAATAAAGCAAATCAAACATATTAGCTAGGTTGATACTAGTATTTCGATCTGGCTTAAGATCTCATCAGAACCCGAAGTTTTAAAATAGCTAGAGCCTCCATAACAGGCAGAACTTTAACAAAAAACCAATTAATCATCAATTTTGCTTTATTCTTGTCTTCTTAGTAATCAAGCACGTGGTTAGGGTCTTTTCCTAACAAGCATCTAGAGCCTCCATAATAATCTGTTAAACAAAAATATAAAAATACTTTTTGGCATTTTTCGCACTTAACACTTAAAAAATTGACCTTTTTCCAAAAATTAAAATTTTAATGTCAGCGAACAAATAATGGTTGGACTATAAGACTACACGGTGGCCTTGAACCTAACTTAATTGGGTGGGGGGGGGGGGGGTAAGGGCACATCGATTTTTTTTCTGGAAATAACATATTTGTGCTTAAGAAACAAAATCCCGCAAAAATTAAAAAAAATCCGCTTAGCCGTTTTTGTAAAAAATATATTTTTGTATTTATAATAATATATTTAAAAAAAAAATCTGATTGACACTTAAAAAAATATATACTTATTATATTTCTCAATAATTAGGCAGATAACTGTAAAATAAAAACATATTTTGCAACGATGCATTAGTTTTTCAATATATTAGAGAATAGAAGAGAAGTAAATAAACGAATTTTTACATATAATTATCAGTCCACCGCGAACTTTTGTTGCGTTAACTTCGTACATAAAAGGTGCCTATTCTATTCGATATAATAACATTATGTATAAAGATCATGCTTTAACTCATATAGAGAACAGAAATAAAGTGTGTCTATTTTATTTGGAAAAAAATAAGAGTCATTTATTTGAAGTAAAGGGTAAATTGCAAGAATTGCACTTTCTCAAAAAAAGGGTAAGCCAATGAACGTTATAGTAAATTCAAAAGCTGCAAAACGGATAATATGTCAATAATTTTTTGTATGTATGTATGTATGTATCTTTATTTACAAATATAAAAATAAAGAAATAAATTAATTAATTAACAATGACATTAGTCGTCTGTTATAAATATATAAATATATAAATATATATGTAATTTAAATATTAAAAAGTATAAACAAGTTTAAAAAATATTTATTAAATGTTTATTAAATGTAGCAAAAACTATAGCTGTTAAAAAATAGAATTTATAAAAATTCATTCATTATTGATTTTCTATAGTTTAATGCAATTTTTACATAACTATGGAGTATATTCCATCCGTTGAATATTTGGCCATTCAAAATATTTTTGAGTTCATTTTCATCTAGATAGGTTTTACCAAAATGTCTGTTTCTGATTTCCCTAAAAATTGGACATCTTGCCATAAAATGTGGTAAAGTTTCGTCTTCACCTGTATTACATAACGTACAAGTTTTACTTTGTGTTGTGTTGAAATTGTTTGCATTTAGAGGTAACAAATCACACCTTGCTCTAAATACGTTTGAAATTTGCCATTGGTTTTTTGAATTTTCTATATAGTTTATGCCCACTTTATGATCTAATAATTTGTGAAAACGCGATTCACTGTTAATTGCTTGTTGTTTTAGTTGTTCAGAGGTTCTTGATTTTAGTTCTTGGAGCAAAATAGTTCCACTGTGAATCCATTCTTGCGCAGAAATATTTTCATACGCAAATTGGACTCCAAAATCCCTAATTAGATTATTAATCTCCTTTGCCCAAAATATATTATCTCGTAATACAATTAATGACAGTTTATTTGGCAATCTGTTTTGGTTGTACTGAAATAGCGTTTTGTAAATATAGTTCATATGCAAATTTAATGTATAAAAATGACTGCACTCTGCATTTGTTTCCAAAAACAAAGTGTAGTTGGGTGCAAAATCTGGAAGTTTTAAAATTCTCTTCATAAAATAACGCTGTAGTTTATCTACCTCTTCAAATAAATAGTATCCCCATATCTGAGCCGCATATGATTGTATGGATCGACAAACTGCTTGAAAAAGCTTCCATTTAGATTTTAAACTTATATTTGGTTTGTTTAGAAAACTGTTCCACGTTGAGTTAATACTATTCTTGGAAGATATATTTCTTTTTTGAATATGTTTCTTAAAACTCATTTGCGGTGTCAAAATTACACCCAGATAGTTGTACTCATTTACAATTCTGACTTCTTGATTTTTATACCAAATCTTATCTCTTGATGCCAGTCTACCACCTTTCCTAAATACCATCATTTCTGACTTCAGCATATTAACTTCCATGTTCCATTGCTCACAGTAATTTTCCAAGTTTATTACCATACTTTGTAGAGTTTGTATATCATCATCTAATAAAACAATATCGTCTGCATAAAGAAGCAAACGTACGTTAATATCATCTATTAATAGCCCACCACCCAGGTGTTCGTGAAGATCGTTTAAATATAGAGTGAAAAGCAAGGGTGACAAAAGGCACCTGTATAAGTTTCAAAGTACTCAGAAACCTCATTTCCGTTCCAAACTGCTGATTTTGTGTGTCTGTAGACGTTTTCTATAAAATTTACTACTTTCGTTGACATACCTAAAGCATGTAATTTATAAATGAGCGGTTTTCTTGGCACTCTGTCAAATGCAGCTCTAAAGTAAACGAAAAAAGCATAAGTTTTCTTCTTTTCATTCATTTTTGATTTTACTATAACCGATAGATTATATATATTATCGACAGTTGAATAGTGTGGCCTAAACCCTGCCTGAAACTCATTCAAAATATTATATTGTTCTACCCAATTAGTAAGTCTAGAGTTAACGATACCCATTAACAGCTTTGCAGCACAGTTCATAAAGGAGATTCCTCTATAATTTTCAGCACTATTCATGTCTCCTTTTTTGTAAATTGGGAATATAATACTGCGTGTAAACTCTTCTTCCACTTTTCCGGTTTCAAAAATTACATTAAATGCTTTAGAAAGTTCAATAAGAAACTCATCTGATGCATATTTAAACATTTCATAAGGCACTCTATCATTTCCTGGGGCTTTATCTGGTTTTGTTTTCTTAAGAGTGGATTTGATTTCCTGTATAGTAATAATTTTGTCTAATTCGTGATTTCGATGAAGCATTGGTGCATATTGAATATTTAATGAAATTTGTGGTTGGTTTAATAGCAATTGAAAGTATCTTTTAAAATCTTCTGCAGGTATTGATGTTCCAATTTTAAAGCAATCACCTCTAATTTCTTTTGCTAACTTCCACCATTGTTTTGAATCATTAATTTGATTGATTTTGTTGTTGATTTTTTCGTAGTACTCTTTTTTACTTTTTCTGCATTCGTTTACATATAAATATTTTGCTTGCAAGTATTTTTCTTTATCTTGTGGATCATTAGGTTTTCTGAATTCATTTAGTAGCTGAAATGATTTATCCCTTGCTTTCAAACAGTCATAGTTAAACCACTTTGATTTGAATATTGGAGCATTTTTATTGTGTTTAGGATTTGGCACTGAAATATTAATCAAATTGATTAGGCGCTTTAGATTCATGAATTCCCCTTGTGTTCTTTGCAGGTTTTTATTAAGGTTTTCTTGATATTTTTCTTTATATGTATCTTTCCATCTAAGTTTTGGCAGCAGATTTAGCTTCTTTTGATCTTCACCCACTGTTTTTACCATCAAGTTTAATTTAAGCGGCATGTGGTCTGACCATATTTGTGAGTCAATTTCAAAACGTTCAATATACTGAACAGCATCAAGCGCTACTGTAGAAATATCATTAACAGATCTGCCTGGATTGCTAATAAAAGTAAATTCACCGCTTTCATCACCAAGCGTACGACCGTTTAATACTACCAATCCAAAATCATTACAAAACTCCCACAAATTTCTGCCCTTTGTATCAATGGTATCATCTTTGGATTTTCTTTCCATAAATCCTGCTTTAAAATTAGAATTATGAATTTCTTCTAATTCCTGTTGTAGTCTACCAATTCGTACGTTCATATCACCTACTACTATCGCATTTTCAAAATGATTATTTGAAAATAAACTTTTCAGCACATTGAATTCCTTAGACCAGTCTGCACCTCGGATATAAACAGATACAATATTGAAATTGATTGCGTTTATTTGTATTTTAAGAATTACCATGTCATTTATTACATTAAAAGAGTGTTTTATACGACTATTTTTCAAATGTTTATTAAAGCCATATACACAACCTCCACTTGCTCTACCATAAATACTAAAACGACTTGCAGGCTTCCAGTACAACTCAAAATTGTTAAAATACTTTTTCCAACTGTCTATATTATGCTCTTCTACGTGGGTTTCGAATAAGGCAAATACATCAAAGTCACACACATATTTAAAGAATCCTGGAACCAGACATTTATTACCTAGGCCGTGAATATTATACGCTACTACATTTAAATAAATATTTTTATAATTTAGTTTTTTGACATAGAATTTTTAACAAAATATCATAATTAATATTATTTTTTTCAAAATCATCCTTATATAATTCTTTGATAGTATCATATCCTTTCTGTTTACCGCACACTAGAGTTTTTTTCCTTATTCCATTTTAAAAATTTATCTTTAATCTTTATTCGATCATCAACAACGTTCACTCGGTGTAAATCGCTTATTTCTTTAATCTCCTTTTTCATTTGAAGCATAACTCTTTTTTCTTGTTGTTTTTCCGCATTCAAATCTTTTTCCACGTAAATTGAGGTTCCAGCTAAATTTTTTGCATTTTTAAGGATATGGTGTACACTTTCTGTTGAGTCCAATTCTACTAACACGGTCATCTTTTCTTCTTTTTCATAAAGTTTCCTGGTAGATCTTATCATTGCGGTTTTAGGTAATTTAAGTTTTCCGAAACAAATTTTTCGAACTACTGCATTGGTTGAACTTTTTGCATTTAACCCTTTAAAAATTAAATTTTTGCTTTTTATTTGCAACTCTAATTGAGTGATTCGTTTTCTATCAATATCCTTATCAGCTTTCAAAACGTCCACTTCTTGCCTTATGATTGAGTTTTCTTCTTTTAAAATATCTACTTCGTTTGAAATAGAAGATATTTTATCCAATACTTCTTTATTACTCTCCTTTATAATCATTCTAAGATCATCAACACTCAGGTCTCCTACTCTTCTTGTTTCAGTTTGTCGTTCATTTTGCAATTCTGGTGATGTATCTGCCAGAAACCTTTTATTTACGTTTCCGCGGGCCACAGTTTGGTCTTCTAGGTTTGACATACTTTAAAAGTTTAAAAAGGACTGTATATTTAACTTGATGATTCACCCTGTGAAGTTTTGAAAAACTTGGCAGCACTTCAAAATTATCAAAACAAGTGAAACAGATGATTTGTATTTTCCAATAAATTTTTGTGTTTTATGTACACGATCACTTGTCTCTTTCGATTGAGTGTTTTTAATAATATGTCAATAATTGGAACAAGCTTTTCATTATCGAAAAATAGTATTTGTGGTATTGCTAAGGCCTTTCGAGTGGCAACAAAAAATTGTCGAATGTTTGTGCCAAAACTTGAATATCGCCTACGAAATAACAATCACTTGCTCGATGGATTATTCGAAATAAAAAATATCACAGCCATTTCTTCTAAAAAAGGTAACGTCACTCAATATAAAGAAAATATGATTATTTGTAATAATTTAAATGGCTTGATTGATTTTGTTAAAGAATCTAGACAAATTGATAGTGATCAAGTGAATTTAAAAATTTGAAATAGACGGGGATGGCGTTTTTTTAAAGGTTACTTTATCGATTCAAGTATATGGCATTGATACAGATAGTGAGAGAAAACGTCAAACTTATGATGATGGTGTACTACTGCGAAAAAATGAAAGATTCAGGGGTAAAAATTTTTTTAATTGGTATTGCTGAGAAAATGGAAGAATTATATGAAAACATTGATACGGTGTGGACAATTTTGAACATAAGACAATTTTACGATGCAACAATATCTACAGATCTCAAACTCGCCAACGTATTATCAGGAATAATGAATCATGCAAGTTGTTACCCTTGTACGTGGTGTACCGCAAAAAATGGTAATCTTGACTCTTGCGGAGAATACAGAACAATTAGAGATTGTGTTGAAAATTGTGAATCATGGAAGAGAGCTGAAAGTAATAAAAATGATGCTCATAATTATAAAAATTGCATAAACCCTCCAATCTATTCTGTTGACAAAGATATAGAAATAATAGATATTATTTCACCTCCGGAGCTGCATTTGTTACTAGGCGCGGTAAATCATATATATAAACATATGTTAGTTGAATTTGAGGAAGAAAGTTTAAAATGGGCCACACAGTGCAATGTTTCTCGAGAAATATTTAATAAAAGTTCATCATTTGCAGGAAATGCATGTAAAACTTTATTAGAAAATGTGGATATTTTACGATCCTATTAAAATTTAGGCTGCCTAAGGTATGTTCAGTGCTTCCAAGACTTTCGCGAAGTTGTTCATTCTTGTTTCGGGAGTATTATGGACCCAAAATTCACCGATCATATTAACAATTTTCGTAAAAGCTTTCTTGACTTAAATATCAGCGTTACACCTAAAATTTATGCGGTCTTTTACCATATTGAATATTTTTGCAACAAATCAAAGAGAGCTCTTGGGTATTACAGCGAACAGTCTGTAGAATCTGTGCATGCTGATTTCAAAAACACTTGGCAAAAATACAAAGTAGAAAAGGATAATGGCAATTTCTGTAATAATTTATTAAAAGCTGTGCGAGAATACAATAGTCAGCATATTTGAAATTGTGAAAATTTATAGTACAAGCAAATGGATATATTTTTACATAAAAGTCATCACATTTTGAAAAGTATTTATACAAAACATATTTACTGTATATATATACTTATGAATGAATAAATTACATAATATTTAATAAATTAATGATGTCAAAAATCGATAAAGGCTTTTATTTTGTTATTATACTCATATTACATTATTTATTCCGTTTTTAAACAAGTATATTTACATTTTTCAGTTGTCTTCTCGTAAAATATGTTTTTATTTTACAGTTATCTGCCTAATTATTGAGAAATATAATAAGTATATATTTTTTTAAGTGCCAATCAGATTTTTTTTTCTAAATTAGGAATTTTGCAAAAACAGTTATATTATAAGTACAAAAATACATTTCTTACAAAAACGGCTAAGCGGATTTTTTTAATTTTTGTGGGATTTTGTTTCCTAAGGACAAATATGTGATCTCCAGCAAAAAAATTCGATGTGCCCTTACCCCCCCCCCCCCCCCCCCCCCCCCATAAAGATTTCCAAGCCGGAATGTGTAATATAGACTTATGCAGAAAGTATTTTTTTTTGCCAAAATCTACGGTGAATTACATAATAAGCAAGTTTAAAAGGACCAAAACTGTGGCCCCGTACATTCTGGAGGCCCACCAAAATGTACTGCATTAAGAGATGATGCTCGAATAGTTCAAGAATTTAAAAAAGATTCTTATGAATCCGCGTGCAGTATTTTGAAGTCTTTGAACCTACCAGTAAGCTCTAGAACAGAGGAGAGCTATTGAAGCTGGGCTGAAGAGCTATAGAACAGCAAAAAAACCATTTACCTCAAAAAAAAAAAAAAAAATGAAGAGCTCGTTTACAATTTGCTCAGGAACATGTTTCCTGGACTGTAGAAGAATGGAGCAGTGTGCTGTTTTCAAATGAATCAAAGTTTAACTTTGTTGATTCAGATGGTATGAGAAGAGTACGTACGCCAGTAAACACTCGCTTGCAACCAATATACTGTCTGGGGACTGGTAAACATGTCGGAGGTGTGGGGTTGCTTTTCTATAAAAAGCTTAGGACCTTTACACAAAATCTATGGAATAATGCATCGGTTCATGTACAAGGATATATTGCAAAATACTATGCTACCTCATGCCCAGGAGATAATTCAAAATCCGTGGATGTTCCAACTGGACAATGACCTCAAGCATACATCCAACGTGGTCAAGAAATATTTGGAGCAGAAAGGGGTCAATCTCTGCGAAATTGTCAACAAAAAGATCAATCGGGAAGCAGTGGGTCGTGAACAAAATTTACTTTTCCGAGCCATCAAAAATGCATGGTCTGCATTTCCAATGACGACCATAGAGAATCTTATAAGTTCCATGCATTAAAAATGTGCAGATTTCATAAAAAATAAAAGATACGCAACTAAATATTGAAATTTTTAGTTCCTTTTTTTATAATTTTAAAGTGCAATTAAAAATCTATTAAATATATTTGTGTTTTTATTACATAAAAGTATTGACTTTTTAAATGGAGCAAATCTTTTATAGCTAGCACTTTAATTTTTTTTATAAATTGAAAAAAATGTTGTTATATTATGTGTGTTCAAAAGTTTTGTCCAACACTGTATCCCAGCAAAATGAGAGTTGAGGAAGAAGTATAAGTATACTGATCCGAATGTGGTGCAAACTAAGATGAATCATTAATGATTTTAACATTGTCGTGTCATTCGGCGGATGGAGAGAATATATAAGTTTTTAAATATCATTTTAAACAGTGCACGAATGCTATTTTTCAATAGTTAATGAAAGGCATTTGTTAAATATATAGTAATATTTTATTCAATATAAATGTCCAGCATACTCTAGGGGATGTTTTTTTAAATATAAAAAAAAAATATTTTGTTGTAAGCGAGTATTGAACACACGAATCTGAATCACAATCTGTTGTAGTGAAATAGACCAAAGTTACTTATGCAGTACAACAAACTTAAAACGAACTTAAGTTGAAAATATTGATATATTTTTATGAAAACAAGAAAAATATGCTACACAAATATATAATAAAAAAGATAAAATAAAGATTTTTAAAACATTTGTATTATGTGATTTCGTATCACTAATATATAAATTATTTTTAAAATATTTTCAAATTTTGATTAGGTTAAACAAAATATTAAGAAATAATAAAAAAGCTCATATAATAATTTTCAATTCATTGCATTTTTTAAAATATATTTTTAATAATTAATTTGACGAGAAGTGTCTTTAATAAGATAAAATATACCAGACAATGAAAAAAAGTATTAGAGAAGTAGATTGACTACAGGTGGGGAGAAGTAGATTGACTACATAGTGACCTGCAATGAAACGAGTGTGCTTTGGCACGTAAATCTTTTAATATCTTCCGTACTTTTTTCTAAAGATCTGGAGAAAGAGGTCGGTAAAAACTCTATAGGTGATAAATATTTAAATTAAGTAAAAGTTATTAATTAATTAATTTACTTGTTAATTATTATTATTAATAAACTAGCTTTCAAGATTTGGCTTCGATATTTTTCGTGTTTGCTAGTTTTTTTGCGATCCGAAAACATTATAACTAAAAAATCAAATAGATTTTGGAAGCCAAATCAAATTTTTTAACCTAATTTTTCTGAATATTGCACACTAGGGTAATAACTTTTTGCATTTTTTGCAAATATCAAATCTCCCCAGACAAAATCGTGTAGGGCATGGACAAATATTAAGAACTCTGCGTTTTTAGTTTTTCGCTATCGTTAAAAAAGGTTACGCACCAAACGCGTTAAAGTTTTGAATCAAACAAAGTTAAAAAAAAAAACTTTTTTGATGCCTCAACGTCTGACCATCACATCTATATAATTAAGGCATGCTGATTTCAATAGTAAAGTCCGTTTTCGAGCCAATGGAATAGTTTTTCTTCCAAATTTGCTTTCAAATTCCGCTATTTTTTTTTGCAGTTTTTTATATAAAAAAAAAATCTGTTTTCACATATTTTATTATTTATTTTATTTATTTATTTTATTTTAATTTATTTTATTTTATTTTATTTTTATTTTATTTTATTTTATTTTATTTTATTTTATTTTATTTTATTTTATTTATTTTATTTATTTTATTTTAGTTATTTATTTATTTATTTATTTTATTTTATTTATTTTCTTTTATTTATTTTATTTTTATTTATTTTACTTTTATTTTATTTATTTTATTTTATTTTATTTTATTTTATTTTATTTTATTTCTATTTATTTTCTTTTCTTTTTCATTTTATTTTATTTTCATTTATTTTCTTTTCTTTTATTTTATTTTCTTTTCATTTTCTTTTATTTTCTTTTTATTTTAGTTTCTTTTCTTTTATTTTCTTTTTATTTCTTTTCTTTTCTTTTCTTTCTTTTCTTTTTTTTATTTTATTTTCCTTTTCTTTTCTTTTTCTTTTCTTTTCTTTTATTTTATTTTTCTTTTCTTTTCTTTTCTTTTATTTCTTTCTTTCCTTTTTTTTTTTTTTTTTCCCTCACCATTCATGGCAATCTTGTCATTTCATTTACCATCGGTTAGTAATGCAAGGTGGAATTCGAGAGCAATATTTGCCATTTTAGCATTTATTCTTGTTCTCAGTTACCAAAAACTTTTACAACCTATATGTGATTTCATTTGTGATGCATGGTTTCAAATCTGGTTTTCGGACCACTGTTTCCACGAAAATGATTTTGAACGGCTAAAGAAGTCATCAATAAATTTTACGAAAGCCCACGAGTGTTTCCTCAGACATTGGGTACCTACACCATCTACAATTCCAAATCAACAACGCAGTAATATTTGTGCGGAACGTGGAATAAAAATAGTACAAGATATATATCCGCTTTGTAAAACATCGCGTACTTTGAAAGTAAAGTTTATATCTTACAATACCTACTTTTAATCATTTATTGTTATTATTTGTTTACATACTTACATATGTATAAACCATATTTTAAAAAAATTGTTATTAAAAAAAATTTAAAAAAAAATATATTAAAGGCATTTTAGAAATCGCTGTCGGTGCGTAAGGTTTTTTTACCAAATTGAACTGAAATAGTTTTTTTTTATCATTAATACAATATTTGCCATTAGAAAACCCCTGGGGAGAATGTTGTCCAAAAAAGTTATCACCCTATTGCACACTTTTCAAGGCACACCTAAAAAGTAGATCTTGAAACAAATACAAAAAATTCTATAAACTATTTTTTAGCAGTGAAATACAGCTTTGCATTTTATTATCAACATAACAATAAAAATATATAAAACTTTAGGTTTTTTATATTTTTAAATAAGTTTCACAAAGAGTTCCATTGCAAAGGCAAAAAATAGATTTTTATGAAATAATTATTTGCCAACTCTGGATAACAATTTTCTAAAAAAAAATTTCTTCATGATTAAAGTCAAAATGTTTCTTATTTGGTCATTTTAAATTACTTAATTATTTTAAATTACACAGAAAAAACCGAATTAAATACAAAAAAAAAAAACTAATGCCCAGTTTTTAACTTCGTATTTAAATATGAAATTAGTTAAATTTAAGTTGTATTTAAATACAGTTTCAGTTTTTCAGTCTTAAATGATAACTATTATTTATATGCGACAAAAGTATGGTAGCATCATGAAATGTCAAAAATTAATGATTATTATTCATAAAAAAGCTGTTTCACGAATAGAAAATAACAGGAAATATAAAATATTTAATATGTTTGGAAACATCTATTTCCCTTACTTGTACATACAGAAGTGTGTATGTATGTTATATACATGTGCATTTATCTAGTTGTTGCACTTACCAAGTGGTTTGGTTTTTTATGTGAGGTCCAATAAGCTCCAGATACAGTACGCAGATTTCTTCGACATCCGAAATTTTTGGTAAAACTCCATATCCCCAAAAATATAAAAATTATTGGGTCGTGTTCTTATTGTAAGTGGGTTCCGTACAACTGCTGCGCTATTTAATATTCCACAGATTGCAGCGTCACTCCTATCTTCTTCATCGGAATTTAAATAGACTTTAAATGCCCAAGATTGGTCACTTAAATGTGATTTAAATACAAACTGACGTTTGTATTTAAATATAACTTAAAGTCCAAATGGCATTTAATTACGAAGTGAAAAACTGGGCATAAGAAATTAATAAGAATTAAAACAAAATCCAGTCTGGAATCGATCTCGCAACCTTCTGATTGCAAATCCTACCATCTCAACCTCCACATAAAAAAAAGACTATAAAAACTAACAAAAACTTACAAAAAAGCACTTCTTAGGATGTTATTAATTTAGATACCAATTAACTTATATGGTGATTCCAATGCTGGGCAAAATTTCAGTTTATGGGGGACACCCCTGGAAAAAAAAAAAATGCCATGCCCCCTTAAATGACCCCAAGGAGTGCGAAAATCATAATGAATAAGGGGGCTCACGCTCCTTATGGGCGTGGCAGTCCAAAAACGACGCGGCCCACCTACGTAGACAATATGGGTATCAAATGAAAGCTAATGTCTTCACGATTCCAAAAATAGCCGTAGTTGCCAGATCGGGCGATTTTTGTAGCCGATATGGCCATTTTGGCAAAATTTGGGGTGGGGGAAATTTTTTTTTTCCTTTTTTTTTGCTTTTTGCTTCTGATTGGTTAATGAAAATTTATTATACTGGCTTCGCTTAGTAAAGTTTTTCTGCGTGACCGGCCTACGGCCGGGCTTAGGGGTTTTTTAACTCCAGTATGTCTTAATTCTAGACGGCGGGGATCTCGAGTGCTCGGCCTCTGGCCGAGCTAAAAGAAATAAACAAAAAAAAGTCCTTCCCCCATTTTATAAAATTAATATATCTTCCTCAAATTCTGGACGATCTGGCAACTACGGGTATTTTTGGAATCGTGAAGACATTTCCTTTCATTTGATACCAATATTGCCTAAGTAGGTGGCATGGGTCGTTTTTCACCCCCGCCCCTATTTAACAAAAATGGCCGTATCGGCTGCGAAAACCGCCCGATCTGGCAACTATGGCTATTTTTGGAATCGTGAAGACATTAGCTTTCATTTGATACCCATATTGTGTACGTAGGTGGGCCGGGTCGTTTTTCGACTGCCACGCCCATAGGGGGCGTGAGCCCCCTTATTCATTATGATTTTCGTACTCCTGGGAACATTCTGAAGGGGATGGCATATTCAGATTTTTTCTCTAGGGGTGTCCCCCATAAACTGAAATTCAGCCCAATGCTGTTTAAAATAACTTTAATTTAACATTTTTGGCAGTTGTTAACAATAACTTCTATGAAAGCGAGAAATATGCGTATACTAGCGCTTTGGAAGTCAAGTTAAAGGGGATCTAAAAGCACTACTTCCACTTCATTTTGCTGGGATATACATTAACAGAAAATATCTGCACGAAGTTGGATATTTGCTTTTTAAATGTTTTTTTAAAGTATTTTGAATCAAAACTATTCATGTTGTGTTGTTTGCAAATAGAGTGGGTTAAAAAAAAAAAAAAAAAAAACACTTGCATACTAAATAAATGAGAATTCTAAAACACATTCTAAAGTACATTCTGCACTTTAGTAAATTCAATACATTTTGGAATTTAAAATAAAACTATTTCAAAATATTTCAGAAAAAGAATGAATAACATAAACAACACAGCAAAACTTTGGTAATGAGTGCGATAAAGTAATGCATTGCCTTGTAATGTGTACTCCTTACCTAAATCATTATTTTACACCAAGAAGTAATGAGTTACTTATAGTTGGCTACATAATGCATTATATTGTAATGTATACTGCTTTCATTCAACATTATTTGAGAACCTAAAGTAATAAGTTACCGATAATTGAACACTCATGGCTTACCTTGTAATGATACCTCATTACATTTTACATTACTTCAAAACATAAAATAATGACTTACCGATCATCAATTACATAATGCATGAATTATAAACGTAATTATTAATATATATTTTTGAAAATCTAGTTATAGACATATTACTTTGTGATTTTTTTAAGGTGTATATTTTTGATATTACGAACGAAAACACGAAGCACAACAACTCAATTACATTTTAAGCCATAAATTATATGTATCGATAGTTCAGTTGGTAGAGTTCTCACCTAACTAATTGTTAAATACCAGAGACCCTAGGTTCGAATCCCAGCATGAATACGTTATTTATTTAATAAAAAAAATATCTGTAAAAAAAAATTGTTTATGCATTTTTGTTTATGAAAATCTATTTATAGACACATTACTTTTCTCACCATGTAACCATATAAGTAACCAGTTACTTTACCCCCTACAAGCTACTGAGTCCATCCATTACTTGTAGCCTCATCGACTGTAAAATTCATCAGTGAATCCCTATGGCGATACATTATTTTACCCATTATTTGGTAATGTGTGGTTTTGCTGGGAAATTAATGTTTCTATGATTTTTTTCTTTTTTTTTTTAACCTTTTATGCACTTATATTAAGCAAGAATATTTTTCAATTTGTCAATTAATTCTTTGCACCATTACGTAAATAACTTTCCGAGCAAGAAAAAGCTTACACATGCTTAAAATCTGCAGTTTTTTTAAGTTTCATGTTAGTTTTCCATAGAACTCGAGGAATAAAGTGTCACTTATCCAAAAAATTAATTACATAGCTTTTAAGACGTTTGTTTTAGAAATTATTTTACATTTGTATACAGATGGTGGAAAACCAATTTAATCCTGCCAAGAAATTTTATCCCATACTACTGAGAACTGATTAAGTTATTATAATCCACTTTCAAAAAAACGCGAGGACCCTGAATTTAGCAAATACTCGACATTTTTGTTAAATTTATTTGTAAGCCTTTACGCTTTTTCGCGAAAAAACTTGTTGAATCCACGATACTAATGGAGGTTTTTATTTCTTATAAAGCGTCCGCCAAATAACGTTTTTTTTGAGCTCTTGAACCAATTGGACTTTGTGTAGCGTCATACCAAGGTCTTTATGCAAAATTCGTCTCAATGATGTCTCCGAATTGTTCAATTGTTGAGAACGACGGTGAACTGATGTTGATGGCGCTTCACGCACACTTTCTGCCACAGCAGCAATATTCTCGGGTGTACGCACTGTTTTTGGCTTTTCACGCTTTGGTTTATCGATGAGGATGCCAGTTTATTTCACTTTTTTCACAAGATAACGAACATACGGACCATATTCGTTCAGCGGAAGGATAAAACTAATTATCTGTCAAATCAGACTTGAGCTCAGTGTTACCATTTACGAAATAAGCACTAGTTGAAAAAAAAAACCTTAGATGGCGGACCCTTTATTAAAACTTTAAGCTTCCAAAATGTTAATATATCATATTTTCAGTTCTAGAAGAACAAATTACACTTTTCTTGCTCTCCATGAGATGGAAATGCACTGAAAAACAAAATTAAGATTTTTTACAATATTCTGTGGTGAGAGAAAACACAATTTTCTTTATTCCTTTAAATCCGAGTTAAGAACATGCGGTTCATTACACCATTTTATAGAGCTACTGGACTTACATTGTTGTTGCTATAATACTTCATTTTGAGTCAATATATTTTCAAAATAGAATTATTTTCTGTTTTCTAACTAAGAACTACTTTGAATTCCGCGGTTTTTGCTTTCAGACCAATTTGTAGTATAATTTACAGCTTACAGACTGAATGTATAAATTTCAAAGCTTTTTTTCGCAAGTTTTTATTAAAAAATCTTAATATAATCAATAAATAAGAACATATTTGGAAAATTTTAGCACACGGTATTAATTTATATTCCACTTAATTTATTTTATCAAAAAACCCCTAATTTGGGTGTCAAAATTTTCGGAAAATTTAATTTTTCTATAGCTTTTTATTAAAATTAATTTTGCATGAACTTGCTATGAATATGTTGCAGAGGAGAGAAATCGTATAAACCAGACTTGGGTGACGTCAATTACATTTCAAAATCGTTCAGTTGTGAAATTTTTCTATATCATTAATAATATTAGACCTACACTCACAAATGTGAGCTTAATCGCTTCCTTGGAAAATTTGGAAAATGTTTAATACCTGGGTATTTAATTACAGGGCAATTACTCAATTACACCTAATTACATGTAATTGAACATAAAAAAGTAATTGGCCTGTAATTAAATACACATTTATTGGAATTATGTCCCATTGAAAATTTTCCAAGGAAGCGTTTAATCCCACAAGTGTGAGCGTATGTCTAAAATTATTAATAATAAAGAAAAATTTCACAAGTGAACGATTTTGAAATGTAATTGACGTCGCCCAAGTCTGTTATAAACATATATATTTTTAATTTCAATTTATTCCAGAAAATCTGTTTTAAGTGAGGTAAAAATTATGCATGTTATTGTTTACTTAACTTAATCGAAGGGGTGCATCAGCTTTTTCTGATTTTATGCGACTTTTCCCAAAGAGCTTTTTTTAATATTTTAAAAAGGTTGCGAAATGTAAGATTTCATCATTTTAGGGAGACAAAATTGTATATCTTAGAAATAATAAAGCTGGAACTATAACATTTCGTAGAAAATGTTATTGGGTTATTGGAGATGCACGTTTGACAAAAAAAAAAAATGGGTGAATGGACAACTTACAAGCTCACATCCCACATAATGAATGAATGCATTTAGAAACTCACTCTTACTTTGAATCTTAGGGGCATAGGATGGAAGAAGTTGAGGAATTTCGTCAGTGCGACGGAGTTCCTGGGATAGTAAGGACATAGAACCGATTGTTTAGAGCGCACAACAAGCCGACATTCTGGCTTAAGTGTAAGTCCTCAGGGACTTGAGTCGGTTTAGGGAAGTATTTCCCTTCTCCGAATCCTCTTTTCGACCTAACCTAACCTAACTTTGAATTATGAGATTTTTCGAGTTTAATACTTATTTTTTCGCTCAAAGTATCAAATATCGAAAATGACGAGTCCGTGAAATGAGAAAATTCTCATAATTATGAGATTTTTCGCGGACACTTTTATCTCACTGAAGATAATAAAATCACAAAATTTGAAGTTTAAAGCAAATCTCATGGCAAAGAGTTTATAATATTATTAGTTTTATGCAATGTGTACAAAGCTTTAAAAGTTATAACTCTTTAACTGTAAAAGGTAATTAAAATTTTTTAAAAAACTTATTTAAAATTTATCAATCTTTTGAACTGTATCATTAGTTTTTTTAATCTTCATAGAAATTTTAAAAGTTATAAATGGTTAATTTTTAAAATTTATATATAAATTACGAAAA
The DNA here is from genome assembly GCA_021234595.1 of Delia radicum. Taxonomy (NCBI): domain Eukaryota; kingdom Metazoa; phylum Arthropoda; class Insecta; order Diptera; family Anthomyiidae; genus Delia; species Delia radicum. The sequence continues at coordinate 70,590,096 of CM037852.1, forward strand.
AAGTACTAATGGTACGTAAATATGCAAAAACATTGCCGAAACTTATGGTTTATGCACATAAAAATAAAGTTTGCACACTTTTCTTTAAAATGTTGACTTAGAAGCTAAGAAAATTTTGGGTTATTGACTAAGTTATAGCTATAATTCAGAAAACGTTCAGAACCCCAGACTTTTGGATAAAAATCGATTTGCGTGATCTCTAAACCTATTCCAAAAAATTGGAAAAAAAATTTAAAAAATTCTTTACGCCTAAACATAAACATTTAAATTAATCTTGAGCATTAAACAATTTTTTTTGGGACACCCTTGTCCATTTTATACTGACACAGAAACATTGAAACACAAACATCGCATTACAACGAAATACGCTGGTTTTGTCGAAGTAGTAATTTTAGTCTTCAGTAAAAAATTAGTTCTAAATTTGTATTTATTGTATTGAGAAAAAATGACAGTAGTTCCATCAAATGTAATTCAAATCTCAATTTGTACTAAAAATTGTTTTAAACTTTGCAAAGTTCGATTACTAGTGACTTTACTAATTTTTCCACTGTATATAACACACATTTTACAAACCTGATACTTAAGTGTGCTTAATTTAAATTTATTTCCCAACATGTATTAAATGTGTTATTTTTTTAAACTTTAATCTAATTTAAACAAGTACCAACAGATTTTTATATTTATTTTGTTTTTAAATATTCTATTTTTTTACTACAACGTACCAAATGTTAATTAGTTTTTTAGAAACTCATTATTTAGTTATGATAATTATAACAAATGCTATAAAAAACTCTTTGATATGAAGTTTTTGGACAAAACTAAATTAGATTTTAGTAGGTATAAAAAAGGCAAGTATATTGCTTTTTATTTTTTAATGGGAACCAGACGCATACTATGGCCATTAGAGGCGTTCAAAAAAATGAAAGAGAATTCTAAAGTCAACAAATGGGTTAATTTGGTTTCTTTGCCTATATAAACATTTAATATTAAGCTTGGTGCCGATTCGATAAAGAAAAGTGTAGGCGTAAAGCGATTGAAAATTGAAACTGAACTGAGAAAATTATCTGCACTTCAATAATGAATTTCTTCATAGCTTTAATGAAAATTGTCACTGGAACTCATCCATTAATGGCCTGTTTCTCGATTTCGAAAAAATGCGTTCTTTCGCTTTCTAAGCGAAAGAAAATTTATTTGGGTTTCTTTAACTACATTTCTATGCGAACGATGACTTGAAGAACAAGTCGAATGAAAACGTTAAAGTTTTCATACAAAATTTGGTTTCTCTATTTCGAACGAGTTGTCAACAGTGCGAACGTAAATGTCAAAACCAGTCACTTGCTTTTTTGATTTCGAGTAACAAAATATTTTCAAAAAAATATATCATTCATTCCAAGAAAAAAAATCTGAACATGGGTCCTCTGATTTTGTTTACTTTTTGTACATGAATACTCTATGTTCCCATTTGTACATTTCCTTTTTCAGATCTCCAAATTTGTAAAAACTCGTATTTTTATACACGTTTTTAGTTCTCATAAATATAAAAAAATGCTAAAATCACTTCACTTTGAAGTGCCATAACTTTTAAATTGTATATCGCATGTTATTAATTTAAACGAAGATGGAATATGCACTTGTCTACTTTGTAACTGGATTTTTTTAAACAAAATGATTGTTCAAAAAGTACATACATAATGCAAATACAGTTTTCTAATGCATTTTTCAAAACTTTCTCCCAATACGATTTTCAAAAAAAAAAATACAGTTTACTAATGCCCGTAATTTCAAGCAATAGATACCTACCGGTGCTTAGATATCTACCCGTATACACGAACAAAATCGGGTAGGTATCTAAGCACCGGTAGGTAAATATTGCTTGAAATTGCGGGCATAAAATATGGAATATTAGCTAAATATACAAATACTGATTTTTATTTGACAAACATGTCTTTTATTTGTAATGATTATTTAAAAAAAAAAAACATTTTTTTTATTCTATAAAATGGAAATATTTTTATACATTCTTGTATTTCAAATTTTTGGTGATAAATTTAAAATACGAACTCATTTAGTAACTTGTTTGAAGACCTATATTTACAAAAATATTCATTTATTTAAAAAAATACTGAAAGAACAAAAATCAGAAAAACGATTCAAATAAAACTTGTAATTTTTTCTTTAATCTTACTAGCATACTTATTGGCACTTAAAAAATATGAGTAACGAATCTTTTAAATAGTAAATAGTAATTGGGAATATAAGTTTTGACTGGGTTGCTGTACGTAAAATAATCTAAGTACGTTATATTTTTATTTTTGAATCCAAAATAACTTTTTTGACATCATATCCAAAATTTAATTAGGTGAAAAAATATTGTAAAAAACGATACAAAAATGTATAAAAATATTTCCATATTTTAGAATAAAAGAATAAACTTTGTTTAAAAAAATCATTACAAATAGAAGACATGTTTGTCCCATAAAAATCAGTATTTGTATATTAAGGTAAGATTTCATATTTTAGTAAACGGTATTTTTTTTTTTTGAAAATCGTAGGTTGAGAAAGTTTTAAAAAATACATTAGAAAACTGCATTAGCACTTCATATGCACTTTTTTAACAATAATTTTGTTTAAAAACCTCCAGTTATAAAGTAGACAAATGCATATTCCAAATAACGTTTAAATTAATAACATGCGATATACAATTAAAAAGTTATGGCACTTCAAAGTGAAGCACTTTTAGCATTTTTATCAAATTTATGAAAATTAAAAACGTGCATAAAATTGCGAGTATTTACAAATTTCGAGATTTAAAAAAGACTATGTGGAAGTGGGACTATAGAGTATTCATGTAAAAAATATAAAAAAATCGGAGAACCTAAAAAAGAAATCCGTAATTGGAACAGCTGAAAACGCTGGTGTACTTTTTGATTTTCTTCTTTTGATTTATTAATTTTTCTTTTGTTTTATTTATTTATTTGTGTTATTTATTTATTTGTCATATACAGCTGATCACTGTTAAGTAATGTTGTATTTATCTTCAAGCAATTTAGTAGTATTTTTGGTATTTTTAAAGGAAATTGTAATAGAAGTTTAAAATATCCGGTCTGGCACCACCATGATTTGTAAATACGTAAAACACAAAATTGGCACACGTAGGTGTAGGCGAACGATAGCTTTCGAAATAGAGAAACCCAAATTGATTCGAATTCGAGTGACTAGCTAGCGTTCGCCTAGATTTTCGTTCGAGATCATAGTCATAAAACTTTTTATAGAATCTATGAAAAAGGTTTCATTGACGTCAATGTTTATGAAATGTTGTAGAATTAATGAATATCTTCATAAAACTTATGAATCATTGCGACAATGAAGAATTCTAGTATTTTTGAAACAGTTTCATAAATATTTTAATATTAAAAAGTTTCCTTTAACTAATAAAACTCTTTATGAACATCTTGAAAAATGCATTCAAAAAGTCACGGACTTATTGATCTGCCCTTGAATATAAAATCGAAAATTAACTACTTTTGTACGTTTAGTTGTTTAATTTTTTCTTAATTACTTAACATTGGAAACTCTTTTTTTTGGGACATCATTAACCCATGATGACAGCGTCCCAAAATGTAAATGTTGTGGTGTAATGGTTAGCTCGTTGGACTTTTACACAGAAGGTCCAGGGTTCGATCCCCGTGCCGGCAACATCAAAATAATATGTATGAGTTTTTTCTATCCCTCATACGTATCGCAATGTCCACCTTCGGTGTTCCAATAGCAATTAACCCCACCGAAGTAAAATAATGAATCAGGGCTATGAACCAAAAAGCTTCAATAAATTCGCCAACTCTCCATCATGTGGCGAGCAACAACTGTTCTAAGACTTATCATCTCGCGCAATTACAGTGTTGCCATGTCTGAAGCCCTTCATCTTTACCCACCTTTCATCTCTATACTATCCATTTCCTAAGAAAGCAACACACTATATATAGGAAGGATTTCCTGAGTGTTGCCTCTCTTTAAAAAAAAAAAAAAAAAAATGAACACAGACTTATTTATTTCAATTTAGAAAAAATGGCCAACCTTTGCTTAATACTATTTAAGAAACGTTATTTGAAATATTACGACACAATATGTGAAGCTGCTGAGCTAAAAATGTTGGCCAACGTTAACCTGTCCAGTGCCGCATTGCGATTAAAGGAGATACAGCGGAATTATATATATGTATATACAATATTTGAACAAAAAAAATTTAAACTGATATTTTACATACCTAGCCAAAGCAATTTCTTTAATCCTTAAAAAAAAATATTCTGAGCTAAATTAACCCTTAGATGCAGTTTGTTTCAAAATTACCCTTAGTTGACAAGTATTAGCATAACATATTATATTATAAATAATTTTCAACTAAATACCCCCTCCAAACCGATTATAAAAATATAAAACGACACAAAATAACTTTAAAATAACAGGGTTTGTAATTTAAAATCATGGTTAAATTATGTAGATTTGCGCATTTACAATTTTTTTGTTTGCCTTATACTTTTTTTTTTTTTACAAAATTTTACTCATTAATGGCACGTAATAGATCCGTTGAAGATTTTTCAACCTTTCGTCTTTTTCCTTAAATTTGACATTCACAATCCTAATTTTGTTGTTCGAAAAACATAGATTTTTCAGTTAAGCAATATAAATGAAAATTTTCTTTAAATTAATGAAAAGTTCATATTTCTTATGAAACCAGTTTTTTAATGAACTTCTTCATTGAGTGTAAGAAAATTTACATAAACAAAATTATATTTCTGCATACAATTTTATAAAAAATTAAAGAAAAGTTTAAAAAAGACGAATTTTAATGCGATATTTTCATTAAATCTATGAAGATTTAATGCAAATATTCATTATTATCATATAATAGTTCTCTCAGTGCAATATAAAAACTTTTATATTATGACTACAAGTGAGAGAAAAGCCATAGAATATATCTTTTAACCAAACTGTTCAATAGGATAAAACTTTAGAGAACTCTCTGCATGGTCTTATTTAATTTTTGCACAAAAGCAACTGGAACTCGTCCATTGAAGCGTTTAATTAAACTAATGAATAAGTCATTAATTTTAAGAAAATTTTCGCTCATTTTATGAAGAAAAGCTTAATAGTTTACAGAAAATTTTCATTATTTTTCATCCACACTTTCATAAAAATTCTAAAATTTCATACAACCAAATCGATTCAGTTGCTGCAACCTAGTCAATTCGGTTGTCACAACCGAATTCGGTTGGCACAACCCCCAGTTAGGTTAAATTCGGTTGGATGAAATTCTGTCGAGACAACTGAATTTGTCATGAGAGTGGATTTAAATGCTCTCTGTGTGGAAGCATGACAATAAATGCCACCTTTAAAGACCAACTATTCTTGAAATATGAAAAAAAAAATATTTTGAAAGAAAAAATGTTGATGAACACATCAATATATAAATTTAAGAATAAGAATTAAATATTTTTGACCTATTATTAAAACTACTATTAAAATTTATTAAGAGTAACACTTTTTGTTTTTATAATTTCACTTTTAGCCCATTTTTTTGTACATTTTCTGTGCTTTTAACGTTCTTTTTACAATTTTCACAATACAATTCGTGTGTTTCGATTTATCTATTCTTGTTTTATTTTCATTTAATTAAAAAATGTTATATAAAACTTCGCGGGGAATTTTATGGAGAATAACTGGCTTTTTAATTTATTCAATTCAGATTAAAATTGCGCCCTCTATCGTGCACAAGGTGGAGCAACTGTTTAAAAAAAAAAATGTCTTTAGAAAAATACAATTCAAAATGTAAAAAAGTAAAAACAAATTATTTAAAAGTACAACAAATCTCGGGCTCTATAAGCTGTAATTTTAAAACTAGTAGGAATTTCCATCTGAAATTATAAAAGATAGTACTAAACTCATAAGAAAAAGTTAGTACACACGTGAATTCCGTAACTGTTATGAACAAAAGAAAAAGTTTATGTAAGCGCTCCAAGTGCTCAAGTGCTACTACAACACTCAGAAAACGTTCCAGTCACAAAACCTCTGAGACCGTAAGTGACATCAATGATAACTATATAACTGATTTAAACTACGCTTTATCTTGGTTTGCGCCTGAGGCCACAGTGTCAAATGATGCTATTGTGATTACACTAAACCAGCTAGACTCTATTGTTGCAAAACTTGGATTTTCACAACGCAAATCCGAAGAACTAGCTAGATTTTTAAATTCTAATCATCTCTTAGCACCTGTATAGAGAGAATTACTTGGACGAGTTTTAATGAAATTTGTTTACTAAAATAATAAAAGTTTTTCTCACAATGTGAATGAAAAATTTCTTAAACTTCATGATAAAGCTTCATAGTCTTAATGAAACTATTTTAATTGAAACTTTTTTTTTAGGCTTATGAAGTTTTTAATAAATAATATGAACTTTTTCATAAAATGTTATGAAAACCTGCTTTAATTTAATGAAAAGTTTCAATGAACGAGTTCTGGCGACAATGCATAGATCTAATGCAAAAATTCATTGATAACATCCAGATAATTCTCTCAGTGTGGGACCAACATTTCTGCATATAGACATCATCAAGCAACTCTGCAAAAATGCACATTCGTCGCAATGCATATGACTTGAGACCCTTCATTGCCTACATTATAGAAAATAAAGAGACGTATGAATTAATGAAAACTGTTCTCCAAGAAGTATACTAGAATAACCATTAATGAAAAATAAGCTGTGGCTTGAAAGTAGTACAAAGAGAGAATTTTGTGGGACGGAAAATAATGAAATTTGTCAGTAAATCAATTATATTTCATTTCATAAAATAAACGAAAACTTTGTTAAAATAAATGAAAATCTTTATCATTTTTATCAAAGCAGTTTTTTAATGAAACTTCTTCATTGAGTTTATGAAATTTTTCGTTAATAATATGATATTTTTCGTTAAATTTTATGAAAATTTCCATTTATTTCACGAAAACTTTCAATGGACAAATGCAAGTAGTGTGGTAATTTTTTATATTTTTTTTTTTGGTCTAGTGTTTTGAATTCAAAAAACTGATCAAGAGTTCCAGCCCACTAAGTTATTATTTGGCGTAAAATTATTAGTTGAAAGGTCAATTGTACGTCCTTTAAAATAATGCAGAACTATACAAATTATAGTATGTACATAAAATAGGCATTGCAAGGGCGTGAAATAAGATCTGTTAAAAAGGTCTTTAAAATACATTTGCATTCACTCTTGAAGAAATATTAATAAACTTAAACAAAATCCAAATTTTACATGAAATAAGTATATAAATGGATATCAAGTGAAAGGCAATTAATGATATAGCTAACAAATTTTATGTTACGACCATACATTTCGTGCAGTTGTAGAGGTATGAATATCATAAATTCCGAATTTTTTTCTTTTAAGGCCATCAAAATTTCCCTTAAATTAATAATTTTAGCAGCGAATCATTTTGTTGAGTTTTCTCTTTATTAGTAATTTAATCGGTTTTGTGAAAACATAAGAAACGTTTTCGTTTTGTTCCGTTTGTTATATTACAAACAACGATTTGAGCACTTGTGTTGTGTTTATAAATACGAACGAAACAATAGAGATCGTTGTATTGGTTTTTTTGATAGCAACGTTATATTAGTGGTACATAAATTTTCGAACTCTGATACATACATACTACTACATTTGAATATAAAAATAAAAATAAAGAAACCCATGTCGTATGATTAATATTTAATATATAATAATATCACTCATACGGTCGGTTTGTATCTAAACGTCTTGGAAATAATCCATTAAAATAATATGTCAGTGCATACATCAGTGGGTTATTTGCACAAAATAATGGAAATAAAGATAGAACTTCTAAGCTACTGATCCGATCGGTACAAATCAAATTGGAAATTATAAACGACGTGTTAATCTTTTGTAATATTCTGATTGGGGCAGCCTGTTTTAGTACAGGGTGGTAGTTACAGGTTGTTAAAGTTGATTACCTCTTGTATACAAAATCTTTTGGAGGGTGTAAATTTTTGTAAATGTGGACCGATTTCTTATACAACTACACAGAGAGCATTTCTTGGATGAGTTCTAATGACATTTTTTCATTAAACTAATGAAGTTTTCTTCACAATATGAATGAACGATTTCTTGAACTTCATGAAAAAGCTTCCTGCAAACAGGAAGAAAATAACGGTAATTCAAATTTTGTACTAGTTTTTGCCTGTAATAAAGTTGTTCAATGTTGTGTGAGAGTATTCTAAGTTTGAATAGTTGTAACTTTTTATCGTCTGACGACTTATATGTTCTGAGGCATTGTCTTGTTGGAAAATTAATTCTTCTTCGTTGTAATGGTTAGCGCGTTGGACTGTTACACGGATGGTCCCGGGTTCGATTACTGGTGACGACAACATCAATTTAGAAAAAATAATACGTATGAGTTTTCTATCACTTATATGTATCGCTGCGCCCACCTTCGGTGTTCCCATAGCACTTAACCCCACCGAAGTAAAATAATGAATCAGGGCTATGAAACAAAAAGCTTCAATAAATTCGCCAACTCTACATCATGTGGCGAGCAACAACTGTTCTAAGACTTATCATATCGCGCAATTACAGTGTTGCTATGTTTGAAGCCCTTCATCTTTCACTAGCTTTCATCTCTTCACTATCCCCTTTCCAAAGAAGGCAACACATTAATTAATAGGAAGAATTTCCTGAGTGTTGCTTCTCTTTATGAAAAAAAAAAAAATAAATGGCACCAATTTATCTTCGAATACTGTAATGCAATCAGAAGAATTCATTCTGGTGCTTTCGCAATGCCAAATCAACCATTCCGTCGAAACAAAACCTGCCCAAAATCAATAAGGATTCGTCTCCGGAATTTCTGTTAGAGAAATATAGTGATTACTTACGATTTAAAAAAAGGGCCCAAACACCGATACGCGTAGTAACATACAAGTGTGGGTTCTCTAATGAAAGAAAATTTCCTCCGGATTTCAAAAATTATATTATTTTTACGATCTATGATAAGTAGTGCCACTTACACCCGTTTACAAATTTTGCTGCAAAGCTATTTTTGAAAACACTTGCAAATACATCGAAATTGCAACAAAATATTTTTTTATTTTTTTGATAAAATCGCAAAATGGAAAAACTTTACTCAGTTAAGCCGCTAAACTGCGTATCACATAGGAGAAACCCCCTAAGCCTGGCCGAGTACCGGGCACTCAGAAAAACTGTACTCAGCGAAGCCACAAAACTGCTATGTGATAAGCAGGGGAAAAGTTCTAACTCCTTCCAAAGGCCGGTCATGCAGAAAAACTTGAGAGAAGCCGGGCTTTAGACGGACTGGAGGAGAAAACCCTTTAGCCAATACATTTTTTATTATCACCTCCACGCAATTATCCATGGGTAATGCCAACGACAGCAAATTGAAAGTCATATTTTCATTTTTTGAACAGTAAATTTTACAAAAATAACCAAAAAAACACTTCTCTCCATTTTTGTACTTAAAATATACTTAAAATAGCTCTATATACTTAAAATAGCTTAAAATAGGCTACGTATCATGTATCATAAAATAATATAAATTTTGAAATATTCAGGAATTTCATTTCATTTTGAGTACCCACACTTATAAGTTTATACGCATGCTGGTTTTTGTGTCCAGCCCTAAAAACCGAATATAGAAAAAAAATTCTGTTTTGATTCCGGAGGGTGTTATATTTTTTTTTTAGGAACAGCCCATAAGGTGCAGTTTTGCCGACATTTATTTTAACACAATTATACCCACAAAAGCGATTATTGACATACCTCTCTCCAGTTGGTTTGTAAATTCCTTTTAACAAATTCAAGTAGCGCAGTTTTGAGGCAGGGTAATAACCTTGGTACAGACATCAGCTTTAGCGAGTAATTCTCTGGAAATTATTTAAGAGCCTACTTATGGATGATTTGGACACATTTACCTTACATACATCGATCATCTAATTGACACTATTCCTTTAGTTGCTGGCACAGTTGATTACTTTACGCCGGTCCCGATCAGAAAGCCTTTATTTCATTACCAAATCAGCCAGTTTATACACTATGACAGACAAATTCTCATAGAGTTGATTTGTCTATTGTATGTAATGTCTCGCTTTGAGTTAAGCCAATTATCGTTTCCTATTGCGGACGGCGACTAAAAGTAAGTAATATAATTTTATTTTTGAATATTTTTAATATTTGCAAGAACAAATAAAAATTTTTATGTTTCATTACCTAATTTTGTGGAAGTGTTCCCATAGCCCTTCAAAAATTCAGAAAAAATTCTTAAAATTCATAATTTTTATTTCGCTTTCAAAACAGCAAAACTAAAAAAAAAAATTTGGTAAAACGCCCTAATGACCATTTTTCTGGAATTTGAAATGTTATTTTCCTTAGTAACATCTTGGTTAAAATGTTTTAGTCTCCTATTAATTTTCTTAGTTGGGACTTAAAGTTTTTATTTTTAGAAATGTTGAGGTTAAGAAGAATAATAAACGTTTTTCTCCAAAAATTATAAACACTATTAATTTTTAAATCAGACTAGACTAGTTTCTGCCTCTTTTCATGGACAGGCGTCATCAGTGATTTTCCATTTAAATTGTATTATTATTTGTGTATTTATAATTGTCAGATTGTCTCTATATGATAAATTTTTCAACAACCTGCGGCTGTAAGAATCAAACCTGCGCTCTTCTTGCATTACAAACGTAACAATACCATGTCATGACCGTTTAGCGATCACACCCAAGTATGGCCTCGAATCTAATGCAGCTAAATTGCAGTTTTCTTTCCTATTAGATTTTCTGTTATTGTATATTATACTCAGAAGTGAAAACACCAACAACACAAATATTCTATTATTAGATTTTTGTTTATTTTTCTAATTTCCTCCGTCTCTATTTTACAATGTTACCAGATTGACGTATGGTTTTACGTTCAGTGTTAACCACTTTTGCGTTTTAAGTTGAGACTTATAATGTATTTTAGTACAGTGTTATTTTCACGTCATATAGACAGTAGCGATTAATTTTTAATTGATATGCATTTGACAAATTTAATTTTAGAAATGTTGAGGTTAAGAAGAAGAATAAACATTTTTCTCTAATAATTATAAACACTATTAGTTTTTAAATCAGACTAGAGTAGTTTCTGTCTCCTTTTTATGGACAGGCGTTATCAATGATTTTCCATTAAAATTTTAGCTTTTTTATGATTAAGAACAGTAAAATTTGTTTTGTTAATTTATTTTAAGACTGATGCCGAATAAAATAAAGTTATATACTATATGTACTATACTTAAACCGAAACAAACAATAAATCTTTACGAAACCCGTTTTTCGCTTCGATTGCCAACCTTGATTAAAGTGCTTACAGAAAAATTATCAAAAATTTTCCAAAATTATCTTAAAATTCAATAATTGCAAGCAAAGCTTTGCCGTTTTTTGTAAATTGAAATAAATATATAAATCTGGGGTCTGCAGGTACACATGGGTTAATAATGTCCAAAAAATTTTTTGTTTCAACCTTGAGTTTTTATGATAAAATAAAACTTAAAAAGTAACTAGTTTTCGATTTGAAATATTTTATAACATCAAATTATCCTTGTTACTACCAAAAAACACAAGTTCCTTGAAATCAGCAAAAATCAAATCGTTGCCATACCCAAGTGTATCGGATGATATTTTAAATTATTTTTATTTTCGTTCCCTAGAATGTTCATGGTTAATTTAACAATCCCATGAAGTCAAAATTTAAAATATTTTAGTTTTGTTGAATATACTTTTTTAAAATTTGAAATTGGAGATTTAAAAAATATTCCAAAAATACTGAAGTCACATTTGGATGGGTCATAAATTTGTTTCATATGTCGTAATTTATGAGTCCTTTAAATAAAGAAATTATATTGCAAAAATGAATTTCTAAAACTTTTAGTATGTGTGCCCCAAACTTGTGGTCAAGTGGTTCTTATTTGGCACATTAGTGGTATGTGGCACTACTTATTACTGGGGTAGTTCTTAAACTATTTTGGATTTTCATACCCTTTTGATGACATAATTTTTTTCTTTATATCGATTAATTTATCATATATAATAAACCATCATTACGACATTAACAAATTTTTCTAAAAACTGAAAAAAAAGTAATTTTTTCATCATACAAAACACGGTTTAAACTTTTAATCGATTTCCGTGTCTACTTTTCTTTATCCAATCGGCACCACAATTCATATTAAATGTTTTTATATACAAAGGAACCAAATTAGCCTATTCGTTGACATTAGAACTCATTTTAAAAAATGGCCATACAACGTTGAATGCCTCTAATGTACACATAACGGTGTTCATGTCATACAAAGGAAAACTAAAACATTTTACCTCAAACTGTCAAAAATTTGTGAAATTCATTGTAGATATTTCAAACTTTAACGCTTTGCTACGAATACTTAGTGTTTTCTTTCTGCCAAATTTCATAAAAGTCCGTCTATTAGTTTATAAGTTAAGATGATGTCCTTTAGAGGTATCCGGATATAATCCTGCTTGTCCGTGGATCAATGTACGGACTTATTAATAAAGATAAAGCTTGAATTTTACTATGTAGTTTTTTAGACTTTTGAAAACTATCGTATGTTTGTTCAAAAATAATTTTTTTAATTTTGAAATTTTATGAAATTTTGAATTGAAGCTTTGTCGCTTTGGAAAACATTCATTTCTAATTATAAAACACTAATTCGACGCCTTTGTTGTCAATTTTATGAAGGCTGCCCTGCTGTAGCCTTACCCGTTAGAGGGTTAATATATACGGAAAAAAATTAAATTCAAATGCTAAACACATTCATAAAAAAAAAACAACTTTGTCTTTTAGTAAATCCAAAATAGTAAAAACTTTTGAATGTGAATAAAGCATATCATAATATGATAATTACTTGTGAAAAAGAGATAACAATAGGATTAAAAAGAGAAACAAGAGAATGCTCGCTGTGCTCAACTCGCTAAGAGGTGATAGCCTGATGTATGGCTGTGGGTTTGAAACTCACTACTAAGCAAAGTAAAAAGGTTTTTCGTTTGAGTTTGAATTGTAACGTCTTTTTCAGACAATTGTAATTTATACTATAATTAATATGCAATTTTTATTTAATTATAGTGAAAGGCGTGGTAGAGAAGACTGAATAATGTAATATTTGTTATGTTTTTATTTGTTCAATTGCGTCTATATGAAATTTTCTGTGCAATCACTGGCCGTGGTATAGATAAACTGATTTCTAATGCCACATGCACTCGCACTACACGTTAGACAGAGCGCTTTAGCGCACTGATCTATCGTCAGGTCGAGTTTTGTTGTGATTAAAACTAGTTTTATTCAATACACTTTGTTTTTGTTCTTGCATACATAATCCCAGAAGTACAACTACAACAACACAACAGTTCTATTTATAGAAACTTACCTCACTCTATAGAGTAATTTAACAATATAAAATATAGGGTAATTTAACAATATAAAATACTTTGTTCAATTGACACATAAAGTAACCACTGACGCGTTCTTGGAGGGAACGAAACTGCGGCAGTCTGACATATCCATTTTGTCCATTACTCTTTCCAATAAAAGGGGTTTCTTCTTCTTGTTTCTGTAAAAATCCTAACTAAATAATAATTTTAGTTTTATTCTATATATTTTTTATCAGTGTACATAACATAAAAATAAAATTAAAAACTTATAAATATAAAAATAATTATCATTGAGATAATTATGCAGGCTTATTAATATTAATTTTCATTTTACTTTATTTATAAAAACAAATATTAAAAACATTTTAATGAGAAGTTAAATAAAATTACAAAGTATTATAGGATTTCATGTAATTATATATATATATATAAATAATTATATTTTATTTAAATTAATTAACTATTTTTGCAACAGTATTGTACTTAACCCTCTAATATGCAAGTCTGCATACAGGCACTATTGATTTTTAAAGTTATATTTTCAAAATTTACTTTCTTTATTAAAATGAGAAGACTTTTTTTTATAGAAATCAGAATTTAATACATTTTTGGAAGCGAGAACGAGCCAAAATATTAATTATATAATATTATTATTTTTTAAATGAAAAATATTTATACTGTCAGAAAGACATTAATAATGAACACGAACATTAATAATGAACAAAGTGCACAGTGTTGTGTGCGTGGCCAAAAATAGTTTATTTTAATGTTAGAAATTAAATTAATTTTTAATAGTTTTTACTAAAATGCACTTTAACTAAGAAGGAACATAAATAATTGTGCAAAAATATTATTTTTTGCAGAAGATATTGAGCAGTAAAGTTAAACTTGTTAGATCACTTTAGATATTTCTATAGAAATATTTAAAAGTGGTAAGAAAAAAAAAAATTACTTATATTTTGATACTGATATGCTCTTAAGATCAAAATATTCAAAAATATGTTATTAATAGCAATATAACACAAATCGATGTCAGAATTCTTCAATTGAGCATACATAGAGAAAAGAGAACCAATTGCTGCAACCGAATTTTGATAGTTACATTTACTAATATTTATGTTACTTAGAAATTCAATTAAAGTCATTAAAATTTGGCTATAAGTACTGACTATTTAATTATGCCTACGGATTAAAAAAAAATAATACTTGTGGTCACAACTGAATTTATGAATTAGATAGAACCGAATTTAATTAAGTAATACACCGTATCCAGAGTTTTTATTTTTATTTCTTAAAATAAATATTACAGTCAATATAAATAATACATAAATAAAGAGTAGAACATTCTACTTGCAAGCACCGGTTAGCCCGATTAGAACAAATTATGTTTTGCATAAAAACATACCATTATTAAACGCAAAAGTATCTTTTCTCAAAAAAGTGTCTTTTTCACAAAAAATATCCTTTCTCAAAAAAGTACGTTTTTCAAAAAAATTCATTTTTCAAAAAAAAAAAAAAAAAACTACTCATTTTAAAAAAAAAATATCTTTTTCTAAAAACTACATTTCTTCAAAATAAAACTACCCATTTCAAAAAAACTACCGTTTTCATAAAAGTACCTTTTTTATAAACAAAAGTACAAAAAAAAGTATTTTTCTTAAAAACAAGTATCTTTTTAAAAAAATGTACTTTTTAAAAAAAATATATTTACAAAAAAAGTACCTTTCCAAAATAGTACCTTTTTCTAAAATAATTACCATTATAAAAAGAGCACCTTCTTCCAAAAAAGCCAATTATAAAAAGTACCCGGATTGTTTTTAAAAAATACTTTTTCAAAACAAGTATTTCTTTCCAAAAAAGTATATTTTTTTTACATCAAAACCCTTTTTTATAAAAAAATATCTTTTATATAAAAGTACCTTTTTTTTGAAAGAGGTACTTTTTTTAATGTAGTTTTTTCGAAAAGGAACTTATTTGAAAATGGTACTTCGATTTGAATAAGAAATTTTTTTGTGAAAAAGTAACGTATTTGTGAAAAAAGATAATTTTTCTTAAAAAATACTTTCAAGATACTTTTTTTTTTAAAGAAAACTTTATTTTTGTGTTAAAAAATCATAAGTTTTTATGCAAAAAATGCTTTGTTTTAATCGCGCTGACCGCTTTAACGAGTAGACTTGGTTTTCGGTGTAGCCGGACTTACTGCGATTCCCTGATTTTCGTTCTAATAACGTTGCTAGGTAGTTGCTATTAAAATGTTAATTTTCTCCAATTTTACCCCATATTTGAAGCACCCGTTTTTCTAATTTAAGAAGAATATTGTTGCGATTTTAGTCATCCTCCGTCTTACAAATAAGTTTAAAATTCTAAAAGAAAAACGAGCAACTACAATAATTTGCGTTTATATATACACAAAATTTAAGAGTACCACATCAGCATCTCCTTCTTGTTTTTTACTACTATACAATGGTGTTTTTTATAATATTATTACGTATTTTCTAAGAATTTAAAATTACTATAACTATCAGTTTTTTTGTTTCAATTTTCTTTTTGTTATTTTTAAATTAATTTGACATAAATAGCAAATAACAATTATTTTGTTCAGAACAAGGTATGATAGTTACGGCAATTGGGAGCAAGGGTTATGATTATAATAAAATAGCTGTGTTTACTGAAGATTTTTTTTCTATGGTTGCATAGACTAGTAGTTTTTCTAACCATATTTAAAATTGTATAATTAGGGAAATCAACCAATTGTCTGTCACTAAGAAAGTTAGTTTGTTAAGCTGATTTTTAAACTTGCACTAGACAAAATAACTGGTCCTGATTAACATTTGTATGCACACACAGCTAAAATATTTGTTTACCAACTTAAATGAATCCAGAATTTTGTAAAGCCATTATACAAAAGTTCTTACCATTTATTACACATTTATTTAACACAATCCTCACAAAATCCATTTTTCCAGAACTATGGAAGCATTCAAAGATTATTCCTATTCCTAAGCAAAACAATGATTTTCGGCCTATTGCGATCCTTCCATTTTATCAAAAGTATTGGAAAATCTCATGAGTAGACAGATTAAAGATTACCTTAGTCGAAATAAACTCTTATCCGATTTTCAATCTGGTTTTGTGAAGGGCATAAGCTGCATAACAGCGTTAACGGACGTGACTGAGGATTTAAGAGCTGAACTTGATAGAAACATGGTTTCATTCTTAGTTCTGTTAGACCATAGTAAATCCTTCGACACTGTAGATCATTCAATACTAATGAAGAAAATTGAGAAAATGTTTTATTTTTCTAGTTCAGCATGCAAGCTTATTAAGTCGTATCTCACTGACAGATCGCAGCTTGTAAGTTTTAACGGAAGGTACTCAACAGTTTTCCATGTAAAAAAAGGAGTTTATATATAAACGATTTACCCTATGTAATGAGACACTGCAAGGTGCAAATGTATGCTGACTACGTCCAAATCTACAACAGTATTTCTATTAATGAAATAAATCTATGCGTAGAAAATATTAATTGTGATTTAGCCAATATACACAACTGGGCTGTTGCCAATGGCTTAAGCATAAATCCTTCAAAATCTAAATGCATCTTTCTGTCAAAAAGTAAAAGAACCTTAAGTAATGATCTTCAGCTTTCTATAAACAACAATATTATCGAACTCGTAGACTCATCGAAAAATCTCGGAGTAATATTCAATTCTAAATTAACTTGGTCCAACCACATAAACTCAATAGTGGGAAGGATTTTCGGAATGCTTCGTAATCTATGGACTGTTAAATATTCAACACCATATAATATACGTATGCTATTAGCAAAAACTTATCTTATCCCCGATCTGTTATATGGCTGTGAAATTTATGCAAACTGTGACACTGCGGACTTTGGAAAACTAAAAGTTGCTTACAACAATATTGCAAGATATGTCTTCAACAAAGGGCGCCGTGAATCTATATCTAGTTTTTCATATCAAATTAATAAGATGAGTTTTGAAAACCTTCTTAAATTTAGGAGTCTTATTTTATTCCATAAAATAATCACGTCTATGCAACCTGTCTACCTATACAGCAGAATACAATTTGCTAGATCAAATCGTGGGAATAATATTATCCAATTTAAAAGCCTATTATCACAACGCCAATTTTTCATTTACACCACTAGTCTTTGGAACCTTATTCCTAATCGAATTCAAGTCATAAACAACGCAAACAAATTTAAAAATGAGCTTAAAATAGACTTTGGTTAAATATTCAATTTGCCAGTTATTTGTCTAACCTTTGATGCCTTACTTATTTCAAACACTTGTTACTTTTAATTTTGTATTTTTATCTTTGTATCTTAAATATTAAATTTTAACTTTGTTTTTTAGTTTTATTTAATATGTGTAATGTTTTTTATACTCACTAGCACTATAATTTATAAGATTTACATCTTGTTGTGCTAGATTATCTAATAAATAAATAAATAAATAAATAAATAAATAAATAAATAAATATAAAAAAATAAAAAAAAATAATGTAATGTCGAACGAATTCCAACTGATCTTTTCCCTGTGTGCATTAGTAAAATATCAATTTATTAGCAGTTCAGATTCATGCAACTAAATAAATTAGAAAACCCATTTGTATAAAATTGGAATTATGCTGTATCAAGATTTTTCTTATGAGTCGCATTAAAAAATGAATAAGATACATGAAACGGATAAATGTCTTATTCATAAAACAAAATTGGGATTTCAAAATATTCTATTAAAAAATATTAAAAAAATATGTCGTGTAGTGTAATTTAATTACGTAGACACAAATCTAAAAATGTTTATTGTATAACAAAATATAAAGCACGTGGTATACAAAATATTTAAATTTTTTTATATTTAATTTATTTTAAGAACCAAAAAAAAAACTAGTTGACATGTTTAATACCCCAAAAAGCTCTTTTGAGTGTTGTCCAATTCTTTTTTTTTAATATTCATACAAATGTTTTTAAATGGTAAGTAAGTAGTCTCAACAAAAATTACACCAAGGCACTAAACACTGAAATAAAAGTAAAGTATTTGCTAATAACCCGATTAAAAAAAAATTAATATGATGCAATAAAGAAATGTATCAGATTTTATAAAGCCGTGTATATCTATTTGAAATACAATTTGATCCGAAAATTGTGGATCGTAATGTACATAAATAGATTATATTACATTGAGTTTGATATAATCTGATACGAATCAATAAAGTGGAAATAAATTTGTTTAAATTGAAAGCATGGGGCTACATATTATGGTCTGATTATTGAGAGCCCAATTTAAATTTAACGTACATTGAATTTAAATTTTAAATGCTTAATAAGCAAAAATTTGTATGTGAATACAATTTTTGCAGTATGATATTTTATATTGTGAAGCTTATTTCAATAAACACTTTCTTACTTTTCCAGAAAGTCTGGTAAAAAATACTCAGTAACAAAATTATAGAGAGCAGTTAAGACTAAAAATGTATTCAGAAAAAAACTTATAAACAACATTTTTCTATTTTCTTACTGACGAGGGAGGTATACCGACCGGGATTGGCAGATCTTAATAAACTTCGGACTCTTGTGTTTTTTTTTAGCTTCCCTCATCTCATGTTTAGGCGTTACTACGTGAGGTCGAAAATGACATTAGTTTACGTTTTTTCATTCATTTCGTTCTATTAAAAGTAACTATAGACAAGTATAGTATTAAATGCATACTTGGGATTTTAGCATTGATGCACTGTTTTTTTCTTATAAATGCTAATGCTTTGGCATTAGCATTGATATGGAAAAATCAATGCCTCAATGCTTTTCCCACATGTATGATTAAATAAAATGTTTTCAGAATACAAATTCATTCACAGGTGTACAAATTGTGCCCAAAGATTTTCCAATATTTTTGATATTTAAAACAAAGTGTGTTGAGTAGCATTAAATCAGACGTTTTATTAAGGAATTTTAGTTGTAAATGGTGTTTTTTATAGAGGTAAAGAAGTTTGAAATGGAATAAAACAAAGATGAATTTTTTAAATTGACGTTAAATTTACTTTATTAGAAAGATAATCTTCTGGCATTATAATTTAAATATGACTTCTGGCATATGACCGCCACGGCTGGTTCGGACGTAGTCTAATCTGGAGGTCCAATTTCCGATGACTTTTTCCAACATTTGTGGCCGTATATTGGCAATAACGCGGCAAATGTTGTCCTCCAAGAAATGTTGTTCCCAGAGAAAATAGGCCAGCTGCTTAAATCTCACGATATTGGATGCCAATTCACGGGTCTTAAACGAGAAACTATGCGGTTATCAAACGTGTGCTTCAATAAATCAATTGTGTCACGAGCTGTGTGACATGTTGCGCCGTCTTGTTGAAACCACAGCTCCTGCACATCATGGTTGTTCAGTTGATGCACGAAAAAGTCAGTAACCATAGCTCTATAGCAGTCACCATTGACTATAACGTTCTGACCAGCATAGTTTTTAAAGAAGTGCGGACTAATGATTTCACCAGCCCATAAAGCATACCAAACAGTCAGTTTTTCTGGATGTAACGGTGTCTCAACATACACTTGGATCATTGCTCCAAATACTGCAGTTTTGTTTATTGACGTATCCATTTAACCAAAAGTGAGCTTCATCGCTCAACAAAATTCGCTTATGAAAATCGGGATCAACGGCAATCTTGTTTTGGGCCCATTCGCCGAATCTACGCCTTACTAGGTGATCGTGTGGCTTGAATTGTTGCACGTGTTGGATTTTGTAAACACGCAAACCAAGATCTTTCCACAAAATCTTCCATAAGGTGGATGGATACATATCCAATTCCTGTGCACGATGGCGGATAGACTGATTGTCGTCTTCCTCTACGCTACGCTCTACAGCAGCAATGACTTCTTCTCTACGTACTGTACGACGTCTCTGTGGATGCATATTATCATTTAGAGTAAACGTGGGCGAAAACGTTCCATAGTTAATCGAATTAATTGCTCTGATGGGCGATTATGTTGACCATAAAATCGACGTAATGCGCGATACGTATTTCGAACAGAACTATGATTTTCGAAATAAATTTGCACAATTTTGAAGCGTTGTTCAGGCGTCAGCCAATTCATGTTGAAATACCAACATAAACTAAACATAAATCACTTGACAGCTGAACAAATGGCCGCCAGTTAAAAAAGTGTTGCCAACTTAAAATGTTATACCTGTATAAAAACACCTTTTTTTAAGCTAAAAATTAGGCATAGCAATGGCTATTAAATTTAATCGAGGTGGTCTCTGAGCTTTTTTCAATATTCAAAACCGTTTGATTTTTATGCGACTTATTTCGAAGAGCCGTTGCTCCCTATATTTCAAATAATTCAAAAATGTTTCAAGTCTGGGTCCACTATATAATCAAACTTTAATATTGCGTACAAATACATCTTATTTTCGTATACATATTTAAGACAATTTTTCAAAAAAAAACCATTTAATTTTAAACCCTACTTTTTAACCCCTAAACTTGAGATTGGGAGCTAAAAAATATGTGTCTTTTTTTTTCTTCCCTCCTTTACAACTAATTTAAAGTTGATTAAAATCTGCGAGTTCGGGTCGGGATAACCCCCTTGTGAGTATTTGTGTAAATGAGCACCTTCTAGTAAAAACTAGTACAAATTTGAACGTCCCTTTCTACAATTTGTTTAATCCCATATATTAATTTAATTCTGCCAATCCAATTATATATTTATAGTAATTAAATGTGCTAAAGTCCCAAAACTTATTTAACAAATTGTGCAACAATCTGATGTAGGCGTGTCCCTATCCGGATTTCATTCCTGCCCAAGGAAATCTTATATATTGCCTGCCTAATTACGTATGGTATAAATTACTGCAAGATGAAATTAAATATTCCGTTTAACGAAAAATTAGAGGGTCAAGTATAAAATTGCATCTTACTATACATGATCTCAGACTTATTTAATTAAATTTTACAAAACTGGGTCGCATTATATAATATTATATCATTTTATTTTTACTCGGGAATATTTAATTTTTTATATTTACAATATGTATGGAGGCAAAAGTCAAAAGTAGTTAAAAGTTGTAATTTATTTTTAAACAACCAGACTCATGAAGGCAGAATGCCAAAAAATGCAGTATTATTATAAAAAATACAATTTACTACTTTATCCCTATTACCCCTATTACCAAATAGCCCAAGCTCCCCTATTTTTTTTAGTAGACTTTTTACAATTCTTTGATTTCTAATGAGAAAAAGTCTTCTGAGTCTGACAAGTAGAGAACTTTGATGTGTTGCCTCCGATCGTAATAAAATTCGGATACACCGAAAGAGTTATCCGTCATTATATATTGATTCATAGGATATTTTTCTTAGATTCAATAAAGAATTCATTACATACATAAAATATAATTACTATTATGAAATTTTTCATAAATTTATTTTTAAAAAATTCATAATTTCAGAATACAAAAATCAATAGACTTTATAATACTTATATCTCATCATATACTCAATAAACATTTTCTTTAGAAGTCATTCCAGAAGGCCTCGTTACAAACATATGTCTTTTTTAACTTCATCCCTTCCGATTTGCATGAAACTTGTTATATGTAGTCTCCTAATTTATATGACAAAACGGTTTGTTTATTTATTTTGTAGTTTGTTGTCGTTCGCATTTTATCACTGCTTAGAAATGGTATTTTTATTATATTTATAAAAATACATTCTATTCAAATTTTAGGAGTTATTGAACGCGAAGTAGACATTTGAAAATAAATAGCTCATTTCAGAGCTTAGTTTGTTTTCTCTGAGATTATTGAATTATATGCTATCGAAAGAGGATAACAAAAGATTAAACATTCGAACGTATATTAAATTGAAACTATTTTCTGTTCTTAACTTTTTGTTTGCAGATTGATCAATATGTCCTATAAAACATATAAAAATACAGATTGGACAAACAGTATGTTTTTTAGAAAAACAATTTCTCCGATTTTTAGAACAGAAAAAAAAATTAAGGGTCCGCCAAATAACTTTTTTTTTTTGAACTCTTGAACCAATTGGACTTTGTATGGCGTCATACCAAGGTCTTTATGCAAAATTCGTCTCAATGATGTCCTCCGAAATGTTCAATTGTTGAGAACGACGGTGCATTGATGTTGATGGCGTTTCACGAACACTTTCTGTCACAGCAACAATATTCTCGGGTGTACGCACTGTTTTTGGCTTTTTACGCTTTGGTTTATCGATTCGGTTGCCAGTTTATTTCACTTTTTTCACGAGATAACGAACATACTGACCATATTCGTTCAGCGGAAGGAAAAAAGGTAAGTGTTACCATTCACGAAATAAGCACTAGTTGAAAAAAAACGTTAGATGGCGGACCCTTTATTATAAATTTGTTTAATGCATATAATAGTAATAATATCGTAAAAATCGTTTTTCTAAAGAACATGCTGTTCCTCCAATCTGAATTTTATTATGTTATGAGGGCATATTGATCAATCGCAGAGAAGACACTACTAGCTTTGAAATGAGATATTAATTTGAACAGTATGCATATTTTAATAAATAAACAAAAAAACAACTTTAAGCAGCGATAAAATGCGTTTTGCCATACTAATTAGGAGATTACATATACAAATCCAGTCAGAAAAAGACAAATGGACCACCGCTGGCAAGGCAGTTTAACAGGTGGTACAATTGCTGACAAAAAGTGTCGGAAAAGCACATGTAAACAAAATTTCCAAAACTCTCAAAATGTTGGTAAAACCATAAAATAGGTGGTCTAAAAATAGATTTTCCAAAATAAAATTAAAAAAAGGCCGCCAGATTGGCAGCCGGACACACAGTGGGATATATTACAAAATTTTGTAAATAATTCAGCCATTTCTTACTTAGTGGTCTGATTGCAATGAAATTTGGAACCTGCATAAGTGATGTAATATCGAGCTTAAGTTTTGATTTTGAACTTGAATTTTATAAGCTTTCCAATGACACATTGTTTGTCCCAAGCATATTTTTTGAGAAAATTTAAACTTAAAAAAATTAACTTTTAAACCTTGCCGAATCCAAACGGGCATATCTAACCAAAAAATAAAATTCCCCGACTCAGCTCACGTATCTGAATCGTTCCTATTTTTTTTATCCACATGGGTGTGGTGCCCCAGATTGTGATTAGCGCCAAAAAAAATGCGCCTCATAGATTTCTTTCGCTTTTGTTTCAAAATAGTTTTTTATAAAAAAATATTATATATTTTTATATATTGAGCAATTCATATGAAAACGATCAAAATTGGCAAATTTTGGACGACCCCTCTCCGATTCTAAAATAAATAGTCTCAATCGATTGCCCAGCAAAAAATAATGTACCTACATATTTTTTTTTTTTTATAGTGACTGGTTTAGTGGTGGTGTGCACCACTGTCATGTGACAAAATTGAAGAATTCTTCATAAGGGACCTCATTGAAAGTTGTTTTAAAAAAACTACTAAAGCGATCGCAACGAGTGATAGCTCGTTGGAAAGGTATTGGATCAGGCTTTAATTGAAAAATAAAATTTTCCTAATTTTTCTTGTTAAATAATTAAAAATAATTCAATTATAAAAAATATAAAAACAATGAGAACAAGGTGGTCTCTTAAATGCTATTCTCCTGTCCAAACAAGGATTCGGGCCCATTTTTTTATTGCTGATTCTTAAAGCAAAAATTATGAGGAATCCAAAAAAAAATAAAATTAGCCGGAAAAATTTAGTAGCTTCTGTGGAAAATCGGAAAATTAAATTTTCATGGGAAAATTTAATTTTCATGGGAAAAAAGGTAAATTTCTGAGAAAAATTAGGAAAATTTTATTTTCAATTAAAGCCTGATTCAATACCTTCCAATGAGCTATCACTCGTTGCGATCGCTTTAGTAGTTTTTTTTTAAAATAACTTTCAATGAGGTCCCTTATGAAGAATTCTTCAATTTTGTCACATGACAGTGGTGCACACCACCACTAAACCAGTCACTATAAAAAAAAAAAAATATGTAGGTACATTATTTTTGCTGGGCAATCGATTGAGACTATTTATTTTAAAATCGGAGAGGGGTCGTCCAAAAGGTGATCGCTTTCATATGGAATTGCTCTATTATATATTATTTTTAATTTATTTATTTTTACAATATAAATATTAACAAAATATTATACTAAAATCCTATGTTGACAATGGACAAAATCCTTTGTTGACAAAGGAAAGTAGATGTAACGCGTGCTCAAGATTTCTTTTACCAGAATTTGTAGCAGAAGCTCAGTTTAGCTATTCGTTTAAACAAAGGCCGGTCAGGCAGAAAAACTTTACTCAGCGAAGCCACTAGACTGGCTATAACATACGAAAAAGACCACAGTCTGGCAGAAGGCCGGCCATACATACAAAAATCAAAATTTTTTATTGTAAGTAATTTTTTTTCAAAAACAATAAAAGAAATTACGTGAAAATTAGAAATTCCAACTTTAAATAAATGGAAATATTATAGCGAATATTATCGCATCTTTCGAAACGTGTAAAAAAATCAAATTAAATTTAAAGTCATATTTCATACTATTTGAATGTTGCAAAAAAGTAGCATTATTATTTTCAATTTTGTAAAAATTTATTAAAAAGTTTATCAAAAATTAAAATTTTCTACAAAATTTTTTTTCGCAAATATTTCTTTAGCTATAGCTAACTTTAAAATTCTAAGGCAATATTCGTGATATGCGTCGCAAAGTCATTTAGAAATGATAGATTTCAACACCGATGCATTAAGTTTTTCTGATTTTGTTGAACGGCGGTATGTCATAGATTAATCAATTGTGATATGAACATTTTGAAACCATTACATTTTTTATATTTAAGCTCTAATTAAATTAAGTCATTCGAAAATCAGAATTTAGGTCATCTAGAAAACTAAAGTACAACTAATATATTTTAAACTAAATATATCCCCCCGTGTAGAATAAGGGTGTTCTTATTTTGAAATTTTTGAAATTTATCAACCGCCGGCCCGATTCTTGTTCCCTTTTGTTAAAAATGTAATCCTGTAAAATTTGGAGTCAATCCGATAATTTTTAGTGGACCCGGAAACGATTTGAAAATTTTCATGGGGTCTATATGGGCAAAATATCCATTTTTAACGAAAGTAGTTACATTTTAATTTTGAACTTTATTTTATCCATCACAAAAGGAATGAAACAATAACTGTTTTTGGTTTTCTTCTCTTAAAATTATAAAAAATAAATATCAAATGCATGATATTGACTGTTTAGTTCTCTAAAGTCGCAATAACAGTTACCTACTTAAAAAAACATAAATTTATTTTCGCACGCTTTACTTTTGGCGCAGAACATATTCCAAGAAATTGTGTACTCTTGAGCTACTAAAAATTGCATATACTGCTGATAAACGGGACATTTTCGAGAACATTTTCTCTTGTGTTTTTAATTTTCGCTTTATTTTTGGCTTTGGAAGCAAACAGTTCATAGTTCTACTTAAAATCGTAATTTGTGATCGCAGTGGAGTGAGTTCTTATCAGTGAAATCGAAAAGAATTAATAATTTAATAATAATAGATTTTTCTAGATTAATTTGTTATTTAATTATTGTTATATAATAAAAGAAATTAATAATGTCGAGTGCTTCAGTTATTGGAACGCGTAAAGCCATTGAAAATTTGAAGAAAATCGATCTAATTGGAAATGTTTCTCATCAAATTACTGGTGCAAAACTACCGTCTAATCGTCAGGTCTTGCAAGTTTTATTTTACAACATGCGGTTTGTAAAAATGACTGCGATGCTTGGTGCGAAGCTAGCAATTAGTGCAGTGGAAATATTTTGGCAGCAAGCACGTATACCCTATTCGAGAAGAAGCACAAATGCGTTGAAAAGCTTGTAAAATTATACGACAAATGGAAAATCATTCAGAAAACAGTTCCTGGTAAAAGGTCGAGTTCCCAAAAAGAAGCTGCTGAGTGATTTTTGAATAGTCTAGACTATTGATATTGCTACCGCTGATGCACTAGAAAAAATTCGGATTGCAGAAGATAGAGAGTTTCTTGAAATGCAAAGAAAAAAAGGACGTCCCGGTTGTATGGCTGGTGTTGACAAGGTTTTGTGGGATCGGGAAAATAGAGCACAAGTACGAAAAGATAAGGAAGCTGCAAGGAAAAGAAAGCATGAGGAGGAAATGAGCCGCACAGGTAAGGGTGACGAACTTCAATATTGTAATGTTTGTGATTTTCAGCAAGAGTTGGTTTTTGATATGGTAACAATCTTTTCATCATTTATAGGTGAGTAAAACTGGATCGCTGGTAGCTCATTTTGATGGAAATTCATAAAAGACTTGATCGGCCCCACGAAGGTTGAGCGAATCGCAATTTCTGTTAGTTTTCAACGGCACATCAAAATTTCTCGGCGCACCAAAAGTAGCATCTTCGAGTGGTGAAAATATTGCTGATATAGTGTATGAAAGATTACGTGAATGGAAAATTGTTGATCAAGTCAAAGGCTTGTCATATGATACAACGTCAACAAATACTGGCATAAAAACAGGTGCTGCAGTTCTTTTAGAAAAAAAAATTGGCCGTAGTCTTATCAATCTACCTTGCCGCCACCATATTTATGAGGTCGTTTTGCGAAGTGTTTTCGAAACAAAACTTTCTTCAACCTCTGCACCAGAAGTTCCCATCTTTGAAAGATTTGGAAAATTTTGGCCAAATATAAATAAACAAGCTTTCAAAAGTGGCATTGAAGATTCGACCATTGTGAAAAAATAAGTGCAGCTGAACTAGAACACTGTAAAACTTTTTGCTATGCTCAACTGGCTAAATCTCAAAATCGAGAAGACTATAAAGAATTACTACAGTTGGCTTTGATGTTTGTCGGTGCAGAGCAGTATAATTTCCGAACGCCTGGACCAACTAGCCATGCACGCTGGATGGCAAAGGCTATATATTCCTTGAAAATATTTATGTTCCGTGATCAATTCAAACTAACGAAGAAGGAATTGAATGGTTTACGCGATATTTGCGTTTTATAGTGACTCTTTATATCAAAGTTTGGTTCAAATGCACTAATGCTATAGACGCACCGCTTCATGATTTAACTTTTATTCAAGATGCCATAAAGTATACTGAAATAGACACGGACATATCAGCAATAATTCTAAAAAAATGAGCACATTTCAGAGCAAGTAGTAGCTCTGGCTTTTTATGATTCGAAAATACCCATAGAGAGAAACAGGAAATGCTTAAAAACCTCAAAATTAAGAGAACCCAGTAGTAAAATTAGAAAATGGTCGAAGATGTTCGAATTTATTGGATTTTAAAAATATTCGTTGTGTGATTTCGTGTCAGAGAAAACAAATGGTTTCTTAGTAAATTTGGTTTGCCAATGGAGTTTTACTGTTAGAGCCTTCAAGTTGGGAACATCATACGCATTTGAAGAAGGTTGGACCGCAATGTAAAGACTTATTTGTCGTCAATGATAGTGCAGAGAGAGGCGTTAAGTTTATTCAAGACTATAATAGAATCTTGACAAATGATGAAGACGAAAAACAATTGTTGCTTCAGGTTGTTGAGGCTTATCGAATGAAATATCCATCATATAACAAAGCTACTTTAATGACATGATAATAAAAGAGTAATGATTAATAAATTTATTATATATAAAATACAATTATTTATTTAATATGAAATTTCATTTGATGTAACTACTTTCGGTAAAAAATGGATATTTTGCCCATATAGACCCCATGAAAATTTTCAAATCGTTTCCGGGTCCACTAAAAATTATCAGGATTGACTCCAAATTTTACAGGATTACTTTTTAACAGAAGGGAACAAGAATCGTGCCGGCGAACTAGAAAAAACACTTTTTAAAATGTTCCCATACAAATAAGAACAC
>CM037852.1:70618638-70789585 GCA_021234595.1 Delia radicum
AATCGTCGCCGTGTGGTCAGCTACTTATTATTTTGGAAACGACAGCAGCATAGTAAAAGCAGCTGATCACGATTCAATTTAAAAATATCAACAGCTGTTTTTTATACAAATCAGAGATGTTAAAGTTGGTACAATGTACTTTTTTTGGTACATTTTGACCTTCTAAAGTACCGTGGTACTTACCCGCGACTCATTTGGGACAATTTAAAATTTTTTTATTTTTCCCCTTTTTGAATTTTTAGTATAGCAAACAAATTGTTATTGTGTCCTTTTTCATTGCATTTTATTCGTTTTATGTAACGAGCTCTTAAAATATATGCGACTATATCCGCAGATTTACGATTTATCATCATTTAAGGATTTGAAGAATAAAGTTGGCAATTTTTTTTTTTTAATATCGATTAAAAATTTAAGGTTTTTTTTACAAAATTTATCTGGCAGCTCTTACATATATTGACACTTGTTTGCAGGCAACTTCACTTTTATTTTGAATTTATTAAAATTCTGAAGAAGTGCAAATTGATATATAGATATGGCATCACTTATAACACATGGGAAAACAGTGGACATTAGAGTGAGGTGAGTTTCTAAAAATAGAACTGTTGTGTTGTTGGAGTTGTACTTCTGAGATTATGTATGCAAAAACAAAAACACCGTGTATTGAATAAAACTAGTTTTAATCACAACAAAACTCGACCTAACTATAGCTCAGAGGGCTAAATCGCTCTGTCTAACGTGTAGTGCGAGTGCATGTGTCATTAGAAATCAGTTTATCTATACCACGGTCAGTGATTGCACAGAAAAATTTCATATAGACGCAATCGAACAAATAAAAACATAACAAATATTACATTATTCAAAAAATTCAAAAAAACAGGGTCACTGACGAACGTTCTATACCAGAAACTGCGCAGTCTGATTCAGAAAAAATTGAATATTTGCAATGTAGTTATGATTTTTAGAAAATACACTCATTCTTCTCTACCACGCCTTTCACAATTAATTAAATAAAATTGCATATTAATTATAGTATTAACTGCAATTGTATGAAAAAGACGTTAAAATTCAAACTCAAGCGAAAATTAAATTATTGTTAAAGAATGAAAGAAAATTCCAAACAATCTTATATATGTTTAATTTAGAACGAGCTCTCAACCTCCGTATATTTACAAAAATAAAGCAAGGTTAACAAAAATAAAGCTAGGTTAATACTAGTATTTCGATCTGGTGTAAAGATCTCATCAGAAACCCAATGTTTTAGAAAAGTTATAGCCTCCATAATAGGCAAACTTTAACAAAAAACCGATTAATCATTAATTTTGCTCCATTCTTGTCTTCTTAGTAAAAATATTACTTGAGCCAGAGTAAAAACTAAAATTTTTTTAACTGAAGTCGTTAAAAAATTAAAACGTTTGTAGTTTTTGGTCGGTAGTAGCTAATTTTCAAAATGAACTGAATGTCAATATGTTTCCAGACATTTCTAGTCGTTGCTGGAATTTTATCCATTCCACACTGGTCTGCAAATGTGGAAAGAGTTTTTTTCTTTTCAAAATATAATAAAAACTAAGGAAAGAAACAGACTACATTAGCCAACATTATCAAGTCTCATACAGACTAAGGATGGTTAAGAGCGACAAATTTATGCTGCTATGATGTAGAAATTCCAAATAGTTTATTAACTAAACAAATAATTCCATGATTTGGTCTCATATATTCATAAGACTTTTGTTATGCCTTATTTTATTCATACATATAATGTATGTTATTGGAAGGTTTTGTTTTTTTTTTTTTCTGTACAAGAGAATTTTATGTATTTTTTTTTGTTGTTTTAATAAATTTAAAAAATGGTACCGTCAACGTCCAAAAAGTACAATTTTTTTGGACGTTGGTACAAAATTGAAAACTCCATTTAACATCCCTGATACAAATGCATTGTTGTTTCAGTAGTGCCAATTACATCTTTTTTTTCTTTATTAAAATAGAACAACATGCTTGGTTGTAGACACGTATATAAAGTTCACTTAAAAATACAATTACTTATTTATAATACATTATTATAACGTGAATATAAATTTATATAACCCCTCTTGAATATTAATGCAATTATACCTTTTGATGTTGCGACGTTTTTTGTGTTTAACAAAATAAAATATTTTTAAGCACTAATTTGTTACATATTTTGTTTTATTGTCAACACTATTTTTGTTTTGCAGCCAACAAAAATAGAAATTAACCTAAGTTGACTACAGCGGCAAAAGTAGTCGGGAAGCCGTGTAGTTCTGTTGGTGCCAAAATAATCGTTTTCATATAAACGTGTGTATTTTATTTTTGACAGGCTGTAGTCGTGTAGCTGCAGTCGTCTATGTGTTTATAGCATGAGACTTTATAAAAGTAATAAACAAATTAATTATAGTTATTATTATCAGAAGTGAGGTTTCATAATACAGTACTTGGAAATGTTTTTCTACAACGGGATATATTGAGTTTTAAATATTTAGTTATACTACACTCATAATAAACCATGCATAAAAATACGAAATTATTGTCAAAACTACAAAAAATTTCGTAAAATGTACAAATTTTCGTGTATTTTACAAAAAATTTGGTTATTTTGACTTTTTTTTTGTAATTTTACGCATGTATTATTATCAGTGTATAATTTTTCATTTAAGTAGGAGCTTTCTCAAAAGTGTTTAGAATTTTATGATCGTAAAAAAACAAAAACAAATTAATGTACAAAGGAATAACAAAAATTCTTAATTTAGTGCTTTGACTTGTTTGCCATTTTTACGGTCATTTTCATTAATATTTAATTATATAACCATTTTTTATTTTTGGCTTAAGAATAGCTCATTTTAAAGATTTTTGTGAGCTTTATTTCTTGCAACGCTTTTTTTCTGAAAATGCTTCGTTTAAAAAGTGTATTTTTTTTACCTTCTTTGATGTTATTTGTCTTTGTTCTAATATTGTTTTGCCATAAATACAATGGATTTTGCAATTTTTTGTCGTCTATGGTTATAACTAGGGCTCGGAAGTTATTGCAAATACATGTTTGTTGCTGTTAGCTGGAGGAGAAAGTTGACCAAATATATTTGCTAATCAACAAATTTACAAATTGAATCGATTTGTTAATGCATATTTTTGCATATTTTACATATTTTTCTATACTCGCAGTACCTAATTGTATTTTATCTAAAAAGTAATCAGTAAACTTTGTTTTTTAAGGTACATGCATTTAAACTACAAAGAAATATTTTTGTTACTGAATTTTAAGAATTTTGATACTGATATAAGAGTGCCAATTATTCGGAATTGTAGTATTATCTACAGTGAATGAAATTTTTTTTATCAATACAAATTTTTAGATAATTTTATTACATTCTTTTTAGTTTAAACGAGCTTAAGATCATTTATTTATTTTATTTCGTCTCCACATTGGGTGAATTCTTTAGGGAACAAATATTTTTGTTTTTTTTTTTTTTGCCTTAATTTTCTTTCGTGTACACCAATTTTACTTTGACCAATTTCATAGTAAAATTAACAAAACAAAAAAAAAAATGCTCGTACATTGTATAAAAATATTCGTTGTTTTGGCGAAAATAAATATTTCGTAAAATGAACTTATGACATTTCGTATATTATTCGTAAATTTTCTTTGTAATATTAACGATATTTTTAATTTTTTACTAAATTTTTGTTGTTCAACTAAAGTATTTTAAAAACTAATAAACGAACAAATTTCCAGATTTTCGAAATGTTGCGTTGATTTAAGAAAACAAAATATTTTGTAAAATTAAGAAATTTTGGGTTTTTCTACGAAAATAAAGTTCTTTTATTTCCCAGAACTCTTACAACTAATCGCAGAACATTCACTTACGCAAAAATATGGAGTGTAGGATATCCATGCAGTTTAAGTGAAAACTTAAGTTATTGTTATGTTTTGTAAATATTAAAAAAATTCCTTAATCGAATTTGTAAAATTTTAGCACATGATGTTAATTTATATTCTATTCCACTTAATTAGTTTCAGCGACAGAAATTTGCCGAAAACCGCACCTAAAGTTAAACATTTTTTACATTTTTTTTTTTTTACTATGGGGAAAATATAAAAAAATTCATTATTGAACATGCACCATTTAAAATCGGTATTTTGTAAGAAAACGCACTTCAATTAACTAGAACTTTGTTGGTATTGATAAGAAAACATGTGTTAAACATACCGGAATGCTTTTATCTGAACTGTATTGATTAAGATTTGGCACAGACTCCTTATATTAAAGTATACAAATAAGTCAAAATTTGTTAGTTTAAGCCATTTTACCTAAAACTATAAAAGAAAGTACACGATTTTTTCAAGGTCTTAATTATTATAACTTTTAGGGTAAATTACTTAGGTGGTAACTACTACACGGCAATTTTTATTTTCTTTCACACTCTTAATTATTAAAAATAAAAGTTGTTTATAATAATTATGCTTTAATAATTAATTTACAAAAATGTAATAAAAATTGTATTTACATTTTGGTATGTTTTTTTTAGCACTTAACTGTTGTCAGAAAAGAACACGCCATTATGTACAAAGAAATTTTTATTCACGAAATTATATTTTATAAAAAATTAGTATTGAAACAAATAGAAAAAATCCATTTAATAAAAAAGTTTGTAGAATTACAAAAAAATTAAAAAGTTTACAGAAAAAAATATAAGTTTTGAAAATAATAAAAAAGTACATTCAATAAAAAAAATTGAAGTAAAATAAAATTAAATAAGCAAAATAAATTTTTTTTTTTTCTTTGTATAAAAAAAACTTAAAACAGTTCACAGAAAAATAAAAACACATTTTTTGCCAAGTTATTTCTAGAAATAGAGTTATAATTACAAATAGTCTTTACTCAAGGGAATTTTGATTCAATTGCACCTCTGGTCATTTAAAATTAGACGCAGAGCGGAAACGCTCTTTCAACTGTTACTTGAGACGCTGGAAACAGCATGGACAATTGATGATAGTTGTTTAAGAAATGGATGAGTGAATTTATTTTTTTGCCAATAATCTTCCAATACAATATCGACATCTATTTTTGCAGACTTATAATTTTTAATTTCTGCATATGCTGCAATTATTTTCCGACACTTTCCATTGTCTGATTCGTCCTCTGAAGAAGTGTGATGTATAAAGTAGTTATTTAGAAATACAATAAATAAATACGTCGATAGTGTAATGGAAATGTAGGTGGACTTTTATCAAGTCACCCTGAGTTCAAAGTTCACCCTGAGTTTATAATGAATTCTATTTTTTTTAGTTTTTACACAGAACTACAAAAAAATATATTAAACAAAAATGTTCTAAACTGATTTTTTCAACATTTTTTATTTACAGAAAAAATTTAAAGAAATAATAAAACAAAATTAGTTATTAATTATAAAGACATGATTTAACTATTAAAATCCAATTTTTAAAAATAAATTACAAAATAATAGTTATGCCAATTTTTTTTTTTTACTTATTCATAACACAGTGCAGCACGAAAAAAATAACCATATACGGACACCACTACGTGATAAAAGACTAAAAAAAAAGACCCGTGTCTCCCAATTTTTCCCAAAGTCATATCCTCTTTTGTTTATGGGCCGCCAAAGGTTTGGGGCCTCGGTATCATTTTCGCAAAAAAGTGATCATTTTCTCATTCTCATTGATACGGTAGATCACCATATTCTATGCGAAAAGATGAAATATATGTTTAATTTTTCTGAAACTTTAGTAAAATTATTAAGGTCATATCTTTCTGGCCGCACGCAATCCGTATATATTGAAAATTCTGTTTCTAAAAAACTTTCTGTGACAAGAGGGGTACCCCAAGGATCTATTCTTGGCCCTCTTCTTTTCTCAATGTATGCAAATGATCTACCTATCCAATTAGACAACTGCAACGTGCATATGTATGCGGATGACGTCCAGCTCTACCTTGGCACCTCAATAGGTAAACTTGATGAGTCACTAAATAAACTAAACATGGATTTAAATCAGATCTACAGGTGGGCGACAGCCAATGGCCTTTGTCTAAACCCTAAGAAGTCTAAATGTCTATTAATTTACAAGAAAGCTTTGAATTTCACAAGAGACTTGGATATCACGTTGAATGGCCAAAAAATTGATATTGTCAAATCTGTCAAAAACCTAGGAATTATTTTTAATGAAACCCTTACCTGGTCAAATCACGTTAACAGCATCGTAGGCAAAACGCACTCAATGCTACGGAACCTTTGGGTAACTAGATCGTTTACTTCTTTTAATACCAGGAAACTCATTGCCAATTCATATCTTATGCCCAGCTTAATCTATGGATGTGAAATTTTTGCAAATTGTGACTCTATCAGTAAACGCAAATTGAATGTCGCTTATAATAATATCACTAGATACGTCTTTGGACTTAGCAAATATACTGAACTATCACCATACGCCTCGAAATTACACGGAACTACCTTTGACAACCTTATGAAAATCCGATGCATAACGTTTTTTCATAAAATTATATACGATCGTGAACCAAACTACCTATATCAACGTGTGAACTTTGCTAGATCGAATAGAGGTAGGCTAGTAAAATCTTTTAAATTTAAATACCTACTTTCAACATGGCAGTTTTTTGTTGCCGTGACACGTCTTTGGAATAGACTACCAATTAAACTTCAGGGTAACAGTAATGCAGTAATGTTTAAAAAAGACCTTAAAATATACTTTAACAGCAATGCTTAGTGACTTTATTATGCAAATTATTATGATTTTTTTTCTTTCTTTTTTTTTCTCTTTCTTTTTTTTTTTTTTTTCTTTTTCTTGATTTGATCCTATCTTTTTATTTTATTTTTTTTAATGTCATGGTTTTTAAAACATTTTGAACTTAACATCTTTTATATGCTATTTGTTTTTATCTTATTTATTCTTCTAAATAAACATGTATAACGTAGTTTTGATTATTTTCTAACAATTGTTTTTATATACATATATATTATTTTCTTTATTTGTAACTCATGATTATTTTTATATCTAAATTACTGTTTTTAATGTTTTAATTAAACAATGTATTGTACAAATTAATTATGAGCACAGATATTTCTATGCTTTAATTATAAGATTTCATCTTGTTGCATAGAAAAGGAAATAAATAAATAAATAAAAATAAATATCTTGCAAACCGTTCAGACTTTCGATTTACTCTCTATGGCAAAGTTGTAGCTCTTGTCATAAAGAACAAAAATTGCGAACATATAAAATCAAAAAAACTTCACCTTCCAGATCAAAATCGCAAAAAACTTAAAAAAATTCGATTTTTTTACCTTTTTTCCCGTGTTCAGGTCCATAGGTAGCAAACCGTTCAAAATTCAAGGAAACAATCAACTACAGAAATTTACATAAGATCTCAATAAACAAAATTCTGGAACATATAAACTTCCTGGGAATTGGGTTTGCGACCTATGCACCTGAACAGGAGAAAAAATGAAAAAAAAATGAAATTAAAAAATTTTTCACTTTTGCGCGCTACCTAAACAGTGTTAGGAATCATCTCTAGGAAGTTTATTTGTTCTAGATGACAAGAGCTACAACTATGCCTCAGAGAGTAAATCGAAATTCTGAACGGTTTGCAAGATATGAGCCTGATAAAATGATCACTTTTTTGCGAAAATGATACCGAGGCCCCAAATCTTTGGCGGCCCATAACAAAAGAGGATATGACTTTGGGAAAAATTGGGAGACACGGGTCTTTTTTTTTTAGTCTTTTATCACGTAGCGGTGTCCGTATATGGCTATTTTGCCATGACTTAAAAAATTACACACAGTGTAATTATTTCAACTCAATGAAAAAAAAAATTATTTTCATGGTAATAGTTAAGGGTTAATTATTATTTTTAATTAGTTTATAATAATTATAAATCAATTTTTATTTATATTCCTTAAAAGTGGGCAATTTTTTCGATTCTGAAAATTTTCATATTAGTTATTTTGGGTTCTTGGATTTTTTATTAACGAAATCGTAAAAAATGAGAAATTTTAACTTTATATACATGCATAGCTAATATTATCGTATATTTCGAAAGGTGTACTATGTCAAATAAAAAGTTAGTGTGATACTATTTGAAGGTTCCAAAAAAGTAGCATGATTATTTAAAATTTTTTATTTTTTGCAAAAATTTTATCAAAAAATTTAAATTTTCTAGAAAAAGTTGTTTTGAAAATATTTTTTCAACTATATCTAACTTTGAAATTCTAAGGACATTTGCTAATTTTAGATGTTTTTTCTGCAACGTAATTTTTGACTAGTTTTTAGCAGCTTTTTCTGTTATTTTGACAGATTTATTTCTATGAGTGTAGAAATGACAAATACTTTCGGTTTAATACTAACAAGAAAGCTACGCAGTGGCGAGTCCTACGATTTGAATGAAACTGGCATATGTTGTAAAGGACAAACAATATTTGACACGTATATTGTTTAAGGTGTGCAATCCCGAATTCAGAGGTAAAAAGTTAGGACTAAAATGACCACATTTGATGTTTTTTAAATATATTTAATAATTTATTCAAATTAGGTATCAAATGAAAGGACGCATCCACTGATATATAAAACATGTTGGTACATGTCCGAATATTATTGTTTATTCAAAAACGATTTTTTTTTCGACTACCATATTTGTATAAGAAGTTTTTGTTGGTTTCAGTTCAAATTAAAATATAATATCCCAGCCAGAAATTGCCAATGGTCTGAAAAATCAAGCTCTGGCAGAGCACTATTTGCCAATGATCCAACAAATAAAGTGCTGGCAAAGCACTGAATTACAACGCTCTGTCAAAGTTAGTAAAAAGTGCTTTGCCAGTGCTTAATTAACAAACTTTACAACAGTAAAAATAATAAAAGCACTGACACAGCTCTGGCTTAGAATGCTCTGCCAACGTTCGTAAAAAGTACTTTGCCAGTACTTGATTTACAAAATTTACAACCGTAAAAATAAAAAAGCACTGGTACAGTACTGACTTAGAACGCTTTCCCAACATTGGCACAAAGTGCATTGCCAGTACTTATTTACAAAATTTACAACCGTTAAATTAATAAAAACAGTGGCACATCCCTTGTTCACAACAA
Source organism: Delia radicum (assembly GCA_021234595.1). Lineage (NCBI taxonomy): Eukaryota > Metazoa > Arthropoda > Insecta > Diptera > Anthomyiidae > Delia > Delia radicum. Next base: position 70,627,770 of record CM037852.1, read on the forward strand.
GAGTGGAAAAATTCAAAACTAAATTGCAATTTATGATTTAAAGTTAAGAATATTAAGGGCTCCTATTATAGTCAGCACAAAGTATAGTTTTTGTACTAAAATTTTACTTAAGGAATTTATTTTTAAATTTCATTCTTTAGTAAAATTGTAGTAAAAAATCGTGTTAACTTATCACAAAAATAATTTGATAAGAAAAATATTCAGTTTTTTTGTAATTAACTTAGCTGAAGCAAGCCTATTGTTATTTCTGTTCAAATTACCAAAATCATTCAATAAGAAACAATACAACTCTTTACTGAAGTGAATTACTAAGTAGGACTTTATTGGTCGTTTTTGGTTTTGGTACTGGCAATGCGCTTATTGCCAGTGCTTTGCCAACGTTTTAAAAAAGAAACGGCCAAGCCCTGCCCGGTGTTATCATTTTGGGGTTGGCAAAGCACTTAAATCTTCAGATATCCAACGCTCTGCCAACGCTCATACCACCGTTGAAAGCACTGGGCCAATGCTTTGCCGTTCGTATTTTTTCTGGCGGGGATGGCTTATTTAAGATTGTGTACTTGAGATTGTGCACCTAAAACAAATACGTGTCCTAAAAATCTGCGGACTCACCTCTATGTAGTTTCCTTGTAAATTTTGGAATTAAATCGAAATTTTGCAATTACGTACAATACATCTGACAATACATAAAGTATATGTATACAAAGAGCATGAGAATGGGATTTTCTGCTTCTAAATATTGAAGACTAATAAACAATATATGTTGACAACAACACGACACGACGACACACATACGCACACACGCAATCAAATAATACAATAAACATACACATATGTATCATTTGAAATGTAGATCCACAAAAGTAACATATGAAACACGTACACAATATGATAGTGAATATATTTTTCATACCAAGCTGGTATAAAAGTGTTTGTCATTGTACGTGTGCAGTTGTTAAGAATACATATAATACCGTGTTGAATAATAAAATGAAAAGAAGTAAAATAAAATGAAAACAACAAAAGCAATTTTTAATAATGTCATTGTTTTAAGACAACAACAACCAGCAACTATTTAATATAAAAAAAACTGTGTGAGTATATATGGAGACTTTTTTTTAAATTCACTTTCATGCCTTCCCACACACACACACATGGAAATGCCACACAAAATTACATGTACACAAAAACCACGTGTGGTAACTACACCGCATACAAACTGAAACTATGTCAATAAAGTAACGACGGAATTTTCCGAAGTTAAAATATTATAAATGTTTCCTTTTGTTAAATGAAATGTGCTGGAGTAAATTATTCAATACCATATTATTCGTTTAACAAAAATAATTCATTTCTGTTGTTTTTCACTAGAATAAAGATTAAAAATTACTAATTACATTACACTCTGTTCAATTTCTGTTCAATTTTACCCAACTTATAGTACGAAGTTGTACACCTACAACAAGTTGGGTAATTTTCTCTATACTACTCTACGCAGTCTACCTCCAAACATATATATGTATGTTTGACTGCTAATATATATATGTTTAGTATAAGTTTGATATAGTTTTTATTAAAAATAAAAATTATGTTCTTTTCGACCTTTAATTGTGCAATGAAAATGAAAATTATTCAAGTTCGAGGCCATACTCTATATTTCTTTATAAGGATATTGTCCTAACAAATAATCTATAGAGTTTTTTTTTTCAAATTTATTATTTGACCCTTTAAGGAATGTGTTGATAGATCTATTTCGGGAATTTTCGAGGTTCCCATCATCAGAACACGTTTTGAAACGGTAACAATCCCATGCCAAACATCAAACATTCATATAAACTAGTTTACTCACTACATGAGAACTAATATATGAGCTTGAAGTTAAATATTATAACCATTGATCAAAAATAAATTGAAAACTTGTTTGTTATGTGCAAGGTCCACCTCTGGTGGATATTCAATACACGTTTTTTGTTTTTTTTTCTTGCTTTTTATTTTTTGTTTAGTTTATAAACAAAACAGGGTGAGTAAACTAGACTGTATTTTGTCTTTTACAAAATTTTGATATAATTTTTATTAGAAATAAAAATTATGTTCTTTTCGACCTTTAATTGTGCAATGAAAATTAAAACTATTCAAGTTCGAGGCCATGCTCTATATTAGAAATTTCCCTATATTATAAAATTCCCGAAATAGATCTATCAACACATTCCTGAAAGGGTCAAATAATAAATTTGAAAACAAAAAACTCTATAGATTATTTGTTAGGACAATATCCTAATAAAGAAATATAGAGTCTGGGTTCGAACAGGAATAATTTTCATTTTCATTATGTTTATTATAAGCATGTTTGCATGTCCCAAACATAATATCTAAAATTTTTTAAAATTTCAAATATACCTTTGTTTAGGTTTGAAAATTTTGATCATTGTTAACATATAAATGATTGCCTACAACCATATTCAAAAGTGTATTTTTTCTACGTGTGTGTGTGTAAATTGGTATACATAAAATGTGCACAAAGCTGTATAGCAACATGGTTAATTACACATAAAGTGAATAATATATTTTTTAATGTGTGCTCCGGTAGGCTAGTTGGTAGCGTACTGGCTTATCAGTGCGGGGGTCGTAAGTTCGATTCCCACCAGAGGAACTGGTCTGTTTTCGCAACAACGCGCCGAAAACCATAAAAGCTAGTGCTCGGTTAGGGTAATATGATATAAGTGTAATTATATGATTATTAATTAATAAAAAAAAAATAAAAAAATATTATTTAATATTTACATATTCACATACATATTTTCATATGCAAAAACCAAAAATTTTAGGTCTCTGCAATTCATAAAACTCAATATTTATTTTTAGTTTATTTGTATTTAAGTCATTCTTGACTTGGCCAACCACCCCGCTTTTGGCGGGATTATCCCGCTTTTGAAATTTTCCCCAATATCATACCTTTGTATTTGAGAGCTTTCTAATACACATGTTTAATATTTTATAACAAAGATGATTTTTTTTTAAATAGACATGAAAGATAATCTTCTGGCATTATAATTAGAATATGACTTCTGGCATATGACCGCCACGGCTGGCTCGGACGTAGTCTAATCTGGGGGTCCAATTTTCCGTGACTTTTTCCAACATTTTTTTTCGTATATTGGCATTAAAGAACCGAATGTTGTCCTCCAAGTGGTCAACCGTTTCGGGCTTATCGGCGTGGACTAACGACTTCAGATATTCCCCCATAAAACAGTTTAGCGGCGTTAAATCGCACGATCTTGGAGGCCAATTCACGGGTCCGAAACTTGAAACTATGCGGTTACCAAACATTTCCTTCAATAAATCAATTGTGTCACGAGCTGTGTGATATGTTGCGCCGTCTAATTAAAACCACAGCTCCTGCACATCATGGTTGTTCAATTGATGAACGAAAAAGTCAGTAATCATGGCGGTCACCATTGACGGATAGACTGATTAGGATCTTCCTCTACACTACGCTCTACAGAAGCAATGACTTCTTCTGTACGCACTGTACGACATCTCTGTGGATGCATATTATAAACATAAACGTGGTGCGAAAACTTTCCATAGTTAATCGAATTAATTGCTCTGATGGACGATTATGTTGACCGTAAAATGGACGTAGTGCGCGATACGTATTTCGAACAGAACCATGATTTTCAAAATAAATTTGCACAATTTGGAAGCGTTGTTCAGGCGTCAGTCTATTCATGTTGAAATGCCAAACCAAATTAAACATAAATCACTTGACAGCTGACAAAATGGCCGCCAATTAAAAAAGTGTTGCCAACTTATAAAAAAAAACAACCTTTATTTTCACAAAATAATTACAATTACTAACCGAATTTCAATAATTAGATAAATGGATTTTTTTGAGTTCATTTTTCCTATTTTAAATTTCCAGTACAGTATTTTTGATTTATTAATCGCTTATTGGTGGTCCCAAATAAAATAACGTCATATCAAATAAATTTTAATGGTTTCCACCGAATTCCAATCAATATTTTTTCTGGGTGTATCTATTAAAAATTTTTAATTTCTAATAAATTTTTAGTAGATACTATTAACACTTTAATTAAAAGTGCAAAAAAAAACGTCAAAAATTTTTAAAAATCTCTGCAATTGAAAACAAACGCTAAATTTAAAAAATTCTGAACTTTCAAAAAATCACGAAAGTTTTAATTAATGGCCAGTTTTTTCTTTTCGGTTTCTATATTGCGATTTGAAACGTCACAAACGTCAAAAACAGACGTTCACAAAAAAGCATTCGTCCAGTAAATGTTCGTCAGAAATTTTTTTTTATTTAACTAAAGAGTTTAATAAAAACATAATTATGAGCAGCGAAAATAACAAAAAAAGGTAAATATGCATTTTGTACACAAAACACGTTGATTTTATTTATTTTGTTTGACAATTTTAGCTTAAAGAAGATGAGTTCAGTGCAATATGAAAACTGACATATCTAATGGAAGAATTTCCACACCTGGCAACGGGAACACCGACATTTGGGGGCAGCAGTGCAGCACTGGAGAACACCTGAGACACTATTGTTTTGGAGCTACATTTGGAGTTGTTTCATCAGGAAGCACTAAAAAAATTTCCTTGTTTACTCTAAAATTTTCAAAAAACCTAGAAAACACCATAGATATTCTAAATATAACTTCAACTAAATTTGTATACTCATAACATAACGCTTTTCCGGGAATTCCAAAACATTGTTGCCATCTTGCAAATTTCTGCGATACAAACGACAATCTTCATTATCACTGATACTGGAATCGCTATCAAATCCCATAGCAATTGACCCGAACATTTTTATTTTTGAGTTTGTTTTGTTTTTTTATTACACAAATTTAATTTTTAGAACACTTTAATTAATTTAAAATGAATACAATATTTTTCCAAACAAATAACAGCTGCTTTTTTTATATTTCATATGAAAAAAGCTAACAAAAACCGAAAAACAATATCATGGCAATATCTACTGTTTGACATAATATAAAGCTTAACGTACACAAAGGTCAGTTAGACGAACGAATTATAAAAACTCATTTCCTTTCCATTCGTTCGGGTGTCACACGTTCGTCTGAAATTATACACGTATTGTAAAAACAGGCCGTAAATCTTCAAAATTAAAAAAAAAATCGTCAAAATGGAAAAAATCGTCAAAATTAATAAAAGTCAGAATTGGAAAAGAAGTTCGATTAAAATTTAAGGGGTCAAAACCGTTCTTATAAATAACCGCTAAAATTTAAATAAAAATAGCGAAAAATAAAAAATTGCTAATTTTTGCCAAAGTCGCCAATTTAAAAGATTTTTTTTCTTAATTTTGAAGTTTTTCTTTTTGTTTTGGTGATTTTTTTAAATTTTGTAATTTATTTTCATTATGGTTTATAAAAATAGAAATTTTGTTTAAATTTTGGAAAATGATTTAACAGATATTGCTAAACTTTTAATTAAAACTGCGAGGGAAATCAAACAAAAGTTTAATTTAAAATTTATTGACAATAATTTTTTCTGCGAAAGCCTATTTTTAACCATGCAAAGAAAATATATTTTTTTTTTACTAATTAATAATCATATAATTACAAATTATATACTATTACAAAACCGAGCACTAGCTACTATAACTTTCGGCGCGTTGCAACGAAAAAATACGAATCGAACCCACGACCCCCTCACTGATAAGCCAACACGCTACCATCTAGCCTACCGGGGTGCACAAATATAAATTTTATTCTTGATTTTTTAAAGATAAGTAATCTATAAATACGCAAATTTCAAAATTACTAGTAACGTTTACTTATTGTAAAACAAAACAACCTATCAATCAACAATTTTGCCTCTATTCTTGTCTTCTGGGTAATCAAACACGTGGCTAAGTTCTTTTCCTAACGAGCATCATGACTTTACTAAACTTATTTTGTAAATATACGGAGGTTTAAAAAATCGGTTTAATTTAAAAATAACATAAAAGTAATATCGATATATATAAAAACAAAAGCTAAAAAACTGTAAAAAATATTACTTGACCCAAGTAAAAACTAAATTTTTTTTATATAAATGGAAAATTTTTGGTCTTCAAAGTTAAGTAACGTCATGATGCTTGTTAGGCAAAGCAATACACTACCACATCTAATGGATTTCGCTTTTTATTAATTAAAAAAAGAAAAACTTCAACAAACAATATGTTGGATTAAAATCACAAAAATATTCCCTGAAATATGTGCAAAACAAATAGAACTTTGTACAAATGAAAAGTTAATTGTATCAATTAAACATTTGCTCAAATTCGGAAGTTGCTTGACATTTTTTTATACTGTCGCTCAAAGCACATTATTGTTATTTTTGTAATATTTAGGTATGCAGTTGTTTTTGTAAATAAAAAAGTGCGGGATTTTGCGTTTCGCAATGCTGGCATGTTTTATTGACTATTTTTTTTCATCACCTGAGAAAGCCTCTAGTAAATTAATTTATTTTATTTTGCATTCAAGTTCGTGTTGTTTATCTGGCAAATGAATTACTTTTCAATAAATAAAACAAAGTATATAAAAAAAATATTTTTAGTGATATTTTAAAATCTTTTTTGCGTTATAAGGAAATCTTATTAAAAATGAAATACCGATTTAATAATCACTGTAGCGTATGAGTGTTATCAATGTCGAATTGTATATTCATCATACGCATAGTATGCCTAAACGTTTTTAAACAGTCTTTCCTACAGAAATAATTCGGCCATTTCTTACTTAGTTGCCCTATCGAAATGAAATTTGGTACATGCATATGTGGCATACTATCGAGCTTAAGTTTTGATGTGGAACTGAACAGATCCCACGGGGGCGGCAATACGACCCCCCAAATTAGGCTACTTTTTTACAGAAAACTTTTAGTGCTCGAAAATTTCTTGTTTCTTCTCCGATTTAAAAAAAAAAAAAATAACATATTTGTAATCTGCTATTAGCAGCTTAAAAAATGTGCTAATATGTTTCGTTTATAGTTACAGTGATGTTGCCATTTGAAAATGTAAAATTTTAAAATTAAAATTCTACATTTGGTCCGACACAAATCCAGTTTTTTGCGATTAACGGGACTAAATTGAGGCAAATTTTTCTAAAAAAACAAATACTTGATTAGAGTAAGTGCGGCTAATGTTTAGTAGGCGGAAAAGGTACTTCTTCGGTATTTTTTTTTTGGAAAAGGTACTTTTTTGATACTCTTTTTTGGAAGATACAGAAAGTACTTTTTAAAACTGCTACATTTATAGAAAAAATTAATATTTTTGGTTTTTTTGTTTGGAAAAAATGGAAATTTTTTTTAGAAAGGGTAATTTTTTTTGGAAAGAGCACATATTTGAAATTGGTACTTTTTTTTAGAAAAATTTATTTTTTGTGTACTGTTTTTGGAAAAAGTACTTTTTGTGGGAAAAATACTTTTTTTGAAAAGGATATTTTTTTGGAAAAAGTACCTTTTTTACATTAGTACTTTTTTAGAAAAATTAATTTTTTTGTACTGTTTTCCAATACTTTTTTAGAAAAATTAATTTTTTTTGTAATTTTTTTGAAAAAGGAACATTTTCAGTACCTCTTTTTTAGGAAAAAGAAACTTTTTTGGTACTATATTTTGGAAATTGGTACTTTTGTAGAAAAATAAAATTTGTTTGTACTTTTTTTTTTGGTAAAATGGTAAATTTTTTTCTGAAACTACGAAGTGTTTTGTATTTGTATATAAATTTGCATACACACAGAGAAATGAAGTGCTAACCGAATTGAAAAGTGTATTTTAATGGTAAAAACTTTCAGTTGTACAACCGAATGAATTTGAGTCGTAGTAACTGAATTTCAGTTGGAAAATAGCTAAATTTTTCTCTGTGTGTATAAATTAATGCCACATTTATATTTTTGATATTAAACATAACCGTTAGTTTTTAATTATTTGAAAAGTAAAACTTCGTACAATTGACTTTTTTCAAATGTGTTCAAGAATTTATTTGGTAAAAAAAAAATTACATATCGCTCATTTACTTCAAGACTGTCATAAGTCACAAAATGCGATTTTTGAGTTAATGAATCAGATTTAGTAGTTATATCATGCTTTATATTGTGTACAAATTTCATATTATTTTTCGAGATAGAGAATAATATATTTTATTTTTCTTTAAAGTGGGTGCAAATAGTATATACTTCATAGAGAAACTGTGCTACTCAAGTGTCTCTCGATAAATAGTGAATTCGCACACAACTCTCACTAGTAGAGAAATTAATTAAAACTCCCTATTTATAAAAAACGTAACCAAACAAATAGAGAATATGGAATATGGATTAAAAACTTTAAAATCGTTTTTTGTAAAATCGTGTTTTTTGAGTTATGTCACTCTTGCAGTAAATGAACGATAGGGCAATATTTTGCAGTTGTGTTTTGAACAATATTAATGAATTATTTTTTAATGTCATTGATGTGTCTTGAACAATATTAATGAAGGATTGTGTAATGTGTGTTAGTATTACGTCTAACAACTTTTTAAGAATTGTTAAAAAAATTAGTAGCAGATCGACTAATGTGCAACATCTTAAGGCGGATACTGTGGAAAAATATTCCACATTTCCCTCATTATTTGAAAAATATGGAAAAAGCCTCTTGGGGAAAAGTCGCAAAATAACTCAACGGTTTAAAATATCGCGAAAAGCTTAGACACCCCTCGATTAAATTAAATAGGCATTGATATGCATTCTTTTGAGCTTAATACAACTAAAATTTCTTAATAAAATGCCGGATTTAATGTTACTCAAAAGAGTGAATGTGTCTTAAAAAAACTTTCATTTGATACCAAATTTGTCTATAGTTACTTTTAATAGAGCGAAATAAACCGAAACATGCTAAAAAAACACGGGGCCTCTACAACATATCCGATGTTCACTAAGATCTGGCTGTCCGCATCGGGATACCTTCCTTGTTAGAAAATTTTTAAAATGCAATTGTTAAAAAATTATCAGAAGATAGAACGAACAACGCCAACAAAGTTTTTTTATGGATATTATTTTAATTCGGTATATTAAGGAAACTGCTTATTGGATTTTGATGATTTAAACGGCATTTGATAGATCTTTTTTGATCTTCATTAATAAAAGGAAAGATTTTAATTGCAGTACGCACTTTTGTCAGCGGTGAGGTTTTCAGATGCTTATTTAACTTTGAACTTTAACTTTCCAAGTTTCATATAATTTTTATTAAAAATAAAAATTATGTTTTTTCGGCCTTTAATTGTGCAATGAAAACTAAAATTATTCTAGTTCGAGGCCATACTCTATATTTCTTTAGCAGGATATTGTCATAAAAAATAATCCATAGAGCTTTTGTTTTCAAATTTATTAATTTACCACTTTCAGTAATGTGTTGATAGATCTATTTCGGGAATTTTCAAGGTTCCCATCATCAGAGCACGTTTTGAAAGAAGTGACAATCCCATGCAAACATCAAACATTCATATAATCTAGTTTTCTCACTAAATGAGCTCGAAGTTAAACAACATATATATAAATAATTACAAAATTTTTGGGAAAAAGATCTGGACGCTATTTTTAATAAGACCTTCTTTATAGCGGCTAATAGAATTTTGACAATTTATATGGCATATGCAACCTACATACGGCCTGTGTTCTAATCATTAACAAAAATTGATTATTTGTGGTTCCATGTGCATTTTTATTCACTATGCAATTTTCAAACGCATTTCTTAGTGCAAACTTTAAAATTTTCATTACAATTAATTTATATAAAACGCAATCAAAACTATAACAAATTATTATACTTTTTGCGAAAATGGCTGGCCACGATTTTTAAATATTTTTCAAAAAATTGCATATACGGATTTATATAAAGAAAAAAACGTGTAAAAATTTCCAAAAAATAATTTTCAAGTTTATTAAAAGCTATAACGAACAACTCCATACAAAAAAAAATATTTGGTAGAAAAGACTTAGAACATTTTTGTAAATATAAATTTTATACCATTTTTCGGAAGATAACTTCAATTAGCTGCACTCTACTTAATTTTTGTTTAAAATTGCCCAACTTATAGTAGGAATCTGTACTCCTACTATAAATTGGATGAATTAACTCTGTGTGTGTATATGAAAAATATTACACACATAACGTGTAAGTTGGTGCTCACAAAATTCGTAATTTTACATTGCAAATGCGTATACAATTTTCAAAATATTTTCCTAAAATTAATTTAATTAGTATGTTTTTTTTTTAATATTTGTTATTTATTATTTTTTTACTATTTAGTGTCGTTTATTAAAATTTATTACAGGATGGTGATCCGATTGCAGTTTAGTGACATTCACATTTTATTGTTTAATTATCGTTCCCATTGGTTTGTCATGTGGATCTAACAGAACAATTGAGTATTGTGCTCTTATTTGGCGGTATAAGATTATCAAACATTCATTATGTACCACGTCGTCTGAGACTTAAACCAAATCGTAAATTTGAGTATTTTCTTATTTATTGGATAAAATAATATTTATAGGTAAGAAAACGATTTTCTGGTTCAATATAAATTTAATTTTGAATACTATTTCGTATTTCCTTAAGTTTTTAAAATTTATAAATGTCAATATATTCATTACTACCATAAAAGTGTAAATTTACAACATTTGTACTTTAAATTTGAATTTACAATAAAAATTTTAATTTTAGGCACAAAATGTTTAATTATAAACACATTATGAATATTTCCATGATGTGTACGTATTATTGTATATGAAATTGTGTAAAACGCATTTTACACAAAAAATTACCTACCTTAAGCAGTAAATTTACAAACATCCTTTAGAGTGTATATTTCAACAACAGCTTGTCAGAATGTTAAATGTTAAAATTAAATTGTTAAAGTTAAACGTTAAATGAAAGCTATAAGCGTCTCCTTATAAGTTCAGTTCATATGGGGAATTACAATGGGCATGCATTTTTCAAATACATTTTAAAGTATGAATGAAGCATGCAATTTCATTCTTTGTAAATTTGATAAATAAGAAGTTTCACATGTCGTTTAATCATATATATGTCCATTTTAATTAAGAAGCTATGAGGGAATTTTGAAAACGCATTAAATTTATGACCGCCTTTTCTCAAAGTTCTGTTTTATGGAGTTAAACAAACTATCTTCTGAAAAGCCCATATATCCTTCGAAAATCTGTACGTTCCGGTATTCCTCTTAACCGCATCACCACTACTCATTAGAGTCTATGCCCCGGTGTCACAGGGACAGAAGCCAGATTTTACACAAAAATACATTTACTTTCGTAACATAGGTTTATAACACACTAACTTATTTTAATATTCTAACAACAAATGCAAATGATAACGGATTGCGTTGGTTATGATGATAATTCACCGCAATGTTGTACAACAAAAAAAAAAGGATGGATAAAATAAGGATAAACATTATGTTGCAAATATTTACAATGTATCAACATATATGCAAAATTTATTTCAAACAATAAGTATAATTTCAATGTTATTCTCTTGAGTGTTAAAAATAGGGTCATAATGTATATTTTTTATACACATTTTTATGGTCCATAAAAAGTCTGTCAGTGTGCGGGTGTGTTCTTTATGTGTGTTTGCGCAAAATCCTGGTTGTTTTTCTTTTGCACCAGCACAATTCACATATTTTAACCGGCTTTCAACGATTTTGTGGAATATGTGTTGAAAACTTTAATTTTTATACAAACCCTATGATATACACACACATACTTAAACACACTCACACTCCTGACACACATCCATCCATTAAATATATTTCAACACGTTCGTTGTTTAAGAAACACAGACACATATAGGAATTTTTAAACCATTAAATTGTTTCGTTGCCTTTTAACATTTATTTGTAGCTTCCTTAACATTTTGTTATTGGTGTTTCTTTCTTCATTTGTTTTTTTTTTTTGCTGGTTCCTGTCTGTGTCTACTTGTAAGTGTGTGTGTGTGTACGGTTTTTAATATATATGACTTTGTGGTGAGTGAGAGTGTGTGTGTTATTAAAAATTAATGCAATATTTTATGAATATTTATGTGTTAAATAATTTTTAAAATGTTGTTAAATATGTGTCAATCCGAAATCATAAAAGGAAATTCTCCCAATAGTCATCCTTAATTATAATAAAATTTTATTAAATTATAGAATTGGCAATACAAATGTATGTTTGCCCATATTACCGGCTGCCCATTTAAATATCTAATAGATTTAGTAAAGGTGGGTAAATAAAACACCTTTGGGAAGCTTAAAAGCAATACATGCATTAGACTGGCCCTTATTTACTAAAATTTATAAATAAAATTAAAACGTTATTTTAAGCCAAAAATGTATTAACTAAAAATTTCAAATCAATATTTTAATGTAATTTGTTGTCGCATTAAGATTGAAAATTAAAACTGTGTATTAGGATGGCCCATTTTGACCACTTGGTGGAATTTGCTGAGTGCTCTCAAAAATTATGAAAAAGGGCGTCATTTCACATACATTGGCATAATGTCAACACCCTACGGTGATGGGAAGAACTTGCGATGAGACGATTTATGCTATACAAACTATGCATTCTGATAACATTAAAAAAATAAATGGCAAAAATTAAAAATAGATAAACATAAATATATTGAAAACACTATAACTTTGTGGATTAAAAAAAAAACTATAACCATTTGAAAGATATTTAAAATACATTTCATTTGATGTATAAACCATTAATATTGGTTAGATCTATCAAAAGTTATTTATTTTTTTGTTACTAGCTTTTTTAACTTTGTAGGTCCTTGTAGTCCTTTTTGTGTAAGCTAAGGACATTGTGACCTTATGATACTTATTATCTTTTGCTGCTCTTGTATTATATATATTTTTTTTTTTAAACTAAAAATTTTAAATATACGGAATTTTGACCCATTTCGTCAACTTATTTCATTGCGTTGCAAGTTCTTCCCATCGTCGTAGGGTGTGAAATTTGGCCAAAAGTAGTAATAGCTTTCACTAGAGATGATAAATTTATCAATAATAAATAAAATTATGTTTTCAAAAGTGTATAAAAATCAAAAATCAGATAACAACTGGCCCGGTAATAAAAAATGCGCAACCACAAAATTCGAGCGCATATCCTAAACGTTTTTCGAATTGATTAATGCAACATAATTTGTTTCTTTAATAGACTCATAAACTGTGAGATGGACAATAGTTCTAGGACATTTTTAAAATCTCCAATTTCGAATTTAAAAAAAAAATCGAAAAAATTAAGACTTGAACTTTATGGGATTGTTTAGTCATTTTAGAAAAAAAAAAAAAAATGTTTCGACGTCATTAGTTAACCACAAAAATTTTTCCTGACTTATTTATTACAATTTACAAAAAACTTCACAGTCTTGCTTACTACTTATGCATTTTAAGAAACTTGATTTGAAATACTATTACACAAATGTTAACCCTTGCCGTGACTCGTTGATATTAAAGGAGTTACAGCTAAATATTATAGATGGGTGGGTCGTTCTTTGTGAACGGGAAAACCACCCTGTCCAAAATTAAGCTTGGCGTACAGAGCTGTATAATTTTAGTGCATATCTCTACTTTCAAAAGTCGAGTAGCGCAATATGGAGGCAATGATGGTTTAGCAAATATGGAGCAGCGAGTTGAGATACAACTTTCAGAAACGTTTAAAATATGTGAAGGAGTGACGGAATCGACTTGAAACTTGATAAGCGGTGGTTTTGGGGTCGCTGAGCTTGAATCTGGCATCTGATTTTCCAAATTTAAAATGGAAGTTCCGAAGCTTAAGAAAACCAATATTTTTATTGCAATTTTTCTTAAACTCTGTTGAACTGACGAAGTTTCAAGGAACAAACTATTTAAACATTTTATTTGACTAACGATTTTAATAAAAAATTATGAAATTCAGCCGTAAATTTCTTAAACTTAAGGGCTTAGTTTTAAATTTTAACGTCTATTTTCACTGGTTCTCCAGCTTTTTTAAGCGCTTAAAATATGGATTTTAGAGCTGTTTTCTAGTTTTCTAATCGTTTCGACCTAGATTAACTTTTACGTCCAAAAATCAAGATTAACTTTTGAGGTTTAAAAAAATGTTTCAAAAACTAAAAAATAGGTAATATTCTCCCCATATAAACAATGGAGCAAAATTCATAATTAATAAGTTTTTGGTTAAAGTTCTGCCTATTATGGAGGTTCTAACTTTTCTAAAACTTCGGGTTCTGGTGAGATCTTTAGCTAGCTCGAAATATTAGTATCAACCTAGCTAATATGTTTAATTTTCTTTATTTTTGTAACTATACGGAGGTTGAAAGCTTGTTATAAATTGAAAATAAACACAGTTTTAATTTTCAATCTCAATTTTAAAAAAATAGAGACCATTCTAACATGCATGTTCGTTTTTGTCACTTCTCTCAAATATCCAACTTTCATTGAAATTGTTTAAAACTCCCTCAGGAAATCTATTATACGAATACTTAACTTATGTGTTTGTATAGTATTAGTATGTTTAAAGACGTAGTACAATATAATTGTTAACAATTCATTTCAATATTGTTTTCCTTTACACTTTCTGTTTGTCTTTTACTAAATCTACAAAGATTTATATTTATTAAAACTCATAACACTTTGATAAGTATGCCAATGCATGTCTTATTGTTTACACATAACGCACAACACACACTTTCCTAACAATCTCATTAATATTGTTGAACTCTGGTGATAAATACAGTGGAGCAAAATATGATTCTTTTACTACACACAGAGGCATCAATCAATATATTCGGTCAGCCATATTTGTTGTGATTTATGAATATTTTGGGTTGTCTTAGCCGAATTTTGTTGTGAAAATCAATATTCACTTTTGCCAACCGATGCCAGTCGTAGTAACCGAATTTTAGTTGGCAAATAGCAAAATTTTTTCTTTGAAATCTAACAAATTAAATAGTTTTTTTTTTTTTATTTATCACGAGCTTTCAACTTCCGTATAATTACAAAAATAAAGCAAATCAAACATATTAGGTAGAGATTGATACCAGTATTTCGATCTGGCTAAAGATCTCATCAGAACCCGAAGTTAGAAAAGCTAAAGCCTCCAGAATAGGCTGAGCTTTAACAAAAAACATATTAATGATCAATGTGGCTCCATCCTTGTCTTTGCTTATATTAGTTTTTTGGAGCGGTAATATACTTTTTAAATATTGTTTCTTCTCTTGCCTTCTGTCCTTTAAAATAAAGATTTGTCGATTTTCGTTCATTACATTACCCCCAGTTTTATTGCACATGGTTCCAAATAGAAGAGATCTATTTTTTAGAAAACGTTAACCTTGCCGAAAATTGTATTTTGTTGTTGTCAAAATTCGAAATTTTGAAAAATTAAACTTTTTACTGCATTTATTTCTTAAATATACTCAAAATAATTCATATATGTTATTCCGACTTTTTCGGATATCATTAATCCACTTTACCCTAAAATTAAAAATGACGCACAAATTTTATAAAATTGCAAAAACGTGTTTTTTTAAATTTACGGGCTGTTTTTGTAAGACGTGTCACTCAAAAAATTCGTATAATTGAGTGAAAACGTAAGTGTTGTCATTTTCTTTTTTTTTTGTTTCCAAATTGCGATTTGAAACGGCACAAACGTCAGAAACAGACGTTCACAAAAAAGTATTTGTCAAAGAAAAAAGGCAACATAATTTAACATTAAAACAAAAAAAAAAATACTTTTTAACAAAAAATTGTAATAAAAAAATCACTATCAAAATCCATGGCAATTGACCCCATCACTTTTGTTTTTGTTTTTTTTTTATACAAATTATATTCTTATCTCCACTTTTATTGTTTTCTAAACAAATTAAATAATTTTTTTTTTCAAGCAAAAATCAGCTGTTTTTGTTTATATTTCATTTACAGTGTTGGGTTGCCTTCTATTAACGAAAAATGAGTTATTTGTATATAAAAAAATGTACACAAAATGCGAAAAACATTACTGTTTGACAAAACATAAAGCTTTACGTAATCAAACGTAAGTCAGACGAACGAATTATAAATACTCATTTCATTACGTATTCGTTCGGGTGCCACACTTTCGTGTGGTAGTATACACGTCTTGTAAAAACAAGCCGTTAGTTAAAAATTAATAACGATTTTTAAGATGCCTAATTTGGAGATGTCTATTGCAATTGCAAGGACAGTGGACGAAATAATTATAAGTTCAGTCATGAAAATGGGAATTTTTCAAAAGAATTAGCAATACTTAAAATTGTTTTCTTTTTTTCCACATTAGAGTAACAATAATATGAGTCGATAGCAAACCCCCTTCGAGCCCTTTCCATCAGTTTTTCATTCATTTTTAATAATTGTCCTTTTTTTTTTGCAAGTGAAATAAGTATAAGTTCAGTGTAGGTAAACACAGTTTTTCGGTAAAATATTTAAAACGTACAAAGTACGGTCTTGTTTACTCCCCCTTTATATATTGTTTTTAAACAAAACAAAACAAGTGTGAAAATAAGGAGGAGAATAAAAACAAAAAGCGTGTATTGTATCGTATCTCTACAAAAGGTAGAGCTTGCACATAACGAACAAGTTTTCAATTTATTTTTCATCAATGGTGATAATCTTTAACATCGAGCTCATAAATTGGTTCTCAATTAGTGGGAAAACTATCTTTGATGTCTTGCGTGGGATTGTCACTTCATTCAAAACGTGTTCTGTTGATGGCAGCCTAGAAAATTCCCGAAATATATCTATCAACACATTCCTGAAAGTGGTCAATTAATAAATTTGAAAACAAAAACTCTATAGAATATTTGTTAGGACAATATCCTAATAAAAAAATATAGGGTATGGCCTCGACCTTGTATAATTTTCATTTTCATTTTCATTTTTTTTTTACTTTTTCCTTACTGGTGTGTTTTACAACTTCTTTGCATTTAGTGTTAATACAATTTTGTTGTGCAGCATAAATCGATGTGTTTTAATAAAAAAACATGAACATTTTGAAAATTCAGCATTAAAAGTGAACTTATGATTAAATCCATCTAAAAAGGATACTAAACGGTGGTGAAGCCGCCGATTTGAATTAAACGTTGATATGTTGTAAAGAACAAAAAAATATTTTAGACGTATTGTTTGTAGGTGCGCAATCTCAATTTCATGATTTTTTTTATATATTTCTTACAATGAAGTATTGGCCAATTATGTATCAAGGAGAGAGTTATTTTAAAAACGCATTCACTGTTATATAAAATATGTTCGTTCATGTCCGAACAGTTTCGTTATTCAACAAAGAATTTTTTCAAATACCACATTTGTATGGAAAGTTTTTGTTGGTTTGAGCTCAAATGAACATATAATAAAGCTTATTTAATTTTATTAAGGGGTGTCTGGGGGTTTGTTCAATTTTCGTAATCGTTCGGCTTTAACACGACTTTTTTCGAAGAGCTTTTATAACTCATATTTGAAATATTTCAAATAAGTGGCAACTCTGTGCCCACAGCATATGCCATATGGGTATGAAAATTTTTGGTTTCTCAAATACTTTAATACTGCGTACAAAAAAATATAACTTCCTAGAGATTAAACATGTGTTTATACAAAATCATTGTAATATTAAACCCCATTTTTCTCTCCCTAAACGTGCGATTGCGCACCTAAGAAAAATACGTGTCTAATATTTTTTGGATATGGTGTTTCCGAGTTTCATTAAAATCTACAGATTCACCACTGTATTAATTTCTTTGTAAGTAATAAATATTTGTTTTCATATTATAAAGAATTAGTAGAAAACAATTTGTGCTCCGGTATGACACTTTTCCCCAGCAAAAAATTCTACTTCCGTGGAAGCAGTTTCGCAAGGGGATTTAAGCCTAAGGCGCTTCGAATAGCAGTGATAAATGTCATGATTTTTGTTCGAGATGTCCCGACTTGTAGCACTGCTTTCGAGAAGCTAAATGTCATGAATTCCTCGTTTCAGCTTAGTGCTTCTTCTTATTAATTAAAAAACTCATGCCATGTCGGAAGAGCATATTATAAAGCATTAAAAATATGTAAAAGCATGCACTTGTTTCGAGTTCCTAAATATCATGAATTCCACGCTTCTACTTAGCGTTTCTGGTTATCATAAATCACAACAAAAAGCGATCTAAAAAATTAATGAAATTTGACCTTTCATTTCAGCTTTTTAAGAAGCTACCAAGCAATAAATGGTGCTTACCCAGAAGTAGTTCTGGAGGCCATTATTAATTTACCTTGCGCTTCCAAAATAATTTCAGAAGGCATGATTTTTGTTCGCTATGTCCCACTTGGTACACTAGAAACAAAAAGTACGTTAAGTTAGCAAAAAAGTTAGTTGACTCAAAAAAATTTTTCTGGGAGTATCTTTGAGCTGATTTTGCTCACATCATGACTATATGGGAATCACAATGAAAAGCGATATAAACAAACAATTTTCTGCTGGGACATCACTTAAGAATCCAACGCTACCTCTTTGCCGAAACTAGACCATATTCTCAAATTTATCGTCTGGGTAATTATTTTTTCTTTAAATTTTATTGGTTCAGGTGACAATGCTTAAGATTTGGAACATTTTTAATTTTCCATCTCTAAAGCATCTCTTTTTACGTAGCACGTAACATCTTAGTTTAAACCAAATTGAATTACGAAAAGTGAAAAGCAGACAAATTTTTGTTATACATAGAAAATAATTTGATTAAATCGTTCAGATATTTTTAATCTTGTGGACTTTTAAATAATGCTCCTAGGACAAAACAAATTACATATTTCTTCTTCCTCAAACAAATTATCATCTTAGCCCAGTAAAAGAGTCTACTCTTTGGCTCTTAACTGGTTCTAAATTTAACAAAACTAAAATATCCAGACGATACAGTTCATCCAAAGAGTAGGTTTAAAGCGCACCAAAGCACAATCTTGTTTGCATCATTTAAATATAAATTAAAGTGCTCAATGGTACTCAAATGGTTGTACTCTCAAAGAAAGTTTTGTATTGAAATTCTAAAACTTATTATTTGGTATTTCCTCTATTATCGGTGATTTACAACTTTTTTTTTTTTTTTAAATGAGTTTTTTTAGAAAAGAATGCTGCACAAAAAATTTTTACTCCGAATGCATCCCATGAAGTTGCAAAACTCGCCAATGATGAAAAAGTCCGAAATGTTCAAAATCTTGTGCCAAATATATTTATTTTGCAGGCAAAAAAAGAAAATAATAAAAAATGCAGCAAAAATTGGAGCAAATGGACCAAAAACTTTAAAATATATCTAATATTTTTGAAAAAATAATATCAATTAATAGGTGCACTTATAATTATTTCGTCCACTGTATAATAGTTGAAAGTAAAGAAACAACAAGTACATGCAGTAAATTTGGTTTTATCAAAATTTTTTTTATAGCATCCACCTTGTATACGAGTATCTTACAAATTCAACAAAAAGTCTGACATACTTTTTGAAAAAACAATTTTTGAGATGAAACACTTTTTTGTATGTAAAAACGAAATTGTATGGTAAAAATGCATTTTGAGTTTAAATATTGTTGTACTATTTTCTATTTTATAGTTATCGTGTGTACACGAGCATTGACTTCAAAAAAAAAGAGTGTTTTAAACTCTACCGAAATTATTACGATTTTGCGTGCATACAAAATCGTTAAACTAGTCTACTACTCTACTATTTACAACCCTGCAAAACCACACATTACCAAATCATGGGTAAAGTAATGTATCGCCATAGGGCTTCACGCATTACATTCCACCTCACTTCACTGATGAATTTAACAGGCGATGAGCCTAAACGTAATGGGTGGACACATTACCTTGTAGGGGGTAAAGTAACTGGTTACATGGTGGAAAAAAGTAATGTGTCTATAAATAGATTTTCATAAAAAAAAATTGCATAACAAATTTTATTTACAGATATATTTTTTTAATTAAATAAATAACTTTCTTTTTTTTATTAAATAAATTACATGGTCATGCTGAGATTCGAACCTGGGGTCTTTGGTATTTAACAATTAGTTAGGCGAGATCTCCACCAACTGAGTTATCGATACATATAATATTTTATTGCTTAAAATGTAAATGAGTTGTTGTGCTTCGTGTTTTCGTTCGTGATATCAAGAATATACACCTTACCCTCATGCTTATAAAAAATCTCAAAGTAATGTGTCTATAAATAGATTTTCAAAAATATAAATTAATAATTACTTTACGTTTATAATTTCTGCATTATGTAATTGATGATCGGTAAGTCATTATTTTATGTTTTGAAGTAAAGTAAAATGTAATGAGGTATCATTACAAGGTAATCCATTAGTGTTCAATTATCGGTAACTCATTACTTTAGGTTTTAAAATAACGTTGAATGAAAGGAGTATACATTACAATATAATGCATTATTATTTTCCAACTATAAGTAACTCATTAAGTCTTGTTAGAAAATAATGATACAGGTAAGGAGTACACATTACAAGGTAATGCATTAGTTTATCGTACCTATTACCAAAGTTTGGCTGGGTAGTTCTCTGTGTGTGGTCATAAGAAAAAAGTGTCTACTTATAAAATTTCTTTAAACTCAGAACTAATGGCATTTTTTTTTCAAACTATTGGAACAAGAAATAAAAATTGGCATAACTCTATTCAATAGGCTACAGAATATGTTTTTTTAATCTGTTATAGATTTAATGTTTAACCTTTACCGCATGATCATTTTATGACGAATATCTAAAAAGGTTTCGAATCAAATACGGATATATCAAAAAAATTATTTAAAACAGAAATCCGGATTTTGTGAGTGATTAAAATTATTGACCTGGGTTTTGATTTAACCAAAAAGTTTGCTCATACATCTTAACAAAGTTAATTCTCTGCACGTTTCAAAACTAAAATTAGTTTAAATACCCAGGAAACATTTCTACGGACTCTCCGACACGTACGGAATCATGAATTCGGCTTTTACGGTACATAAGCGGTCCGTAAAACACGCAAACTCATAGAAATAAAAGTGCAAAGAGCTGCAAAAGATAATACGCCTCATTAGCTCAAAATTTCCTAAGTTTAACTAAAAAGGACTACAAGGACTACCAAAGGAACATTATTTCTCGTGTAAACCGAGAGCGATCTCTTTGTTGTATTTTTTTTTTTTTTTGTAAATGTAAAAATCTTGAAGATACATGAAATTCCAAAGCCTAATTTACACGATTTCACATTTACAGAGAACCCGAGAACGATAGTTTATGTAATTTTTATTTTTTTTTTTGTAAATGTAAAACGCTAGCATATATACAAAAGAGTGTGTCTGACGAATAAAGAGCTGCAAAAGATAATAAGCCTCATAAGCTCAAAATGTCCTTAGCTTAAAAAAAGGACTACAATAACCTCCTAAGTATCAGTTAATTCAACCGAATTTTAGTTGTAACACCCAAAATAATCAGAAATCTAATGTAAATAGTGTTGCACTAACTGTATTTATAACTTGTTACTATTAAAATAAACTTTTCAATTTGGTTCGCACTTTATTTCTCTCTGTGTGGTCATAAGAAAAAAGTTTCTACTTATAAAATCTCTTTAAATTCAGAACTGATGGCACTGTATTTTTTTCTTCTACTTCCAAACTAATTAAGCCTTTAGGAACATATAATCTGATTCGAATTTCAATAACCTTTTGACATTACTGACTGCCCAAACCAAATTCATGAGTTTAAATGTTTTTATGTTGAATATAATAAGTTCGTTTTCTAACACAAAATTCGGTGATTTTTCTATAGAAACTAACTCTAGGAGCTGGTAGTTTATATATCATAAAATTTGATTTAGATTTGTCTGCTATTTCTACAGGTTTATTTCTATGAGTGCATCTGGCAAAGCTTGTAAGTAAACGGAGCATTAATGGATTGTATAAATTGATTTTTGAAAACAATACGTTTTGAGTCCGTTTTGGTATAATCCGTTTCCGCACCGTTCAAAACGGACTGTATATATCGTTGTTCGTTTACTTTATTAGTTTGTTTTGTTGTCAAAATAAATATTTTATTTTTCAAACTAATTTTGAAAAACTTTTATTACAAAGGCGCAAAATCGATAAAAAAATCAGTATTTCTTAATTAAAAAATTCAAAATATTAGGAAGGTAAATATTTTTAGAAATAAAAACATTCAATAGCGTGTGCCAGCGATTGTAATTGTAATTATATGCAATTTGCGGCGAAATATTTTCGGACAGCGTATAATTGGTTTGCTGCTAAATAATGTGCAAATTTGCATATGCAGACGCAATTGTAAATACCATGAATTTAAACTAATGTTATGAATTAGTTTTTTATATGAAGATATTAAATTTTGTAATTGGATACAATTGCATCGAGATACGACATCTCGAAAATGGCCTGGAGAAGAAATTCATGTTTTGAAATGAATGAAATATGTTGCATCGGTTTCTTCTCCTTAAATTACTTTTAACTAAATAAAAACCAACGGACTGGAGACGGCATTCAAAAACGGTGTCCATTCCGTTTTCACGGTCATTTAATTACACGTTATCTGTTCAACGGATTATAATCAGATTCTATATTCCTAAAGGCTTAATTAGTTTGGAAGTAGAAGTAAAAAAGTTAGCATTTTCATAACGGATAAAAAGAGTACAAAAATAGTTTCTTTATCTGTTTCTTGTAAAAAAGTTAAATGTCCCGTACAGAGTTTGAAAATTTCTATTTTCTACTGAGTTTTTTTCAATTCTACTTGACAACCGTCTCAATGCATAGAAAAAAGGCAAAAAAATATTTTTTTTACTTTTTTAACTCTTTTAATTGTCTATTGATACGATTTTTTATTGTACGAACAAACTAATGAAAAACTAAAAGTCCGTTTTCTGGTGCTAATACTAATCCAGAAAACAATAAGTATACCGAATCGGATTCCGGAGCGTTTTGTTTTTTGGATAGGAAGTCAAATGCAATTTAAAATAATAATGAAACAAAAGAGGTTAGTCTAAGTTCGTTATAAGCTTTATTGCATTTTTTAAGACTTGAAAGACGGGCTAGACTCAGCTGTCCAGCTTTCTTATGCTTGTCCAGTGTCTAGCTAAATAGATTTTTGGAAAAAAAATTAAGCGAAATCTTTACAGGTTATAAATATCAAACGTATTTAACGAATTATTTTTTTTTACACTCACTCAGTTCTATCACTAGTACTATAAAACATAGCCTTGTGTATAGGAGGACGTCAAATAAAATAAATATTATGCAAATACGAGGGCGGATCAATTAGTCCGTGACTTTTCGAACTTTCCTCGAAGTTATATAAAATGCAACACTGTGCCCCTCAAGTACCACCTGTTAATAGACTACTGTCAAATGTTGAGCAAGTTCCGTCATTTACTTTGCGTTTAACAGCTGTTCAAAACATACAACCTCGTAGATTTATTTAAAAATGGAAAAAAGTTAATTTCGAGTGCTCGTTAAAAAAAAACCGTCAATCAAACCGAGGAAAAGCTAAATAAATACTATGGGGACTCTGCATCATCGATTTCAATGGTAAAAAGTGGTTTACTGACTTTCGTTGTGGTAGCACAAGTACAAATGACGTTCTGGACGGCTAATTGAGGCCAATACACCCGAAAATGTCGAAAAAATCCACGATATGGTGTTGGCTGATCGAAGAGTAAAAGTGCGTGACATTGTTGATGCCATATGCATTTCATATGGCAGTGTGGTTGCGATTTAAGAAAGCTGTCTGCAAGATTGGTGCTGCGTTTGCTCTCAATTGACCATAAACGTAATCGTGGCCAATAAGGTGATGGCAACAGTTTTTTGGGATGCACGTTGGATAACCCACGTCGCTTACCTTCAAAAGGGGAAAAAAAATAAACGGCGATTATTATGCCAACTTATTGGACCGATTTAACGAGGATTTGAAAAAAAAAACGACCCCATATGCAGTCTCAATGGCAAAATTCCATGAATTGGGCTACGAATTGGTACCTCATCCGCCATATTCTCCGGATTTAGTCCCCAGTGACTATTTCCTATTTCCAAACCTAAAGAAATGGCGCGGTGGAAAGAGATTTAGCTCTAACGATAAAATTATTGACCTCACAAATGAATATTTTATGGACCTCGAAAAATCCAATTTTTTGGAAGGGATAAAAAAATTGGAGAAAGTTGAACTAAGTGTATTGAGCTAAAAGAAGATTATGTTGAAAAATAAATTTTTTTTGTTGCAAAAAAAAACTGTGTTTCATTCAAAAAGTCACGGACTTATTGACCCGCCTTCGTAGTATCCTTATTATTAAACTTAACACAATAACTTTAGAAAAAGTGTCCTCATTTTCAATTTCTCTTTGTTACCATCACACCCAGAAAATTATGTAGGTAGATTGGCAGTTAAATTAACTGCATTTGCAGTTGAAACGCTGTACACTACATTTGCATTTAAATCAACTGCAATGTGTAGTTATTTTGACCTGTGAAATGTTAACTGTTGAATGTAGTAAAAACAACTACAAATGCTGTTAAAACAATATTACTAGGATTTAAAGAAAAATTATTGATAAAAGAACAATTTTTCAAAATGTTCTTAATCTGAATTTATTATTTAATAAATATACTATTGTACAACTATATTTACACAAAATATCACACTTAATATTCACGTTACGCGATATTTTTGCAAATTATTTCTGCCACATGTCTGTCTTCAAGAGATATAACATTTTTTCTTTGATTTCTTTTCGTCACATTGAATTAATATGTAGATATTAAAGAGCTACAAGAAAAGAAATACAAAATTTAACAATATTCAAGTAAATAAATTTGTTTCCTATTCCAAATCTTATCTTAATATTTTATTTATTCAATACGCGTTTTCATTTTATTTGTCTATCTTCATTTAATACAAAATAATCTAAAATAAATATTCTCTTTTACACTAAATATAAAGAAAAAAATGTGAAAACAAGCAGCTTGTTAACACGCCATATTGGTTTTTTTTTTCTATTGATATACAAGTCTATTGATCAAAAAGTCGAGACAGCTGCATAAAATAGCTGTTACCAAAATACAGTAATTTTAATAGGTCGTTTAAAAATTCGATTGTCAATGACATTAAAAATTATTTTTCTACGTAAACCAACTGCAATTGCAGTTAAAATAACTGCAATCTCATTGCTGCACAAATAACTGTCATGTAGTAACTGTAGAATTTCTCTGAGCACACTTATAACATATTTGTTATCACTGATTGTACATTTTTTTACAGTGTTATCTTAGGGTTTCCCTGTTGTATCATCACTAATATCAATTTTTAAAGTTTATTGTATTTTAATACTTTCCCAGCAAACATCGTATTGCCTAGGTGAACAATTTATTACGGCAACAACCGTGTTTGTATTGCGGAAGAGACATTATTTGGTAGAAAACGTATACCGAATGCAATACTTTACAGTAGTATAAAAGCAATTATTTAAGATAAATCGCATTATTACTTTATTAACATCTTGAAGCTATGAAGAAAGTGTCGCAAATATCGCCGATATATCTTCTGGAAGATAAAAACAAGATATCACTAGAAAACCACCCAGATGATGGAAAACACGTTTTCAAGCATTTTATATACTTTTTATTTTCTAAAAGTAATAAATTTACTCTTACTTATCTTACATTACATTTATTAGCAGATATTTTAAATAAATCACGCTATTAACCAGCCTTCCTTGGATTTGCATTTATTTTGTCATCGGTATTCTGAAAAAAACAAAGAAATTTAGTTTTCATTTGCAATGTATAATTAAAAAAAAAAAAAATTTGCTTAACTTTTTAGCGATTTTGTATGCCAAAATTTTCCTAAAATTTTATAGGCTAGACAGCTATTTTACTAATGCATTCTTTTTGTTTTTTGAAAAGAAAAACTCTAGGAAATAGATTAGTACAAGAAAGTATCGATCAGTTACTTGGGATAACCTAGTTTACCGTTATTTCTGTATATGATCTTATTAGCATATTATGCACTTTTGAGATTTACACGATTTTCCATACAATAAATTTCAAATTCATATTGCAATACTTGTTCAGTAACGTATCTATCGTGTTACATAAATCTATTACATAAATCCGCTCATCAATTTTTAAATTTTTTGCAGCCGTTTGGATTATATAGCTTTCTAACAGATTATTGCGAAAATCCTCTCAAGTTTAAAATAATAAATAAGATTTTTTATTATTTAAACTTTAATATGTACCCAGTCAGAGAAAGACAAACGAACCACTCCTGGTAAGGCACTGTAGCAAGTTTTACAAGTTCTGGCAACAAGTGCTTCCCCAATCCCAAAATTATAACATCATTAGACCAAAAGTCCGTCTGTTCAAAAGTGTCTTACAAGAACTGTGGAAACAAAATTTCCAACGGTATTCAAACCCTGGCCACCAGATTTACAGCGCGCAGCTGTAACCACTGATCTAACGAGACAATTGACAGCTTAAAACTTATATGAATGATAAATGCTGGGTTCCATTAGGCTAGTGAAATATGTCAGCACTGGCTTTTAGCTTGCTGGAAATAATTTTCCAACGTTAGGAAAACAAAAAAAAAGTCTTAAAAGAGCTGTTCCAGAAACAAAAAAATCGAATTAAAAAAAAATATTTAGAATTATAAAAAACTCACAAAAAAAATGTATGCCTGAAATCGGGATCGAACTTATATATATATATATATATATATATTCCCGTCGTTCCTATAAGGAGCATAGGGCCTAGGGGATCGAACTTGGAAACTTCCAACTACAGTTTTTTTTAAACAAAGCATCATCATGTTTAAAGAATTAGGGCTTGTAAGACTTTCAAGCCGTTGCCAATTTCTGTTTGAATAGCACTGGGAAAATACTTTTTAGAAACCTTAGCATAGTGGTATCAGCCAATTGTTGGCCAATTTTTTGTAGACCACTGAAATACTCGTAGTTGTAAAACAAATGCTGTCAAATCCGTTCTTGGAAACACGTGCTCTGCTAGCAATTTATTTACAATTCCTCGGTTAACCAGTGGTATGTCAGTGCTTGATTTTTATACCACTGATGGTTTCTGACTGGGTAGCTTCTTTTGTACCGTTTACTGTTTTATTTTATCATCATTACTTAAGTTTAAACAAAAAATTTTTTTGAACCTCATTAATGAATGACCACAGACTTATTTATTTCAATTTACAAAAAACCTAAAAGCTATTACTTTCCTCAAAAGTCAATAGAAGTAAGCAACGCTTTGACGGTTTTTGGAAATTTAAATAAAGAAGTATGGGGTCATTTTGGGCCGCAGGTCAACATGGGTTAATAATGTCCAAAATTTTCTTTTTCAAACTTCAGTAAATGATAAGCGCTTGGTAGCTCATGTAAATACATTATTGTTGTCGGTAGCTGGAGGAAAAGTTAAATAAATATCTTTGCCAATCAACAAATTTGAAACATTTTGCCTATTTTGCTATAAATACATATTTTTCGTTAAAACTCATGTGTCTAAGAATTTCCTTTATGTTTTACTAAGATTGTTAACCATTTTCTAACAGCTTGTTTTTATAAGAAGAATGCATTTCGACACTGACGAATCCTCTGTAGACGAATACGTTAGAAAATGGGGTTTTCTTAGGCACACGAATTCATTCTTTTAGGCCTTACGTTTTGCCTCTAAAAAACAGCTGCTTTTTATTTACATTAAAGTAAATTCTGTGTGAAAAAAAAAAAAAAATAAAATTATAAAAGCACAAAAAACAAATAGCTCTTGGGCTCGATATGGACAGTGACAGGCACGTAGATAGGAATTTGTTTCGATTTTTCATTTTGAATATGTATTTTTTTTTTGTAACCCGGGAAAACTATTCAAAATATGTGCACACTAGGGTTACATTTTTTTTTTGCTAAATTTTTACCTATCAGCAAGTAATGGGCAATAATGTATTAATAATATATATCGCTTTTTCATGTCATTTTGAAACAAAAACCTTCCGCATAAAGTGCATTTCCGTAAAATTAATTTTTTTCAAGTTTTTAACATTAAAGATGTACTAGTTAAACAATACTACTGAACAACATATTTTAAATAACTTTTTATTTATTGTGTTCGTTATTTTGCAAAATTTGATGTCTACATCGCGAAACAACGCTTTAATCAAAATTCACTAAACACGTCAAATTTGACAACGTTTTGTCCTTTAAGTTGGATATGCATCGATATTGTCTAATTACATTTAAATTTTAACTTAATATTATTTTTTAGTTTAATTAAACAAAAAGAGGATTATGCGGAAACCTTTTTGAAAACCGCAATGTCGTTATAACACAAAGACTAATTTAGCTGCTTAATTTTAAAATGTCGCATTTTAAGGAGCGCCGATCGATGTCGTATAATAACAACATAATAAATAATACAAAAATTCTAAAAACTCTCAAAAATTAAAAACTATTTAAAGTTAAAAAGTTCGTTTTTTTTTTAATTTAGCGATTATTTTTTGAATTTTATCAATTTTGATGATTTTTTTTAAAATTTTGTAATATTGGCGATTTGTTTTTAATTTAAGCAGTTTTTTTCCCAATTTTTGACGAAGTTTTTTTTTTTTTAATTTTAATTAATGTTTTTTCTACTAAAATTTTGTTAGAAATAAAAAATAATATTCAACAAAATTTTTTATAGATTTGAATAAAACTATAATTGAAAATAATTTCAATTAAATAGTTACAAATTATTTTAATTGTTACTACAATTTCCTCAATAGGACCGAATTCAATTAAACTTTTAATTGAATCAACAAATATTTTAATTGAAACTCAATTTTAGTTTTTTCTGTGTAGACATATTTAATTTTGAGTTTGCATTGCCTCAAGCAATTTTTTGATTATATTTTAAGGCAAATATATCGAATTCTATTATGAAACGTTTTTATTTATTGCTTTTTGTAGCAAATCAACTCTAACAAAAATAGCCGCCCATTTGCAGGCGATGTTTTCTAATGAAATTTGATGATTCCAACCATATAATACTAAACTAACAGGCATTTCCCATCTGATCCAAGTCAAAAATAAATATGGGGACTTCCTTACGACTTGTATTAAGTTTTTAAATTTTATAAATCATTTCGGGCCCCTTGCCCCATCCCCCCTAGCTACGTGCCTGCTGACCTTTTTCAAATTTAACTTAAAAGAGCGATAATTTTCATTCGTCTGATTTTGACGTTTATTACATTTGTGTTACTGTTGTGAAAACCAAATAACCAAACGAATCATTACTTTTTTTTTCATTACACAGTGCAACACGAAAAAAATATCCATATATGGACACCACTACGTGATAAAAGACTAAAAAAAAAAGACCCGTGTCTCCCAATTTTTCCCAAAGTCATCTCCTTTTTTGTTTATGGGTCGCCAAAGATTTGGGGCCTCGGTATCATTTTCGCAAAAAAGTGATCATTTTCTCAGGCTCATATCTTGCAAACCGTTCCGAATTTCGATTTACTCTCTATGGCAAAATTGTATCTCTTGTCATAAAGAACAAAAATTGCGAACATATAAAATCAAAAAAACTTCACCTTCCAGATCAAAATCGCAAAAAAACTTAAAAAAATTCGATTTTTTTTAGCTTTTTTCCCGTGTTCAGGTCAGCAAGGTAGCAAACCGTTCAAAATTCAAGGAAACAATCAACTACAAAAATTTAGCTTAGATCTCAATAAACAAATTTCTAGAACATATAAACTTCCTGGGAATTGGGTTTGCTACCTATGCACCTGAACAAGAGAAAAAAGGAAAAAAATGATATTAAAAAATTTTTCACTTTTGCGCGCTACCTAAACAGTGTTAAGAATCATCTCTAGGAAGTTTACATGTTCTAGAAATTTGTTTATTGAGATCTTAGGTAAATTTTTGTAGTTGATTATTTCCTTGAATTTTGAACGGTTTGCTACCTATGGACCTGAACATGGGAAAAAAGGTAAAAAAAAATTGAATTTTTTTGCGATTTTGATCTGGAAGGTGAAGTTTTTTTGATTTTATATGTTCGCAATTTTGTTCTTTATGACAAGAGCTACAACTTTGCCATAGAGAGTAAATCGAAATTCTGAACGGTTTGCAAGATATGAGCCTGAGAAAATGATCACTTTTTTGCGAAAATGATACCGAGGCCCCAAATCTTAGGCGGCCCGTAAACAAAAAAGGAGATGACTTTGGGAAAAATTGGGAGACACGGGTTTTTTTTTTTTAGTCTTTTATCACGTAGTGGTGTCCGTATATGGTTATTTTGCCATGACTTAAGAAATTACACACAGTGTTATTGTTGACATTCGCTTCACAAAGATGAAAATGACTGTTCGTTCGTTATTTTGACGAAAGGAATAAAGCATTCTTCTTATAAAAACATGATATAATACAAAAATTACCTAAATTTTATTAATAATGTAAAAATCATTGAAAAAAAAAAAATAAAATCAATATATCTAAATCTGAAGTGCTTATTTAACGATTTACGTTGTTTCAAGTTTCTTTTTTTAATGCAAATTAAAAACACATTTTGAATAGAAATTAATTAAATGTTTACTAATATATGTCGTTGACGGTCTACCATTTACAGGCGCGGATCGCGGGGGACGTAAAATGGGATGTTTTCAATAAAAAAACATAAGGAAAAAATAAAAATATCTGTTAAAACACTCTAACTACCCCTCAAAAACCTTTACCTGGATCCGCGCCTGAGATTACACATGCCAATTTTGGAGGTGTCTTTCGGCCATTTTTCTTTGAAAATGTAGTTGGATACGCGCTTACCATCAACGGATTATATATTAATTAACAGATTATAATTTTCTATTCAAAATGTGTGTTTAATTTGCATTTGAAAAATAAACTCGAACTCGAACCCTGTACATAAAATACCATTATAAATGCCTTATACCATGTTCGCACGACAGCGTTTTTTCGTAATTCACTCTCTCATTCGTAATCCACAGCCTAATTATGATCCAAATTACATAATTCGTCATACAAAATTTTGAGAGCGGATTATCTCATTTGTACGTAATTCAATTTTTATTACCCTGTGGATTACTTTAAAATCAATGTGATCTCTAATTTTTATCGGTTTTTTCCCATCACCAGCTGTCAAAGCACTTAAAAAAACAAACAAAATATAACATAAACAAAAAAGTAAACAAAAGCAAAGAAATTAATTTTATATTATAAAACTTAATGAAATCCAAAAAAGGAATGGGAGCAAAAAAAGAAATTATAAAAAAAATATTGGTAAGAAGAAGGCTATTCGCAAAATTGGCGGATGACACCAATATGGTTATGGGCAACCTGTTGAATGTACAGGAAATGTATTTGCAGCTTTTGAAAGAGCTGCAAGTTCTTCATATTATAAAAATATTAATAAGCCCTGAAAAATTGATTTGGCAAAAAGTAAGTTCTTTATTAAAACTATGTTATAAAAGTTATTTAAAATCCAAATAATATTTATTTTTAGGAACGAACTCGTTCCTTTTGGGAGATAGACTGCCAGCGGGCAGATGACTTATTTTTCAAAAACAATTTTCGGATGAACCGAGCAACATTTTATAAGTTATGTGAGTTATTACATGAACTTAAAAAAAGTGATACGAATATGCGCGAAGCAATTCCATTAGAAAAAGAGTTGCAATTGGTTTATACACCTTAGGTTCAATCTGCAGGCATTTGCGATGGTGACGGCGGTGAAATACTGCATGTTTTAATTGATGAATTAATGTCTTAAAAATTAATTAAATAAATTTATTTTTTTTAAATCTCAACAATTAAAGAATTTATTACTTACGACATATGTTGTCGACCACTAGACTTTCAGAGTGGTAGCTTTTAAATGGAGCCAATAACACTTGTACATCATTAAAAAGGTCCCAATCTGAAGGTGAACCGCCTGTTGTACCAATTTTCTGCTTTTCTCTTCTGTACATAAAAACTTTTTTATTATTATGTTCAATATACATATTTTTATAAAACCTTACCGATACCGCGCGGTCACATTGTGCATCTTTGTTTTCTGCTCGAGTACTGTGTACTTATACCCTTGGGCTTCAAGCTCATAAACCATTTCCTGCAGTATATGGCTATTTTTCCGGCAACCACGTAGCTCACTCATTTTTTCTCGCCATGTCTCCAACAATGCCCGCTCGCTACATTGAGTCCATTTGCTAACAGCTTTTCTATTTACTGGGAAAATAAATATTTTATATCTATGTATTTCTTTGAAATAATATTTTTTACTTACTTTTTCTTTCCATTTCAACCGCAAACAAACAATTAAATTTAGCAATAAACAAAATTAATAAAAAAAACAAGAAGAAGAAGAACTGTCAAAACCGATTAAGAAAATGCCGTGCGAACATGGTAATTCAAATAAGTAATTAAAACAGAGAGCGAAGTAATCCAAAGCACCGTGCGAACATGGCATTAGTAATGATGATAAAATAAAACAATAAAGGTTACAATAGTTGCAAATTTACGATTTTAAATATCTTGTGATATAAATTAGCTCTGTTGTTACTGCAAAACACAATTTCCATGAAATCCGCAAAAATCAAATTGGCGGGGGTACCGCGAAATGTACCGGGAATATTTTTAAAAGTTTTTGTTTGCATTCTCTAAAATAAATTTAACAAATCTTATTTATTTCGATTTTGTTGAAGAAACTTTTTTTAAACTAGAAATAGATGATTTGAAAAATATTCCAAAAATATTGTCCGTTTTTGATGTACCCTTAGGACAGGTTAACGACATCCTAAGACGATATATTTCATATCTTATAATTTATGAGTCCACTAAAAAAAAAATTATGTTGCAGTAATCAATTTTTAGGCTGAATTTCTTGGTAAAGTGGTATTTTGCACGTTAGTGGCCTGGGGAATTTTTTATTACTGAACTAGTTCTTAATTGATTTAAAATTTTTATTCTTTTTAGAAACATAATTTTATCTTTATATCGATAAATATATCATCTAGAATAAAAACTATCAAGATATTATACAATTTTTACAAAAGCTAAAGAAAAGTATTTTTTTTTTTATTAGATTGGCACCAAATTTTATATTTACTATTTTTCTATAGAAAATAAACAAAAACCCGTCATATCCTTCAGCAACAATGGATTTTTAAAAAATGTCCATACAACCAAGAACACCTCTAATGACCACAGTATAAATTATTTTATCGTTATCCAAAGAAATTCACGTGGATTTGAAACGAAATGGAACAATCAACCCAAGTATTATAAAGTATTTCATAATGATGCTTTGCAATATATATATATATATATATATATATATATGTATGTACACCGTATATTTTGGCGACATTTTTTTCGATACACCGTATATTTTGGCGACATTTCGATACTTTGACGACAGTCGCCAAACTATTCATACATGTACCGTATATTTCGACGACAGTGATAGTTTGACGACATTTTTGTATATATTTAGATTTTTATACGAAATTAATCAATTTTAATTTTAATTCATTATTTTAAAGTCCTAGACGATATATATGACCGCTTTATGCCTATTTTGGAGGTTTTAAAGTTTCGTTTTTTAAGTCTTGTGTTGCCATATTTTCGCTAAATAAATTGCATGTTAACGCCGTTAAATATGACCGGCTTTGTTAATTCTTTTGACATGCCGCCAAAAAAAAAACAGATTGCGCCAAAAAAAAAAACATATTTGCGCCAAAAAAAATTGTAATTGCGCCAAACCAAAGTGACGTAGTTGACGTATATTTTTTTGTTACAGTGATGCTAATCTTCATATATATATAGAAAACGCCCAGTTAGTGACTCAATAAAAAATTAAAACTTTGTTTATAAAACCACAATTAATTGAAAAGCTATTTTATAAAACTACGATTAATCGGGAAATATATTATAAAACTACGATTATTCGGGAATTCTTGTTTAAAACTGCGATTAATCTAGAATTATTTTATAAAACTACGATTAATCGAAAAAATTGTATATAAAACAGTGTAAGTCGTTTCCGCACAGCGCACGCACATGCACATGTGCGAAATTTGATGTGCCAGCCTAAGCTGCACACGCACATGTGCATGTGCGAATTTATCTTTTATTTTTGCACTTGCACATGTGCTGCTTAGGCTTGCACATCAAATTTTGCACATGTGTATGTGCGAAATCTGTTTGCACTCGAACATCCAGATGTGCATGTGCGAATACAAATCGCACATGCACATGTACAAGTGCAAAACTGAGTAATATTTTCGCACTTGGATGCACTTAATGGAAAAAATTAAAATTTAACTTAAAATCGCCAAGATTTAAAAAAATCGCCAGAATGGAAACAAATCGCACACATAAAAAAAAAAATCGTCAGAATATAAAAAAAACACTAAAATTAAAAAAAAAAACGCCATAATTGGAAAAAATCGCCAGAATTGAAAAAAAACGGCGAAATTTAAAAAATATCGCCAAAATTGAAAAAAAAAATCGCCATAGTTGGAAAAAATCGCCATAATTGGAAAAAAAAATCTCTAAAATTGGAAAAAATCGCCAAAATTGGGAAAAATCGCTTAAATTTGAAACAATTGCCATAATTAAAATCGCCAGAATTGGAAAAAAATCGCCAAAATTTAAAAAAAAAAATCACCAAAATTGGAGAAAAAAACGCCAAAAATTAAAAAAATCGTCATAATTGAAAAAAAAAAAATTAAGATTAAATTAAAAAAATTGCCAAAATAAAAATATGACACCAAAATTTTAAAAAATCACCAGAATTGAAAAAAATTTCCAAAATTTAAAAATATCGCCAAAATTGAAAAAAAAATTGCCATAATTGGAAAAAATCGCCATAATTTAAAAAAGTCGACATAATTAACAAAAATCGCCAAAATTGAACAAAATCGCTAGAATTGGAAAAAATCGGCAATATTTAAAAAAAATCACCAGAATTGCAAAAATCGCGAAAATAAAAAAAAATTCAAAAAAATTGCCAGAATTGGAAAAAATCGCCAAAATTAAAAAAAAATCGCCAGAATTGGAAAAAAATATGTTTTTCAACAGATTTTGGCATGCCCCTAATTTTTTCGCAAAACGTTTTGCATTTTTTTCTTAATTTTACGTGTTAAATTAAATTTCGTTCAATTAACGAACAAATTTCATTTAGATTATTGTTTTGAATGTTAAAATTTTAGTAACTCACGTTAAAATTTCCTGAAAAATTCAGCACTTTTCTTAAAAATTTTATTTAAAAATTTAATGTATTAGCATGAGACATCAAGATATGTACTATATATACATATATATCCCTCCCTTTCTAATGTAAAGCTGTATTTTAAGTAGAGCTCCATTTTTTTGTGTATTAGGACATTTTTGGAAGAACCTTTTTTTTGTGAATATAGACATTTTTTAAAAAATTACTCAAAAAAGCCAAAATATGCGTTTATAAATGTTAAATATGCATTTTGAACCGAAAACGAATCGGTGCCATTTTAACGCAAATTTATTGATTCGGAAGGATACTTGTTCGACATCGTTCTTAGACTATCGACAAAAAAACATGAATTTGCATGGAAATTGCAGCCCTAATAACACTGTACAACACAAAAAAAAATTACAAGGTCCGACCGACAAATTTTGATAGAGGAGGCAAAAAAAAAAGACACGTGTATCGGCGTTTTGAAAGTTTACATCTGGGTTTCATTTTAGGGGGAGGTAAAGTTTCCCCTAAATTCACATTTTGTATTGTCAATCGGCATAGAAAATCGAGTACAGCTTACGTTTAAAGTATATAGTGTGTTTAGCAAACTTATGTAAAATATTACGGAAAACATTTTTGTAGAATATGTTAACCCTCTAACTCCTCAAGGTAAGGGTCTTTTTTGTCCTTCTTTTAAAACACAGCAAAAAACACCATTAAAACGGGGATTTAAGGGGTTAAAATGTTCCGCAAAAATATTCGCCGTGAAATTTTACTGTATGTTCCTGAATACACCAAAACGGAAAATTCAACCAGAAAGTCAGAAATAAGACACAACAAGAATTATTAAGAATTTTATTTTAAAGTACCCCAACAATTTAGCATGAAAATAAAAATAGTTCAAATTTCACTAAAAATCAGTAATATCTTTATTATTTTACCTTCGATAGCAAATTTGGATAGGAAGTATTCATGAATTACATTTTTTTTTTAGCTCTAGGAAATTCCACTTCATTACACTGTACACCGACCTATAAATTCATAGATATATAAGTATATAGATTGCCAGCTGTTCTTTGGCAGATTAGATCCGTTCCATTACAACAAAAACAAAAAAAATCATATCAAATCAAAAATCAAGTGCTATATTTCTTATTCTACTGAAAACGTGTCCATTTGCGGTGCATATATTGTGGACATAATATGTTTTGTAATTAGAGTGTTTTACTTAAAAAATAACAAAAAATTAAAGTAAGCAATTAAACTTAGCGCGTAAGATTTGTTTTGGCAAAAATGTTCAATTGTTTGGAAAAACTTGACCGGAATATAAAGTTACGTTTTTCAATAGTAAAGTTGAAGATATCTATAAAAGGTATTTTGAGCTAGAAGTTTTTTCGGATGTACTGTGGACGCCGAAGCATTGCTGTCGCATTTGTTATAACATTAGGAACATTAGGAGAGCACAATGTCCTTCATCAACTGAAAAAACTATATTACCCCCATTGCATATCAAACTTGATGCGGTAAAAAACTTTGTTAAATGTCTGGATACAAATGGATCAGCATTGAATTTTCTGAAAACAATGTTTCCAAAATTAAGCGAAGCAAAGATTAAAGAAGGTATGTATGTGTTCTTCAAGTCGTTCTTCTTGTTAAAAGCCTTAAAATTGGTATCATACAAACAGGTGTTTTTGTCAGTCAAGAAAGAAAGCTAATGCAAAATGCTGACTTCGACGAAATGCTCTAATCAATTGAGCTTAATGCGTGGAAAAGCATTAAGGAAGTAATATACAATGTCTTATGCAAAAATCGGTCTCCTATTGCTCGAATATACGTAGACACCATGCTTAGAGCTTTTGAAAAACTAGGCGTTAATTTTTTAAATTCCCATATGGATTACTTTGAGAACCAGACATGCGCACCCATTGAAGAACGCTATAAAGGCAAAAGCATTCATTTGCTTATCGCTGCAATATGCTGGACAATATATGATAATGAAGTGGAATTGCATATAGCTAAAAAAAATGTAATTAATGAATACTTCCTATCCAAATTTGCTATAGGAGGTAAAATAATAGTGAAATTTGAACTATTTTTTTTTCATGCTGAATTTTTGGGGTACTTTAAAATAAAATTCTTAATAAATGCGAAATTAACAATAAGCTCTCTTTTGTTGTGTCTTATTTCTGACTTTCTCGTTGAATTTTCCGTTTTGGTGTATTCAGGAACTTACAGTAAAATTTCACGGCGAATATTTTTGCGGAACATTTTAACCCCTTAAATCCCCATTTTAATGGTGTTTTTTGCTGTTTTTTAAAAGAAGGACAAAAAAGACCCTTACCTTGAGGAGTTAGAGGGTTAATATATTCTACAAAAATGTTTTCCGTAATATTTTACATAAGTTTGCTAAACACACTCTATACATTAAACGTAAGCTGTACACGATTTTTTATGCCGATTGACAATACAAAAAGTGCATTTATGGGAAACTTTACCTCCCCCTAAAATGAAACCCAGATGTAAACTTTCAAAACGCCGATACACGTGTCTTTTTTTTTTTGCCTCTTCTATCAAAATTTGTCGGTCGGACCTTGTAATTTTGGAAAAAATTTGATTTTGTTGTATAGTGTAATCATAAAGAAATAATGAAAAAAAAAATCGAAAACAGTTATGTTTATTGCAGGTTGTGAAAATGAAAAATATATTATCTTCCCTCCAAAGTTTTTAAGTAAATGAAATCTTATTAATATCATTTTATAAATCAAACTTTTATAGTTATTCTAGATACTTTTAAAAAGTATATCAAACTGATTCTTGTTAAAAAATACAACAAATTGAATTAAAAATATTGTTTGAAAAGTTTAATTTTTTCATAAATAAAACTTTATTAACATAATTAATAAAAAAAACAATGATTTAGCACATTATTAGCATAATTTTTTTTATCAAATTAAGCAAATTTTTAGCATAATAATAAAAAAATTGCTATTTTTAACATGGCATATTTTTAGCATATATTTTTAGTTTTACGATCTAGCATATTTTCATCGAAGATTTCTGGCAACACTGCAGTAAATAGAAGTTATTGAATACTATGGAACCCCATCAATATCTCAAATTTTTTGAAAAAGAACTCACCAGATTCAAAATAGATAATTTTTTTTAGTTATATATTGAAATATTTATAAGTTTTATTGTTGTTTTATGGGTTGAATGGAGCATTATCTAATTATATTTTGAAATATCGATAATATACATTTGTATGAATGTATAATATAATTAAATAACTTAAATTGATCGAAATTGAGATAAAATCATATTTTTTTTATCAGTTTTTATATTTTATTAAATTTGATAGAACCTTTTTCAATATCTACATCTGGGAAAATTTTTGTTGTTAATAGGGTTATCGGAAATTAATTAAAGCTGGGTATAAATCTGCGATTAATCGAAAATTTATTCTATATATCTACGATTAATCTATTTTATTTTAGTAAATTGAAAATTCTTTTATTAAACTGCGATTAATCGAAAATTCTTTTATAAATCTACGATTAATCGAATATTCTTTTAAAAATCTACGATCAATTGTTATTAATTCGTAATTTTCTATTAGTTTTTTTCAAGTTCGGTCCATTTTGACCTATATCCAAAACATCAAGTTACGGTAAAGACCCCAAAATCTTAATATAAAAAATTTAAAAAGAAAAGAAACACGAACGTAATAAAATATTCGAATTAACGATTAAAAATTTACAGCTTTATTTTAAGACAGTCTCATATATACTATTTTTTATCTTCAAACTTTTATACACAAACTTTTTTTACACTTAAAATACTACGTAGGTAAAGATAAATGCAATGTAGTTAAAAAAAATAACATTTAACTTGAAAAAGGACGACAAACATTAGTTATTTTAATTAATATTGTCACGATTAAAAATTTACAGCTTTATTTTAAGACTTAGTTTCATATATACTATTTTTTATCAGCAAACTTTTATATACACTTAAAGTTCTATGTAGGTTAAGACCACTGCAATTGTAGTTAAAAATAAATAACAATTAACTTGAAAAAAGGACGACTTACATTACACTTATTTTAACTCATATTGTCACTTGTTTTTTAGTGTTAAAAAAATGAACCACATTGCAGTAAAAATGAACCATATATGCAGTAAAAAATAAGCAATTCAATTTTTTTATATAACAACTTTATAAAATGAATGCAAAATCATAATACAGTAATTTTTTAAATGAACTACCATTGTGGTCAAACGGAAATTTCTTCTTTTTGATTAAAAAATAAAGATACTGTATTACAACTCAAACAACTACAAATATTGAGATCAAAAGTTCCCTGAGTGTACATACATATATATATTTTGAAATATTATTTTAAAATATATTTTTACAATATTGAACAATATTTTTTTAAATTAAATTTGTTTTTTGGTTTGTTTTTTAAATGAACTACAATTGTGGTCAAAACGGAAATTTCTTTTTTTTTTATTAAAAAATAAAGATACTGTATTACAACTCAAACAACTACAAATATTGAGATCAACAGTTCCCTGAGTGTACATACATATATATTTTGAAATATTATTTTAATATATATTTTTACAATATTGAACAATATTTTTTTTTTAATAAAATTTTTTTTAAAGTTAATTTTTAGAGTAAAAGTTTTTTAAATATTGTTTTTATATACAGTATTGGCCAAAACTTAAGCACCCCCCTAGTTCATTTCATATTTTTTATAAAAACAACGTTAAGTGATATGAGTCCTCTTTAAAAAATTTTATACAATTATTGTTGTCAAACAAAAACTTTAGGCACTCAGCAATTAACAACCAAGATACTAAAATTAAAGAAAGATTTGAAGCCCCAAAGTTAAAAGAACAAAACTAAAGCACCCCCTGACATTTCTTTTAAAAATTTCACTACTTAGGGATTTTACTCACAGAATTCAACACAAATGAACGTTAAAAGCTATTGTTAATATTATAAAAAGACTTTGATAAAAATATAATGTGATAATTTCATTATAGTTAAAAATTTTATAAAATCAGAAAAAATGGCAAGAAACACGTATTCAAGCGCAATTAAAATGATTGATGATTGGAAAATGTCTTATCACGACATCAATAAGGTCAAAAATATTCAATCAATACATCGATTTTTTCCCTACTGCTTTCCAAGTTACTGCAAACAGGTCGCATATCTAAAACTTCGAGTCGTGTAGACTCCTTAATCAAAAGAACAATTCTAAATGGTTCAACAGCCTCTTCCACTAAAGTAAAAAACAGTTTAAGTTTACAGTTAAGCGAAAGAACGATCCGGAGAAGAGCAGTTGAAGCCGGATTATTCTGTCGTAGACCAGCAAAAAAAGCCTTTTATATATACAAAAAATCGAAAGGCTAGGCTTGAATTCGCCGAAGCCCACCTCAACTGGAGTGTCCAAAAATGGAAGACTGTGTTGTTCTCCGATGAATCTAAGTAAAAAGATTCCTATTGAATAAAAGATTCCTATTGAATACGGCGTGTACGCAGACCAAAAGGAAATCGATGAAATCGGGTTAATTCATTAAAAAAAATGGGATAATGGATCGCTTTATGTACGTTGACATCTTAAAAGAAGTAATGCTGTCATTTTATTTTTAGTTTTTTTATTTTTTTTTAACACAGGGGGGTGCTTTAGTTTTGTCCATTAAATTTTCTCACTTAATATTATTTTGTTTATTTGGGAAATTCTGAATTTTTAAACTTTTTGTTTGTGAAAGTTAAAGGTATAATTAAAATAAAAATGTATTTTAAACGACTTAATAATGTTGTTTTCATGAACAAAATTTAAATGCGAATAAAATTTACCAGGGGGTGCTTAAGTTTTGTCCAATACTGTAAGTGTAACATATACTATTTTTTATCTTAAAACTTATATATACATATATATTTTTAGTTTTGGAATTTTTAACAATATTTTTTTTTTATTTAATTTTTTAATTTAAATTTTATTCATTAAAAATTTTTGATGACGGATTTATTTTTCTTCTTCCAAATAACTGTTTTTACTGTTTGTTGGATGGTAGTACATCATGTATTTTGAAATATGAAAATTTCTAAAAAATTAAGTGAATTAGTATTGAAAATAAAACATGGATTTATTATTAAACTTAAAATTTTTAGATTGTTAATCTACTTACATTTATATCTTCTTTGGTTATCGATCCAGGTTTTGATTTGTTGAGTTCGAGTTTTTAAGGATTCGTACTTGTTTTTAGCTATTAAGCATTGCCGTAGAGTAGGAAGCTTATCTAGCTTCTTTAAATTTCCAAACTCGGAAAAGATAGCATCTTTTTCTGGATCTTCCCATCTTCGTTTCCTCTTTGCCATAGGAGAAACTATATTAAATGTAGATAAAAAATATATTTAGAGCTTGAGTTCGACCCAAGGTTTCTTTTTTTTTTTGGTCGAAGCCAAAGTTCAACAAAATTCGGCCAAAACGAAGCCGACTTTATTAAATGCATAGAAAATTAAATGCACACATATGTATATGAGTCATTCCATATTAAACCAAACAAAAAAAAATTTTTTTTCTTTTTTGATAAAATTTGTTATAGTTGTAAAAAAATAAAAAACTTAAAATCAACTAAAAAAAAAGCGC
This sequence comes from Delia radicum, assembly GCA_021234595.1. Taxonomy (NCBI): domain Eukaryota; kingdom Metazoa; phylum Arthropoda; class Insecta; order Diptera; family Anthomyiidae; genus Delia; species Delia radicum. The sequence goes on from CM037852.1 coordinate 70,669,693, forward strand.
ATTAGTTACCTATGTTTATTGTATAGAATGCAACTTCAAACGTTTTTCGACAAGTTATACAAAAAAAAATTTCATCATATTGATGAAATAGTTTCATAAACCGTTTGTCATAAATTTTTATGAAACTTTCGTCATATTTATGAAAATTTCCTAAATATGATGAAGAGTTTCATAAAAATTTATGACAAATGTTTCATAAATCTTTATCATTTCATAAAAAAATTTTATAAACTTTGTAAAAATAAATTTTTCCTATTAAAAACAATAAACTTAAGATTTTAGTTCTCTTTTCAAACATAAAAAATATCATTCGCAATTAAATTTTTTAAAAATTCAAAAACGACGAAAAATTTTTAAAATTTAATATTTTTTGTGTTTTTCTTATTTTTAATAGAGTTTTTTAAATTTATAATTTCGGAGTTTTAATTGATGCTTTTTAAATAGAAAACTATACCTATTTTTAATTTCAAACAGAAAATTTTAAGTTGAAATGATGTATAAAAATTATACACATATAAATATTTTTTTTTTAATTTCAAATGTAGAATTGTAAGTTTTTGCGTAAAATAGTGTGTTACCAGTTTAGAGATTTTCCAGCAACACCATTTCCACTTGTTATTCAAAAAATCACATACGTGATTACAAATTTGCAAATCAAATCCAAAATATTTTATTTGAGGTTAAAAAATAGCTATTGAAATTAAAAAGACATATGAAATTCAAAAATAACTTGTTTTTCAAAAATTTATATTTGTTTATCAAAAAAAAAAAAGAGTCATTATATTTATGAAAAACTTCATAAATATGAAAAAAAATTTAAATATTTATATATATATTCAGATACAAATTTGATTTTCGTAAATATGATGAAGCTGTGTCATAAAATATCACATTGGTGACAGGATTTTTCATATCTATGAAATTTTTCATATCTATGAAATTTTTCATATCTATGAAATTTTTCATATCTATGAAATTTTTCATATCTATGAAATGTTTCATAATATTGAAGACCTTCATAAAAAGTTATGAAACTCCATCATCATATATATGAAACATTTCATAAATATGGAGAAGCCTGTTATCAATGTGCTCTTTTTATAACACAGCTTCATCATATTTATAAAGTGTTACATTGGACGAAAATCAATGAAGTTTTTCTTCATATTTATGAAGTTTTTCATAAATATGATGAGGCTTTTTCCCTGATTGTAGTACGCATACCAAACAAGTACTCATTTAAGGTCTTTTTATAATTCAAAATCTGTTTTCCATATTTATATCAAGCGTTAAAATTTTATTGATTTAAATAGAAAATAATCGCAATAAATTTTATTGTAAATCATAAGCTTTTTCATTGATTTAAAGTTCGTTTTAACTTGATTTTAATATTTTTTTCTCTGTGTAGAATTTTACTATTAAGAGGTGTTGAATTGTGGAAAAGTTTCAAAGAAAAAATTATACATAATAATTCTAATACGGATTTATTAATTGGAAAAAATCTTGAATCATTCTGCAGAAAACGAATATTATACTTACTTATTTTTTTACAAGACGATGAAGCTGAATAGTTGTTCTTTCTTTCATCATCTGAATAATCTTCTTCTGCTGGATAAAAACTGTCGTCCACATCATTAGCATGTTCCACCTCATTAGCAGCAAGCTCAATTTCATTTTCTTCCACGTCATCCTCCTCATCATAGTACCCTAAGTAGTACTTTTTGAGCTGATTTCAAAAAACAAAATTTTTTTTGGCGGAAACGCCCCATTGCGGCTGGGCAGAGCACTAAAATTTGAAAGGTTTTAGCAATTATCTTAAAAAGCACATGTCCGATTGCGACAACTAGCGTATCATGTGAAAGCTCTTTAAATTATCTTTCAAATGAGGTACAATATGTCCTTGTACGTTGACCCATTGCAGCCCAGATTCGAGTTTTTTTATTTTTTATTCTCTTTTTTTGATAAAATATCTATTTAATCAGAAAAATGCTCATATAAGTAAATGAAATATGTATAGAAGATTATAGTCCATTTTACAAGCTTTCATTTAAGGTATAATATGTCCCTACATCTCTTATAATAAAAAAGTTATTAATGGTTAAATTTGAACAATGTTGATTAATTTTTTTTTTTTTCAATTTATATGTAAGTTTTCTTTATATTAATTAGTAACTTCGCTGACGAAAGTTTTTCCGCGTAACCGGCCTCTCGGCGGGGATCTCTCTGCATTCCCACGCTCGACTAAGAGAACCTGTTATGACTGACAAACAGGTTTTTATAGCCCTGGAGGGCCTTGTATCTGTACAATAATGTAAAGTTAATTTAATTGTAACCAAAAACTGCAAAAAAAATCAACATTGTCCAACTTTAACCATTAATAACTTTTTTATTTTAAGAGATATAGGGACATATTATACCTTAAATGAAAGCTTGTAAAATGGACTATACTTTACTAAACATATTTCATTTACTTATAAAGGCGTTTTTCTGAGTAAATAGATATTTTATCAAAAAATATAGAATAAAAAAACTTGAATCTGGGCTGCAATGGGTTAATGTACAAGGACATGTTGTACCTCATTTGAAAGGTATTTTAAAGACCTTTCATTTGATATGCTAAATGTCTTGATCGGACGTGTGCTTTTTGAGATAATTGCTAAAAACTATTCGAACTTTAATGCCCTGCCCAGCCGTAAGGGGCGTTTGCGCCAAAAAAAATTTTGTTTTTTTGAAATCAGCTCAAAAAGTACTACTTAGGGTAAAAGAAAACAAAAAATCGGGGCTATGCCCGTAAACTCCACTTAAGCCAAAATTTTAAAAACCGTGAAATTGTGACTTTGGGCATGATCTCAGAAAATCGAAATTTTTTTTTTATTTTTCGCAGTAAAGGGTTAACTGTGTCAAAAAAAATCTATAAATTTTTTATTAAATACTAAGGGTCAATTGTTAACGAAAACCGGTTTCGTAATGATTTATTTAATTTTTTTTTATATAATTTTATATTTTTTATTTTTTTTAAACGACCCAAATTTCAAGAGCCCGGCGCGACCTCTAGAACCTTTTCGAAAATTTTTAAAAATTTTTGTATTACTTTTTTTATGAATCTTAATAAACTGAGGGGGTGTCTTGTGCACAAATCCAACTTTTCATGGTCATGGTATAGACATAACCAATACAAAAATGGTCTGTACTTTTCTACGCTAAAATAATGTTTGGAAAGTTTTAACTTTAAATTTTACTTACATTGTATTAAAGTTTTCTTCGTCTATGTAGTCTTCTTCAAATAAAGACGATTGTTTTCTAATTGAATCCTTATTGGTTGTTCTCACTTTTGTTAAAGACTTTCCCGTAAGAGTTGACTCGTCTTCTTTAAAGTTGACGATTCTCCCTTTTTTACAAAATTTCTGTTTTTGGACAGTAATATAAATTTAATATAGGCAAGTTAGGTACCAAATTAAAGGTATTTTAAAGATCTATCCAACTGTGTACTTTTCTAAGCATTTTCAACTTTTTAATAAACATCAAACTATCAAAAAATCTGCCGTTTTGTTAAATTACACAAAAAATAAGGCATGTTTGGTCGTATATTACTCAGTTAGATAGATCTTTAAAGAACCTTTTATTTGATACCTAATTTGTCTATATTAAATATATATTAATATGCACAAAAATACATTTTATAAAAAAAAGAGAGAAAAAAGGCAACGTTTTTTCTAGAAAAGAAAACGGCATGTCATGGTATAGACATAACCAATAAAAAAAATTTTTCTGTATTTCTACGCTAAAAAATGTTTGTGAAAGTTTTAACTTTAAATTTTACTTACATTGTTTAAAATTTTCTTCGTCTATGTAGCCTTCTTCAAATAAAGACGATTATTTTCTAATTGAATAATTATTGGTTGTTCTCACTTTTGTTAAAGGCTTTCCCATAAGAGTTGACTCGTCTTCTTTAAAATTTGACGATTCCACAAAAAAAAAACACTGGAGCTATGAAATTCTTCTTTGAATTGTTGCCTAATTGTGCGTTGTAAAGGAAGGAGCTCTATTTGTTGTCCTAAATAGCGGTTACTAACTCCTAATAGATGTTTAGGTATTGTGGGAAAAGCTTTAATTTCTGTTGGTTGTGGAAAAAAGAAAATGAAGTGTTAAATTCTCTTCCACGTTTGTTACGGCAGATGATGAAATTAAATAATTTTAACACAACATGCGGCTTTAATTTTCACATTTTGATGCGAGTTTTTTTTGCTAACAAAGGCACCAGTAATTTAAACATTTTGTTTAAATAATTGAATTATCGAAATTAATTTTTCACTACGTATACTTTTTTCTTTAAAAAAAAAAAACCTCGTGCACCAACGCGAACAACAGCAATGTTCTTTAACCTCGTGCAAAAGTGGAATGACGACAATATATTGTAATTTATCTTGCTAACTGTTAACAGTATAAGGAATTGATAATAATTTCAATTCTTATTACCCTTTTTCGGTTAACAGTTAGAAACTTTGATCAAAGACTAACAGAGACCCGTCAGAAAAATTTAAAGTCTGGCAGCACAGACTAATTTTCCTTAAAATGCTGTCGATGACAACTCTTCAAAATATTGTTGCGAAATAAAACAAATATATTCACAATACAGTCTCTATGATAACTAATGGGAATTTAACGTTTTTACCCGTTCTCACGCGATATTTTTTAAAAAAACTATTAAAAACTCTGCGGTTTTTATAAACAATATCGGCATCTATAACTTCTGTCGGTTCTGGTTAGTCTGTGCGTTGATATTAAAAACACTGATGCTAACTTTTTTAGTTTAAAAAAACAGCTAGAACCCATAGCTCAGCAATACAAGGTGAATTATTAGGTTTTTAATTTGACATTCTAGGGCTTTTCTGTTTATCTTTTGTATGAATTGGTTTTTTTTAATTTGGCATTCTACGGTTTTTCTGTTTATTTTTTGTGTGAATTTTTAACATTTTGTAAGTAAACAGCCCTAAACTGTCATGTAATAATTCAACATTGTATTGTTGAGCCATGGTTTTGCCTTATCAAATTTGTGGGTCATTTTGGATTTCAGGCCAAAGTGGGTAAATGATGTCCGACAAAGTCAGAATTGCATATCTACATTATTTTGAGTATTTTAAATGAATAAATGAAATAAAAAAATAGTTTTTTTTTTGAAATTTAAATTTTTGGGAATTTTAAATAATACACTTTTTTCAAAAATGGGACAATTTTGACCATCTTGGGGAACGGGTTAACGTTTCTCCAAAAAATAAAAAATCGATTTCTTTCATTTGGGACCATTTGTAATAAAACTGGGGGTGTAATGACAAATCTATTTTTAAAGGACATCGAAAAAGCAAAAAAAGTAGGTGGTCCGCTCTAGAATTAAAAAAGAAAAATTTTTTCTGTCTTCGGTTTTTTGGGCCGGGGCCCCTGAGGCCCGCCAGAGCCCAAAAACCGGTACGCGTAACATATAAGTGTGGGTACTCTAATGAAAGAAAACTATGAAAAAATCTTATTATTTTCAGGATCCATGACACGTAGCGCCCTCTACACCTGTTCCCATACTAAAGTTGTTTTCATAAAAGTGAGACCTTAATTTCATTAACTTTGTTACTGTATCACAAAATTTCTGCAGAAATTCTTCCGAGAAATTGACTTGAATACCCTTAAGCCCGGTCGAAGGCCGGTTACGCAGAAAAACTTAATTTATTAAAAAATCTTTACCCCTCCCAAAGGGTCTAAAATTTACTAAAATGGCTCTAGTTCTGGCCACGTTTGATGGATCTGAAAAAAAAAATATATTTTTGAACTCGTGAGAAAATTTCCTGTCGTTCCCACACTTATATGTTACTCTTGTATGTTACGCGTACCGGTTTTCGGGCTCTGGAGGGCCTCAGAGGCCCCTGTCCCAAAAACAGAAGACAGACAAAAATTGTCTTTCTTAATTCCAGAGGGGGTCATATTTTATTTTAAGGAACGCCCTTTTTTTCTGCGTGTACGCAGAAAAAAAGGTGTGACATTTACCAAAATTAGAGTAAAAATTTACAAAGTTTCTTGGTAATTATACAACTACATAAAATTTACGACAAATTAGTTAAGCACTTAGGTAAATTGTATAAGTGATATACAGTAGTTTTGATTTAACTGCCTTTTACTTACGTGCACTTTTCACATAACTGCACAAAATTTTGGTTTCGTTGTTATTTTACAAAATTACGTATGCAATTGCCTTCATTAAGTGCACTGTGTATACCTGCGCATTTAAAATAAGTGCCTCATGTTTTTGGCAGTTGTACATTATTTTCATACAAAAGATCGCCGTTAGCTGCCTCTTATGTTTTGCTTACTTAGTTAGTTTGGTTAGTTAACGCTTGTACCTACATAAATTTGTATGTAAAACCTTACAAAATTTTTTATGAATGTTTTTTTATTTTCGTTTTGTTGTTTTTTATATAAATTCTATTGTATGAAATAAACAATTAATAAAAATAAATTAAATCATATCTGGTCTTTGCAGATTTCAACAATTTAGTTTACCTGCACTTTAAGGCAGGTAACCAACTTGAGTTAGCAGCGCTTTTGGCTTACCTGCACAAAAATTCGTGCAGAAGTTGGTTGTGCAGCTAAGTCAAAACTACTGTATATGTAAATAATCAAAGTGTTTTGTTTAATATTGCAAAGTTTTCCAGGTTGAATAAACTGTTTATTCAGTAAAAAAAAAATTCGCACAATTTTTTATATATTATTTATTAATTATATTATAATATAATATTTATATTTATTTAATTAATTATTAATTTAATTATTATTTTATGTTTAATTTATTAATAATTTACTATTAATCTTACCAATTGTCATATGCCTCTGGTGGGAATTGAACCACCAAACCTCGCACTGATAATCCAGCTCGCTACCAACTAGCCTACAGGGGTGCATCCAATTGTCTTTTCTTTTTGTATAATAAAATTTCATCCAAAGAACATCACCTTTTTCATACTTTTATGCTTAATAAACCCCTCTGCCATATTGGTTTATGCATTGGCTAAGCAATCTGTACACTTAACACCGCCGCCATATTGGTTTTTTATTGGTGTAAGTGGTTTTTGTAATTTATCTCTTTTATTACAAAAAATATACTTGTAGCTTATTTCATTTTCCTAATTCATCCATGTAACTTTTATATAGCATTTTTTATATTGATGTTCATCCATGTTAATTTAACATATCACCCACTTGAATAAATTACCAAGAAACAACTTATGTTATTTATACAAAACTTGTAAAAAAAAAAGAAATATTTGACTGAAAAAGGTTTTCACAAAGTAGACTTAGATATTCTTACACCTATTTTTTTTTCTGCGTGTATAATACAACTAATTAATAAGAACACGATTGATCGAAAAATTATTTTATTAAACCACTATAAATTGATAAACTCTTTATAAAACCACGATAAATCGAAAAATTCTATTATAAAAAAACAATTAATCAATAATTTCGTTTATCATATTAATTAAATACATATATTTCCTTATTATCCAAAAACAGGCTCGGCGCTTTTTATCTGTTTCTGCGATGGTTTTCCTTCAAGAGTTGGCAACACTGATAACAAGAATTCAAAAAGACATATACAGAGTACAAAGCCGGTGGGGTAATTTGTGTTAACGCGTATCAATTTTAAGAATCGCGGTGGCAACGACAAATTTTAATATACGTAGCGTATATTATGGCGACATGTCGTCGAAATATACGCAACGTAATATCACTATCGTCAAAATATACGCACTGTACTCGAAATACACAAAATTGAATTTATAGAGAAATTTATTGTATTTTACGCAAAATAAATTAATAATATTATGAAAATGGGTAATAAATATTAATTTTATGCAATAAAAACCAACATTTTTTGCTGTCGCCAAAGTATGCGCAGCACATACATATATATATATATATATATATATATATATATTCCCGTCGTTCCTTTAAGGAGCATAGGGCCTCAACAAACTTCTTCCATTCCAATCTGTCCATCGCAATATTTTTTACTTCGCTGCAGCTTTTGCACATTCTTCCTGATTCGATGTCAATTTGTCTTCTCCATGTGTGAGCTGGTCGACCTATTCTGCGGCTTCCCTGGGGGTTTCACTCAATAGCATTTCTGGCAATATCGGTGGGCGGGTTGCGGAGTGTATGTCCGATCCAGTTCCACTTTCTTCTCTGTATTTCTACATCCATTGGGATTTGGTGTGTTGCACGCCACAGATTATCGTTTGATATGGTTCGTGGCCAGAAGATTCTTAGAATTCTTCGAAGACATTTGTTGACGAAAACTTGAAGAGATTTAATGTCTCCGGAGGCAGCATTCCAAGTTTCACAACCATATAACAATGTTGATTTGACATTGGAATTAAATATTTTAATTTTAAGACGACGCACAGTGTTGCGAAACCGGAAGTTTTTGGAAATCATATTGCCTAAACTGTAATTTTAATTGTATCGATGAGAAACTTCTACAGATTGGTCAGAATGAAATCCCAAACGGAATGAGTGAAAAAAAAATGTACACCGAAAAAAATTGTTGGGTCAAATTTTCAACAAAATCAAAAAAAAAAAAAAAATTTTCGAAAAATTTACAAAAAAAATTTATTTTAATTGTTCTTTTATTTCTGATTAATACCCTATGATTAGTTTTTTAAATAAACTATAGGGTGGTCCGAACAAGAATTATAAACGTCAAATTTTCATGATTTTTCGATATTTGTTGAAAAACTCTGAAATTTTATATAAAACCAAAATCTATTTCATTTCTTATTTGAAAGGTGGCAATAAAAGCTTTAATGATACCGGTTTGAAGTCAATAGCTTCAGTTTCAGTAACTAATTTTACATTGTAAATTGTTTTATTTGATCACAATTACTCAGTTGAGGAACAATAAATATTTGGTGCATCGTTAACCCATGTTTTCCTGTAGTTCAAAAATGTTACATAAAGTAAAGTTGATGGTTATGACTGAATATTTTCAAATAAAAAAGATTTAAAAAAAAGAACAAAACTTTGTATACATGAGACAAAAACGGATATTTTAATAATAATATCCACTTTTTTCTCTGTTTAAATAATAAGACTTGTCAAAAATTGTTATTCAGCAAAATCATGTCATGTGGAAAATCCGTTTTAGATTTTTTTGTCGGGACTTTTTCGGGCTTCGGTCAACAAGGGTTAAAATTTTTTAATGCTAATGATTTATTACTTTGAAAATTTTAATTAACTAAGAACTAAACTTGTTTTCAGTTGGTTAATTTAAATAAAATTTAGTTGTAACCATCAATTTTATATTGTGGGACAATTTTGACCTCTAACATGGGTTAACGACGAGCCAGATATTTAATATTTCGGAATTATGTTATTTTGATCTATCAAAAGAAATAAATAGTGCCCGACCGAACAGTTCGGCCAGAAAATGCATTTGGTCTGTATCCGGTATTTTAAAGCATTATGGACATATTTGGCGGATGGAAAAATGTTTATTGGGTTGATTAGATGCTATTTTAAGTGTCAAAATTGAAGAAAAGTCTGTAGTTAAGCAATAAATTCACTGTTCGGCCTCAGAAAGTTCGGCCAAATTGAAAATAGTTCGGCGGCCGAACTTTTAACTTTATAGCTAAACTTCGGTTTTTCTCTTAAATGTTATACACAAAATCGAATTAAATCGGCTCAACAAACATGTTTCCAATACCAAAATTTGTCATCATTGCCTCTAGATATCAAAAAAACCGACAAAATATAGGTTTTTGGCCGAACTGTTCGGTCGGACACTAGAAATAAAATATATTTTTTAAAATTTTTTTATCAAAAATGCTGACTTAAATTAAATAGAGGGATCACTTCAGTATTATTTTTTTTTAAATCCCCATGATGTGTGTAAAGAAAAGCTACCGAAATTATTTTTATATTTGTAATCTTTAAATTTTTTGAAATTATTTACTCGTAATTGGAGTTGTGAAAATAATGGAAAGTTTTAGACATTTTTTTGGCCTAGTGTAGTTAACAATATTTTTTTTTTTTTTTTTTTTTTTTTTTTTTTTTTTTTTTTTTTTTTGGATAAAAATTATTTATATTTATAATTGAAAGCAAGACAATTAACATTTAAACAGAAACTAAAGTAAATCTTTAGTTTCTGTTTAACACAGTTCAGTTACAAATTACAAAAAATATTTATAATAATTAATACAAAAACGAATAAAAAAAAAAATACAGAAAATAAATTAAAATTAAAATAAAATTGCAAATATAAATTGATTTCTCCAGTCCAACAACGTTATAATTTTTTTCTTCAAATGCAGCTTTTCCATCATCTTTTATCTCTTTTCCATTTTCTGTGGAACCACCACATTTCTTTGGATTCCTTTTTCTGGTTTGTATACTATCTTTAGGCATGGCTAATGGACGATTTACGCCATGTGTTCTAAAATATAAACCACAAGCATTGCACACCTGTTCACCCTTGTAATTACGTCTCGATTGTGAAGTGGTGCGTGTACCACAATTTGTACAACAAAGTCCTAAACGGAGGGTAGCAGTATTTAATTCATGGCCACAAAATGTTTCCTCATCTATTAAGAATTGTAAATCTTCAGCTTTTGTACGTTCTTCACTCAGTTGTCGATCTAATAGAGCAGTACGAGTTTTAAGCTGCATAGAAAATTGACTTTTTGGCGTTGTTAAAACAGCAACAGGTTTAATTGACGACGATTTTCGCTGAGCATTCAAGCGCAAACGTGAAGTATTCGTCGTGGCAATATTGTTCATAGTACCAATGGAAGTAAGAGATTCACGTGATCCCGTTCGGGATAGGCGAGACTTTTTGGATGATGGTGAGAGGGAGACTTCTGCAATTGGCACAAATAAGCCATATTTAGGGCTACATTCGAAATATCTAATATCACCCACAGAGCCGTCATTTTCACCACTGGCTTCGTCTAACTCTATGCCCCACCAATTACCAGATTCAAATAGTGTTTCACCCAAATAACGTAAAATACCAGGACGACTGCCAAAACCAGATGATACAATAACGCGATCACCCACTGTTAAACCATTTTTTCCTGGACTACGTAGAAATTAACTGCGTATACTGGCTGTGGGTGATACAGTACGTGAACGATCTGATGAATTTTTCGATAATGGTGAAGTCGGTGTTTGGGCTCCTGATAGAGGGCTCAATGTTAGACGTGTCAAACGTGAAAATATACCTCTTTTCGGCTCACATTGAAAATAACGTTTACCGAAAACACAACCATCATGTTTACCTTTAATTGTTTTCAAGACACTTGGATCATCAAATACTACACCCACCAACTCGCCGGGAGCAAAATGTGTAGCGCCGATATAGGCTATTTGTCCTGAACGTATACCACCAACCCAAACTTTTTGGCCAATTTTAAATTGTTCTGTATAGTGTGTCAAAATAGCGCCATGATCTGTATACTGGGAATTGATTGAACTCAAATTGTTATCGCTTTCACGACTCATGCTGTTTGGATCTGTATACTGGGAATTGATTGAACAGAAATTGTCATCGCTTTCACGACTCATGCTGTTTGGATCTATATACTGGGAATTGATTGAACTCAAATTGTCATCGCTTTCACGACTCATGCTGTTTGGATCTGTATACTGGGAATTGATTGAACAGAAATTGTCATCGCTTTCACGACTCATGCTGTTTGGATCTATATACTGGGAATTGATTGAACTCAAATTGTCATCGCTTTCACGACTCATGCTGTTTGGATCTGTATACTGGGAATTGATTGAACAGAAATTGTCATCGCTTTCACGACTCATGCTGTTTGGATCTATATACTGGGAATTGATTGAACTCAAATTGTCATCGCTTTCACGACTCATGCTGTTTGGATCTGTATACTGGGAATTGATTGAACAGAAATTGTCATCGCTTTCACGACTCATGCTGTTTGGATCTATATACTGGGAATTGATTGAACTCAAATTGTCATCGCTTTCACGACTCATGCTGTTTGGATCTGTATACTGGGAATTGATTGAACAGAAATTGTCATTGCTTTCACGACTCATGCTGTTTGGATCTATATACTGGGAATTGATTGAACTCAAATTGTCATCGCTTTCACGACTCATGCTGTTTGGATTCACCACTCGATGTTTTTTCTCTGGCTTTCTTTGTTAAAACTTAATATTTTTTTCCAGAGTTAAATAAACTTCAATTTGTGTTAATTTTTTTTAAGTTTTTTAAATAAATTATTTTTATAAAAATAGGGTAAGTGTACCAGTAGTCGGCAGTTTAATTTTTTTTTTTTTTTTAACTGGTGCCCTTACGAATGTGAACATAGTATTGGGGTGACAACTAGTTATTACTACTCAGTAATTGGCATTGTTTCAGATACACTTAACTGTTTTCAAATACTTTTTTATTAAATTTGGGTAATTTGCGTATTTTCTAAAATGCATCGTTTTTGCCAGTGGTCGGCACAAGTTTTCCTAAATTCGGCATATGATGACCCTATTGTCGGCATGCCATTTTTATTAAAGAATAACATCGTAGATAAAGGAATTCAAGTAATTTTTTTATTTAAAATTTTTAATAAAAACTAATAAGAGAATAAAAAAATAAGACAATAAAAACAAGTGGAAGCATTAAAGTCCGATGTGCCAAATTTGGTATAAAAAAAGATTAAATTCGGCTGTGACGAATTTTTGGATACCCTCCATCTCGGTGTTTTTATAAACCAGGGAAAGTGCAAACAATATTAATATCTATATTCTTTGTAAAAATAACAAAAATAATGTTGTTTTTATAAGTAAAACAAAATATGACTGATTGATTAATGTATTTGGGATGTTACAAAAGAAAAAATGTTTAATTAAAGTTTACTAAAATGAATCTGAAATTCTGCATGCTATAAAAATGCAGGATATTCAAAGGTTATTCTGATTACCTAAAGAAGAACGTGTATTGAAAAATATATATATTTTTATAGTTCCTTATGATGTTAAAAAAACTGGTGTAAAATTCGCCTGTTGTTTGTCTCTCTGCCTATATAATAATGAAAGAAATAAGGGTTACTAAAATATATTTTTGGATCGTTAGAAGAGATGCAATGAATACAAACGCATAAAAACAGTTTCGAATAATCAGAATTTTAGATAAATTTAAGGGAACAAAAATACGCTTGCGGAGACATACATAATGAAATAATTATGAAATGCCAGTTTGCATAACAACACATGTGTTTATACTATACATCACATAAGTAAAACGGAAAGTGTGATAAAATTAAGTTTGTCAAAAATTATAAAAGAAAATCTTTCGAGTGTTTATGGTGTTTACGACAAACAAAAAATTAAAGAAACTGGTATTTCAAATTATTGTTTTTCAGCTCAGTTGCTTGTGCAATTCTCGTTTACGACTCCTAGAATAAGAACCCTAAGAAATTTTCCCAAAATTCGATTGGTTTTTACACATCAATATTTTAATTTAGATTATTTTTGAATGTATCAAATAAAAATTAGGGCTTTTAAGGAAAACAAATGCATATAATCAAAAGATTTTAAGATGAAGTATCCACCTTATATGTCTTAAATAAAAAAGTTCTGAAAGTGAATGTCCTTTAAATTTAATGGGGTTTTTAATAAATGTAATTAGAGTGTAAGAGTTTCCTTGCAAATTTATTAAAGGTTGAGAATGAGAATAAGTAAAAATAGTGTACGAAAAAAAGTTATGAATTTACATTGTTGAATTCGGGGATTTTGTTCCTGGATATTTTTTTGATCTGATAACGATTAATGTGTCTGGCAACTCCGGTTAATGCAGTCAAATAAATAAAGAATTTTAACTAAACTATTTTGTTCTACCTTTTTTCTAATTGGTGATTTTTTGATTTGTTGGGGTTAACAAAAAAAGGTATATTGCAAGCCTGGTATATGGAAAGCAAAAGCATACTTTATAAATTAGCTTAACAATTTTTCGAAGGCTTCTCGCATTTGCACTCATAACCAGTGTTGCCAGGTTTGCAAAGCATAAAACGACAAATTTTCTAGAAAAAATCGTCATCATATTTTGAAAAATCGTCTAAATAAAATATATTTGTTAGGAGAGGGATAAAGTTAATAAAAAATAAAATACAATAATGTTATTCACATTTCAAATGTTAACGTGTTATCGTTGTAATATAACACGATTTTTGACACTTCTCTTTGGTTTAAACTTCGAAAATCATTATATTTTACCACGATATTCATATTTATAAAATGTTGAAACAGTGTGCCCCAGTAGGCTAGTTGGTAGCGTGCTGGCTTATCAGTGCGGGGGTCGTGGGTTCGATTCCCACCAGAGGCACTGATCTGTTTTCGCTACAACGCGCCGAAGGCCATAGTCGCTAGTGCTCGGTTAGGGTAATAGTATATAATTTGTAATTATATGATTATTAATTAATAAAATAAAAAAAAAAAATGTACACCGAAAAAAATTGTTGGGTCAAATTTTCAACAAAATCAAAAAAAAAAAAATTTTTTCGAAAAATTTACAAAAAAAATTTATTTTAATTGTTCTTTTATTTCTGATAAATACCCTATGATTAGTTTTTTAAATAAACTATAGGGTGGTCCGAACAAGAATTATAAACGTCAAATTTTCATGATTTTTCGATATTTGTTGAAAAACTCTGAAATTTTATATAAAACCAAAATCTATTTCATTTCTTAAAGCTTTAATTTGATACCGGTTTGAAGTCAATAGCTTCAGTTTTAAGAGAGTTATGCTCATTTCTGTGGAGTGCTAGAATAGATGTAGAATAAAAAAATAAATGATTCCGAGAATTTCCGTTCTATTTCTATGGAATAAATACTGAGAGTGATATACTAAAATCGCTATAACTCCCAGGAGGGCTGGTATCGGCAGCTGATTTTTTCACAGTTCGTTGAAAACAAATTATGTAACATTTCTGTAGTGGTTTGGAACTGGGACTCTCTGGGACTTTTTAGATATTGCTTACCTAACCCAAATTTAAAGGAAAAATGGACCTTTAGTCGGGTTTTTGCTCTAAAAAAGGTGCATATGAAAATGTCTCAAACAACATTCCTTTTTTTACAGAAGATACTTGTCCAAAGGCAGATTTTTTTTCCAAATCAAAATATCTGTCACCAAAATCAAATGAGATCATTTTGAATACAGCCCTGAAATCCCCTCTTTTCGTGAAAATTTTGTATATTTGACTTCTAAAATCAATTAAAAATCAACGGGCCAACATAAAAATAAGCTTTATGTGTTTTTTGTTTACTTGGAATGTCTGTGACAAAATTGCATCATTAAAACCACTGAAAAAAATAATCGGAAAAAAGTTACTTTTCCACTAGCCGCAACACAGTGCGACGTGATATTGAGGATGATTTCCACACCTTAGTGAGCTGACCAAATGATTGTGTGGCTTTTTTTATTCGGCTAGATATGTCAGCACTAGATCCACCTTTTTGATTTATAATAGCTCCAAGGTAGCAGAAACTTTCAACTTCTTCCAAGGTTTCATTATTAATGAGAAGGTTAGGTTAGGTTAGGTTGAGCTGGCCGGTCAAAGACCCCGCATAGACCATTAGGTCCCTAGCGTTACCAGATAAGGAACGATAACCCCCACGTTAGGTCAGTCGTTAGTGATGGTAGCCAGAGTTCCCCACACCCTCTTAGCAAATGTTAGAAGTCTCAAGATTCCGATTTCTGAGATTTCTCCCAGATCGCGGAATAGGTGGTCCCCTAAACATTTCGCCCTTGAGCGTGCAAGAGCAGGACAGTGGCACATTAGGTGTTCCACCGTCTCTCTGTCCCCCGGTACCCCACAGAATCTACATTCGTCACTCTGCAGCCTTCCCGCTCTCTTGGCAAGAACTGCCGTCCAGCAGTGACCAGTTAAAATCCCCACAAGAAGTCTACAGTGGCTCCTGGACAAGGACAGTAAAAGTTCGGTCGCTACGGGATCGTAGGATTTCCACATGACTTTAGATACTCTGCATGTTTCGGTATTTCTCCAAACCGCATCAGCTCTTCGCATCATCGTGGATTCTACATCCCTTTTCAGAGACCGAAGTGGCACGCGAACGTCCAATGCCATTTCAACTGGCAAATGGACTCCCCGTTTAGCCAGTTCATCCGCAACCTCATTCCCTTCAATACCCCGGTGCCCACGAACCCAATAGATGTGGACTCTCCTTCCGGACCCAAGTCTCCCTAGAGAGTTCTTGCACTCTTGGACAATCGAAGAGTAGGTCAAGTTGGCGGCGATAGCTTTGATAGCCGCCTGACTATCAATAAAGAAATTAACGTAACTGCCCTCCGTTTCAGAAACAAGAGCAAGGTCAGCAGCCATTTTGGCCGCCATAACTTCCGCCTGATAGACGCTGCAGTAATCGGGAAGTTTATATGACTCCTCGATACCCAGCTCTCGACAGAAAACCGCTGCCCCGACCCCCTCCTCCATCTTTGAACCATCAGTGAAGAAGTTGAAGGTTCTGTGGTCAGGACGAAGGCCTGCCAACCAGCCGTATTCACTCAGGGTAACACGCAAGCCAGTGGTGAAGCCAATTTTCGGGATGGTGTAGTCACTGCTACAGATCCTATCCTCAATAATCATCCCGTGACCATAAGGTCTCGTCGTAAATCTCCCCGTAGCACAAAGGCGAACGGCGGATTTCCTGGCGACGCACTCCGCCACTAGATTAATCGGTTGTAGATTTAGGATTACATCCAGTGCCGCGGTAGGCGTGCTGCGAAGTGCGCCTGTTATACAAAGTTCAGCGAGTCTCTGCGCGCTCTCAAGCCGCCTACAGTAAGACATTTTCTCTAACGCTTTCCACCAAACAAGTACTCCATAGAGTAAAATTGGCCTAGCCACTGCCGTGTAAACCCAGTGCATGAGTTTGGGAGATAGACCCCAAGTCTTGCCTAGCATTCGTTTACATGCATAGAGCGCATTTGTAGTCTTTTTAACTCTCTCCTCTACATTGAGTTTCCACGACAGCTTGCTGTCCAATATGACCCCCAGGTACTTTGTGTGGTCCTTCAAAACAAGATTGGTTCCCCCTAGCCTAGGTGTGGTCCACGGGCCCACCTTGGTCTTATGAGTGAAAAGTACCAAATCCGTCTTCTCTGGATTTACGCCCAGTCCCACTTTGGTCGCCCACCTGTTAATGATCCCAAGTGTAGTCTCCATTACAGAACTGACGACATCCAGGTATTTGCCAGTGACAATGACGGCTACATCGTCTGCATACACAGTCGTTGAAGCCGCATCGTACTTAAGCTCCTCGAGAAGTCCGTTAACAACAAGTGTCCACAACAAAGGGGAGAGAACTCCTCCTTGGGGAGTTCCCCTACGCGCCACCCTCTGCAGTCTGGCGCTTCCCCAATCCGCTGAGATTATCCTGCATCCCAGCAGGTTGCTTACCCAATTTACAGCCCCCAAAGAAGCTCCCGTTCCTGCCAAACACTCCAAAATTGCATCTGTATGCACATTATTGAAAGCACCAGCTATATCAAGGAAGACTCCCAGGGCGAATTCCCCATAATGAAGGGCCCTTTCTATCTGTGAAACAACCGAATGGAGTGCTGTCTCAACAGATTTTCCCTTCGTGTAAGCGTGCTGGTTGTCGCATAGAAAATTAGGCTCCAAGCTTTCTCGAACATGGAAGTCCAAAATTCTCTCCAAAGTCTTCAGGAGGAATGAGGTAAGGCTAATTGGCCTATAATCCTTTGGATACAAGTGATTGCTTTTACTCGATTTCGGTAAAAATAAAACATTTGCTGTCCTCCAGGATACAGGCACATATCCAAGTCTCAGACAACCCCTGAAAATTTCGGCCAGCCACGATACCAAACAGTGGCCACCATAACGCAGCAAGGCCGGAAATATACCGTCCGGCCCAGGTGACTTATATGGTTGAAAAGAGTCGACAGCCCATTTGACCCTTTCCCGGGTGATCAAGCCGTCATCAGTATTCTCCGGATAGATATCCGGTTCAACAAGGGTAGACAGGTCAGTGCAGCCCGGAAAGTGAGTATCTAACAGTACATTCAGAGTCTCCCCGCTACCTCCTGTCCACTCCCCATTCTCCGTACATATAGTGCTTGGCATAGACGGATCTCTAGCAAGCATCTTCCTTAGTCTGGTGGTCTCCCCAAACCCTTCGATGTTGCCGCAGAAGTCTCGCCATGAGCTTCGCTTAGCCCTACGTATGTCACGCTTGTAAGATCTCAGTGCATCTCTGTATTCCCCCCAGCACTCTAATTGGTCCGCACCTTTCGCCAATTTAAAGAGCTCACGGAGTTCGCGTCTTTGACAGTCCAAATCCCTGTTCCACCAGGGAGGTTTGGACTTACGCCTGGTCCGTGTAAGAGGACATGATGCCTCATAGGAACCTACAACTTTCGTCACCAAATCGTCCACCGCAGAGTCTACCTCACCCGGACTGTTTAACGTCCGCGGTTGGCTTAGTCCCCTGACCAGTAGAGAAGAGTATTTGGACCAGTCAGTTCTTCTAGGATTCCTAAATACCCTACTGTCCGGTGTATTAAAACACACGTTAAAAGAGATGTAACAGTGATCAGAGAAGGAGGGACGTGATAATACCTTCCACTCCTCCACCCCCACTCTTTCACCCATATACAGTGTCAAATCAAGAACATTTCTAGAGGTGGGCCCTATATAAGTCGGTGCCTCACCCCTGTTAGCAATCTGTAGGTTAGTTTGTAATATAAAGCTAATAAGAGACTCACCTCTAGCGTTGATATCCTTACCGCCCCATATTGTGTGGTGTGAGTTCGCGTCAGTGCCCACCACCAGAGTTTGCTTCTTGGCACAAGTTTCTACGACAAGTCTCTGAAGTTCAGCTGGAGGGGCATCTTTACCATGTGGCATATAAGAAGATGCAAAGAGTATATTATCATCTTTGCCATTTTCTATTGCCACTACCGTGAGATCATCGGTGCTGTAATTAAAGAGAATATGTGAGCATAGGTTCTTCCTAACAAGTATAACAGATCGAATTCTACTTACAACTTTTGGGAAGTATGTATAAAAGGCACGTGACCTTAACCCAGATACCTGATTTCCCGTAGAGATCCAGGGCTCCTGAATCAAGGCTACGTCGTAGCGACCCTCCTCTAGAACAAGAAGGAGTTCGACCGAAGCCATTTTACTGTGCTGGAGGTTTATTTGCAGGATCTTTAGCATTATCAACCAAGATCTCCCGCCGGGGCTCAGCTTCAGCGGCTGTTTCACCCAAAATAAGTCCAGCTGCGGCAGCGGTGGCAGCGGCTAAATCCCGTTCCACTTCATCGGCCTCTAAGGTGTTGGGGTTTGCGTCTCTCGGATGTCGTTTCTTGAGTTTCAGAAACACACTACCCACGCCCCATGACATTTTACCATACCGCGGATACAATAGGTCCTCAGCCTCCTTTGTTATCTGCAGTATGTAATTTTGACCATCCTTGCTGCCTTTATCGACATGCAAAACCTTCCACTCTCTAGTCGGAATGTCAGGGTTTTGGCTCTGTAGAAGGCGTAGGGTTACGTCCGGCTTTACAATGCGCGGAATTTTTACTTTTGCCTTTGGGATTTCGGGGATATTGGATCGATCCACAATCTTAAGTTGCGCATCTTTCCACAGGCCTTTGAGTCTCGGAACCACTTTCTTCACCCATCCCAACGTCACATCGTCCTTGCACTTAATGAGCTTTACTCCATTAAACCAACCCGCTCCATCGAATGAAGGCATCGGTTGATCTGGTTCAGCTTCCATCTTTGCGACGATCTCCCCAAAGATTAGGGACTCAACTGTATCCCACCGATCATTGGACATTTGACCGTAAGGATTGCTCATGTCTAGAAGTGCCACGCTCAAATGGCGTTTAGCTACTTCGCTAACCTTTGCAACCTTAGGCACAGGTTCCACGACGGCTTTGGACGTGCTGGGTCTTACGTCTTCGTGGAGATGCTTGCGCTTTTTAGGGTTTTTGGGATTGGTGGCGGATGGTGAATCATCGACCGACCGTTGTCTCTTCTCCTGCATGCTCTTAATCACAGCTTCCTCAATGCAATTGGGGAACCGTGAATTGTTGGCGGCATACTTACGGTTGTTACCAAAATGAGCCCGGCCTTTTTCAATAGCGCCTGTTGCCCACTGCAGCCTATCTTTCTCTTCGGAGGAAGGATTGGTTATTGAGCTAAGACGATGTTGAATTCTGATCGCAGCCTTGTATTCAGATAGAGCTTTAAGACCCTCTTTACTGCGTCTCGGTCTTTCTCTCTTATGAGGAGGTATACCTTTCTGCGTAGTGGGAGACTTTAGAAGCTCATGTTCATCCTTTGATGTTACAGTTTTGACACTATCAAGATCCGAGTCTGAGCCAACATCAGCATCCATCCGTGTCAATTTTCTAGGCGTAACGTCTTTAATACATCCGCCGTGGGACGCCACCACGGCAGAGAATGTGTGACCGCTGGCGACACGCAGAGGGGAAGTAGATTCCCCACCGTGCCCGCCGGTGGTCGCAGTCACTGCTAACACCGACGTTTGGGCGTATATTACCGCCCGGATTTCTTCTTCATTTGTCGTACTTTCCATAATTCATACTTCACCAAATCATCGTTTTAAAAAGAAAAACCGCCGACCCTCTGGGTAACAGACGCGGACCAGGAAGCCGCTCAATATGAGGCAGACGCGCCTGGATTTCGAAAAACCGGAATTTAAATCGCCCCAAGCCGCCCAATATGGAAAAACAGACGCTCGGACCGAAATAAAACCCCGGTTACCTTCCACTTATGGTCAGAGCCCATCACAATAATGTGGACAATATGGGTTACATTGTTACACTATTATCAAAGTCCTGACCTTAGCCGTGTAACACCTGGTACACGTTTCCAGCCGGCACCCCCGAGGAGGGTTCAGTAGAAGGATTTGCACTGCCGGCCTATTAATGAGAAAGGAGTTAAAGTTTTCGGAATTAATCCGCATAACCTTGGTCTTTTTTATATTGATCTTAAGCCCAGCCTTTGCTGATATGTCGGTAAGCCGCTTCAACTTCGTAGCCATATCAATATAACTATGAGAAAGACGGCATATGTCATCTGCATATTCAAGGTCTTCTAATCTTTCATGCAGCCCCCATGCGATGCCTCGATTATCCACTATTGCATGGTGCATCACGCTGTCTAACACTATGTTGAAGAGTAGTGGAGACATAACGCACCCTTGGCGAACTCCATTACCAACATCAATTTTACGGCTTAGTACTCCATCGTGTAAAACTCGGCAGCTAGCCCCAGCGTATAGACTCTTTATCAGTTGAATGAATTTACGGGGAACGCCTTTACATTCAAGCGCATTCCAGATGACATTATGGGCCAGAGTGTCAAATGCCTTCTCAAAATCAATAAAGATAAGGTACAGAGGAGACCTCCATTCAACTGACTGCTCTACAATTACTCTTAGTGAGTTGATGTGGTCAACACACGACTTGTTGGGGCAAAACCCAGCCTGTTTTTTCCTCATAACTGGCATTAGCTCATCCGCTATCCTCTTGGTTATAATGTGTGGTAAGACTTTCTTGAGCATACTTAGTAAAGTGATACCCCGCCAGTTGCAGTTAGTTAAGTCTCCTTTCTTAGGTAACTTTACTATAATTCCCTCTTTAAGCTCGTCTGGGATTCTCTCAGATAGCCATATTTCTTCTACTATAGGTAAAAGCAGTTCCGCACTCGTTGTGAGGTTAACCTTCAAAAGCTCTGAAGATATGTTGTCGCTGCCTGGACTTTTGTTGTTCTTTAGTAAGCTGATTGCTACTACAATCTCAGATATTGTTGGAGGAGTAGTGCTGATATTAAGCTGCATATTGTGGGCGATACAATCACATATAGGTGGGATTATTTGTGGGCATGAGGAGAACATTTCGGAGAAGTGTGCAGCCCAGAGTTCAACTTGTTCGTCTTTGGATGTAATAAGTGTTCCGGAATTATTTTTTATTGGTTTACTGGATACTGAGGAGCTGTTACTCGTAAGCTTCTTAATGAGTCGATATAAGTCACTGGTACGGTTCGTCTCAGCTGCAGACTGAGCCTCTTGGGCAATTGCATTAGCCCAAGAGGCTCGTTTGTCCTTACGAGCACTTCGTTTTACTTCGCGATCTAGGGAGGAGTATTGGCTTTGGAGAGTGGATTTTTCTCCAAAAGTTGTAGCAGAGTTGAGTGCGGCTTTGAGTTCTTTTCTCCTATTTATGGTTGCCCATGTCTCATCAGATAGCCATTCTTTACGTCCATTAGGTTTAAGCCCTATGTGTTCTGTGGCAGCGTTTATTAATATATTTTTCGTCGTGTTCCAATCTTTTCGTTGGTCATGAGATGTTAGTGTCAACGATTCGTTTAGGGCATTTAGATAGTTTGATGTAACCGATGGGATTTTCAGTCTGCGAACATCAAACTTTTTCGATATACGTGAGTCATTTCTTTTCACATCTGCTATCTTTATACGCACACTTGCAATGAGTAAATGATGGTCACTGGCTATGTCAGCACCTCTTTTGTTTCGCACATCCAGCAGTGAGCCACGCCATTTTTTTGAGATAGCAATATGGTCTATTTGGTTCTCCGTGACATGATCGGGTGATACCCATGTTATTTTGTGTTTTCGTTTGTGTGGAAACAATGTCCCTCCTATGACCAGGTTGTTCTCCGCGCACATGTTTACAAATAGATCGCCATTTTCCGTTCTTCGGCCTAATCCATGTGTCCCCATTATGCTCTCTAGACCCATGTTGTTCGGGCCAATTTGAGCGTTTAAGTCGCCCAATACAACCAGTATATCTCCACGATTTGAAGATGTTATTGCACGATCGAGTAGACTATACAATTCTTCTTTCACAGAAAGCTCAGAGGTTTCGGTAGGTGCATAGCATTGAATGCATGTGAGGTTTCTAGCACGTGTACGTAGTCTTATTGAAATTAAGCGATCTGAGTAGGGCTTCCAGCTAATAAGAGCTTTATGTGATTCCCTTGAAAGGAGAAAACCAACTCCAGATGATCTGATTTCGTTTTCTGGTTTGCCAGAGTACAGTAGGTGGAGTCCATTTGTGGTTGTGGTTTCGCCTGTGTCAGGCCATCTCATTTCGCTTGTACCCAAAAATAATAGATTGTAGTTCGTAAATTCTTTGCATAGTTGGGCCAAACGCGATGTTTCAGTTAATGTTCTAACATTCCATGTTCCAAATCTTGTCCGTGTTTTCATGCTAAAAGTCGTCATCGGGGGATCAGGTCGTTCTGTTTCGTTTGTTTCGGTTTCGTTAATCATTTAAGTTTAAGACGAAGTAGCTGATTAGGCTTCCGCATCCGATCCTGGTGCTGGGGCAGCCAGCTGCCCTCCAGGCAGGCTGTGATGTTGAGTTTTCAAAGGGAATAATTCGCCTCTTCCTCCTACTTCCTGAGATGCTGACTTGGAGTCAAGAAACTCAGGGCACTCTATTACACTAAGTTTCAGAGAAATGTTTCTCCTACTTACCTGAGGCGTTATTAAAAACCATCAGGCTACTTAGTCGCCTTCTCACTTTTGCTAGCTTCGAACGGGTGTTCAAAAGCCATTGCCCGGGGAATACCTGGCATAAGGCCGGAGGTTGTGAGCTGCATTGACACTGTAACAAATGAATCATTCCTGGCCACTCCCAAGTGAATGGCAATCAGGAATTTTCCACCTTTATTGACAGTACCCATCCCCCAAATATATATTCATATAAAATTATATCTCTCTTTATATTACACTTCATATAACGTAATATAAAGGGCCGCCATCTAACGTTTTTTTTCAACTAGTGCTTATTTCGTGAATGGTAACACTTAGCTCATGTCTGATTTGACAGATTATTAGTTTTATCCTTCCGCTGAACGAATATGGTCCGTATGTTCGTAATCTTGTGAAAAAAGTGAAAGAAACTGGCATCCTGATCGATAAACCAAAGCGTGAAAATCCAAAAACAGTGCGTACACCCGAGAATATTGCTGCTGTGGCAGAAAGTGTGCGTGAAGCGCCATCAACATCAATTCACCGTCGTTCTCAACAATTGAACATTTCGAAGACATCATTGAGACGAATTTTGCATAAAGACCTTGGTATGACGCCATACAAAGTCCAATTGGTTCAGGAGTTCAAAAAAAAAAAGTTATTTGGCGGACCCTTTATAAAAATATATAGTAACATATCCATCTTTATATAATTATATGTCACATCTCTTTATACATATTTGTAAACAATTGTATAAAATATCTAATAAAATTTGATACATTTGAATAAGATTATTTTAGCACGGGATGTATTGATGTATTTCACCTCATAAGCAATATCTTAAAATATATAGAACCGAATAACTCCTTATACTATGAAATCTGTTGAATAAATAATTTGAATTTGAATAAGTTTAAATTAGAATATTTCTTCGTGGGTTATTAAATTTAATTCGGAAAAAGGATTAATAAAATTGAATCAAACAAAGTCCAATTATATTAGTTTGTATTTATTTTAACTAAAATCGTGTACAATTTAATCGGAGTTTTAGTATTATCTGATTGGCATTTTTTATATTTTTAAATACAATAAGTAATATCTTACAATTAATGGAACCGAATAACCACTCATTTTATCAAATAAGTTTTTAATAAAAGATTAATAATAATACAAAATAATTGCAATATTGGTGACACGGAAGGATCATAGAATTTTTGCAAGTGACACTAGATTTGCAACTTTGGAAATTTCTCACAGTGCACTGAGGTAAAATGTGGTCAAAACTAAAAAAAAAATTTTTTTTTTTAGAGCTTTTGAAGTCAAGCGAAAATTTATATTCTAAGTATAAAGAACACACTACAACACAATTTTTGGGGGTGAGTAATTCCGATAGTGTAGTAAAACCCCCAAAGGATCTGTGTGGGTACTGTCAAATTTTATTAATTTTTATGGCTGAGTTGAATTAGACTCAAAAAGTAGTACAACAGTTCTTTTGATCTGAATTCAAATGTCCGCAACAGAGTTTTATGAGGCTTTTTTTCGTAGAATATTTTAACCCTATATCAATTTTCATGGGTCATTTTAGTCGTTTCATGGGTCATTTTAGTCCTTTCTTGGGTCATTTTAGTCCTTTCATGGGTCATATTAGTTTTTTCATAGGCCATTTTAGTCCTTTTTTCTAGAAATACCAAAAAAGTATCCTAAAACTTGCGTTTAAATGTTCTGTGAATATGTTCTGACGAAAACCTAACATTACTAATGGACTGGGATGCACATGATACATAAAAATTCAACTGTCTAGTGATTTAACAATACCGAATTTCTTTCTTTTCAACTAGTCAATAATGACTATCGAGCAGATTTATTTTAATATTTACAAAGTTTACAAACGAAAAGACATTACACTGAAAGTATCTTTATACGCTGTTCTGTTAAATCAAATCGTTAGGTTTTTTCGTCTTAGGCTTCTATATTGATTATGGTGAACCAAGGTTCGAGCTTCAGGATTTGGATGATTTGTTAATCTTTCGTGATGATTTCAAGCATTGCTTTTGATTACGTCTGCCACAGTTGGAATGTTTAAATTGATGTAGATCTTGATTTCTAACCTACCACGGTGCATTTACTATATGACGCAAGACTTTGTCTTGAAAAACTTGAATTTGTTTAATGTGTGAATTTTTGGCACAGCCCCATAATTGAATGACATAGCTCCATACCAGTTTGAGTATTTGCTGATACATTATAAGTTTATTGGAAGTTGTCATTGGAGAATACTTTCCAATAAGCCATTGCAGTTTTTTATACTTAAGTTTTTATTTTTTTTGGATATGATTTCCCCATGTTTGTTTGGAATCCTGGGTCATTCCAAGATATTTGACTGAATTTGAGATAAAAATCAGAGATAAAAATTTAGCTATTTGCCAACTGAAATTCGGTTACTAAAATTCGGTTATTACGAATTTCAGATGGTTGGCACAACTTAACATTAGTTTTCACATCAAAGTGCGGTTAATTCAACAGAATTTTAGCTGCAACACCCAAAATATTCAGAAATCTAATGCTAATACCGTTGTACTAATTGAATTTATAAATTGTTACAATTAATATACACTTCTCGATACGGTTGGCACTTAATTTCTCTCTGTGTGGTGTTGGTGAGGTTCTGTTGAGAAGTTTACATCAACTGATTTCGAATTGTTTATTTTTAATTTCCATTTTGATGCCCAAAAGGATATATTATCAATAGCAATTTGTAAATTTTTTGATGTCTCAGTGGTAGTATTACCCACTGCAATAATCGCCATGTCATCTGCAAATGTAGCAATTTTTGTATTTGCTGTATTTGGAAGGTCTTTTGTCTAAATCAGATATAGCATAGGACCAAGGATGCTACCTTGAATAACACCTGCATTTATTTCCTTAAGTTCCGAAAAATCGTTAAATTATTTAATTTGAAAGAATCTATCTTCAATGTAGGATTTCAGAACTTCCAAATGTTTTTTTGGAAAGGTTTCAGAAAGCTTTTTTAAAAGTCCTGAGTGCCACACCTTATCGAATGCTTGGACAACGTCAAGAAATATTTCCGAACATATTTTTTTTCGATTCAAAAGCATTTTCGATTTCAGTGGTTATTCTATGTAACTGTTCAGTTATAGAGTATTTCTGCCGAAATCCGACCTGATGATTTGGTATTGTGTTATTAGATACAAGAAAATAGTCTTTTCTGAATTATTTTTTTAAACAACTTTGAAACTATGGGTAAAAGTGATATCGGTCGATATCATGTGGAAATTTTCCTGGTTCCTGATCTATTTTCTTTTCTTTCAATGGTGGTGTTCTTCTCCAAGCAACATCTTGTACTTGTTGGGTAAAGTTATCAACAAGATCTTCTAACTCACTTATTGTTGATATATTGCCTGGATTTTCGATATTATTATTTAAAATATATCTAAAATGACTCCAGTCTGTATTTTTATTGGACAATGTCGGTATTTGTTGATTATTTACTATAGTATCCTATAAGGAAAGAATAATTGGAGTATAATCTGAGCTTAAATCAGTTTTATCTTCGATAGTAATAAAATTGGTAGATATTTTGTAAGTGACGAATAAATCAATCAGATCTGGGACTTTTGTCGGGTCAGTGGGCGAATATGTCGGCTTTCCTGTGGACACAAAGTCACATCCAAGGTCTTTAGCTGCACGATAAAGCTCGCGCCCTTTAGTTGTATTAAGGCGAGAGCCCCAAAACATATTATTTGCGTTGAAGTCGCCACCCGTTATAAATTTATGCTTGTGTTTCTTAATTAGAGTTTTATAATCTTTGTCTTTAACTATGTGCCTTGGAGGGCTATACACAGCAGTTATATATATTTCACCTTTTGTTGTTGTTATACTTATTGTTGTAGCTTGAAACATTTCTCTGCAAAATTTTTATTCTTCATGATGCTTGATATTTTCTCTTACAATGATCGCACTACACCCACGTGCTTTATTACTTGGGTGACTGGATGATATACAGTATAATGTTGGAAGGGAATATATGACTGTGTGGTAAAATGAGTCTCTGAAATAAGACATACATCTATTTTTTCAACGTTGAGTAGTGATTCTAATTCATCTTTGTGTTTGGAAAGACCGTTTGCATTTTATAAGAATATTCTTAAATTGTGAGCCATTTTCAGTTTAATAGTTTATTTTCTAAGTTTTCTAGACGTTCTGAAAGACTTTTTAATAGATACATAATTTGATTCGTTTGAGTGTTTTTACTTGACTTTATAGCATTTGCATATGAAACATTTTTTGAGCGAATACTGTTGGTATTATAAGTTTTAGTTAATATGGTTTGTTGTTCTTGATTTCTATTTTTTAGGATCTCGTTACGTTTTTTTGTAACTCCTTGGCATTTTCGCACCCTAGATAGCTGGCTGGGTGTGGCATACAGCAATTACAACAAATTGGTTTTCTTCTGGCAACTTTTTGCACTAAATAGTGCTATGATCTCCTCCACATTTTACACAGCGTGGAAGACTGCTACAAAATTTTTGGTATGTTCGTAGCATTGGCAGTTTTTGCACTGGGGGATTAGCTTTGACTGTTTAATGGGTTCTATCTTAACAGCGCTATTTACCGTCGTTTTTATAGCGTGGATTTTTTTAACATCTTCGGTCGATTCGAAAGAAACTAAAAACATATCAAGTGGTTCCTTCGATTTCATTTAAGTTTTCGAGTGACATATATAACTTTAAGCCCTTTCTCCTTTATTTCTGAAACAATTTCGGATGTATCACAACTGTGGCGCAAATTTTTTAGCATAACTTTAATTGGCCTTGTCTGTTTGTTTTCAAAACTATATCAAGGTATACATTTACTAGTAAGTTTTTTTGTAATTTTTCTATATTCTTCGATATTAATCGTTTTTATTTTTATAGTGTTGCCGTTTATTAATTGAGTTAACCACTTGAAATCTTGTCTAACAAGTTTCTAAACTCACCATCATTTTCCACCCCTGCAGCCATGATTGGATGTGGTTGATGGTTAATTTTTCTTGTTCTATCTTCTTCTTTTTCATTTTCATTATTGCGGTTCGGAGTTCTTTTGTTTCCACTAACTTTATTTTTTTTCGATTTCTATAGCTGGAGATTTTGCAGCCAACAATACCGTATGATGTTTTAGTCTTTGAACACTAATAGCAAAATTAGTTCATTTAAAAAAACAAACCACATCAAATGACTGTTTTATGATTTTACATTAATTTTTTACAGTAGTTTTTTGTCATTTAAAAAAATACTTCGGGTTCTGATGAGATCTTTAGCCAGATCGAAATACTAGTATCAACCTAGCTAATATGTTTGATTTGCTTTATTTTTGTAAATATACGGAGGTTGAAAGCTCGTTATAAAGTGAAAATAACATAAAAATAATCTCGATGTATATAAAAACAAAAAACTAATATAACTGTAAAAAATATTACTTGAGCCAGAGTACACACTAAAAATTTTTTATATAAATAGAACATTTTTGGTCTTCAAAGTTTAGTAACGTCATGATGCTTGTTAGGAAAAGACCTAACCACGTGGTTGATTACTAAGAAGACAAGAATGGAGCAAAATTGATTATTAATAGGTTTTTTGTTAAAGTTCTGCCTATTATATAGGCTCTAGCTTTTCTAAAACTTCGGGTTCTGATGAGATCTTTAGCCAGATCGAAATACTAGTATCAACCTAGCTAATATGTTTGATTTGCTTTATTTTTGTAAATATACGGAGGTTGAAAGCTCGTTATAAAGTGAAAATAACATAAAAATAATCTCGATGTATATAAAAACAAAAAACTAATATAACTGTAAAAAATATTACTTGAGCCAGAGTACACACTAAAAATTTTTTATATAAATAGAACATTTTTGGTCTTCAAAGTTTAGTAACGTCATGATGCTTGTTAGGAAAAGACCTAACCACGTGGTTGATTACTAAGAAGACAAGAATGGAGCAAAATTGATTATTAATAGGTTTTTTGTTAAAGTTCTGCCTATTATATAGGCTCTAGCTTTTCTAAAACTTCGGGTTCTGATGAGATCTTTAGCCAGATCGAAATACTAGTATCAACCTAGCTAATATGTTTGATTTGCTTTATTTTTGTAAATATACGGAGGTTGAAAGCTCGTTATAAAGTGAAAATAACATAAAAATAATCTCGATGTATATAAAAACAAAAAACTAATATAACTGTAAAAAATATTACTTGAGCCAGAGTACACACTAAAAATTTTTTATATAAATAGAACATTTTTGGTCTTCAAAGTTTAGTAACGTCATGATGCTTGTTAGGAAAAGACCTAACCACGTGGTTGATTACTAAGAAGACAAGAATGGAGCAAAATTGATTATTAATAGGTTTTTTGTTAAAGTTCTGCCTATTATATAGGCTCTAGCTTTTCTAAAACTTCGGGTTCTGATGAGATCTTTAGCCAGATCGAAATACTAGTATCAACCTAGCTAATATGTTTGATTTGCTTTATTTTTGTAAATATACGGAGGTTGAAAGCTCGTTATAAAGTGAAAATAACATAAAAATAATCTCGATGTATATAAAAACAAAAAACTAATATAACTGTAAAAAATATTACTTGAGCCAGAGTACACACTAAAAATTTTTTATATAAATAGAACATTTTTGGTCTTCAAAGTTTAGTAACGTCATGATGCTTGTTAGGAAAAGACCTAACCACGTGGTTGATTACTAAGAAGACAAGAATGGAGCAAAATTGATTATTAATAGGTTTTTTGTTAAAGTTCTGCCTATTATATAGGCTCTAGCTTTTCTAAAACTTCGGGTTCTGATGAGATCTTTAGCCAGATCGAAATACTAGTATCAACCTAGCTAATATGTTTGATTTGCTTTATTTTTGTAAATATACGGAGGTTGAAAGCTCGTTATAAAGTGAAAATAACATAAAAATAATCTCGATGTATATAAAACAAAAAACTAATATAACTGTAAAAAATATTACTTGAGCCAGAGTACACACTAAAAATTTTTTATATAAATAGAACATTTTTGGTCTTCAAAGTTAGTAACGTCATGATGCTTGTTAGGAAAAGACCTAACCACGTGGTTGATTACTAAGAAGACAAGAATGGAGCAAAATTGATTATTAATAGGTTTTTTGTTAAAGTTCTGCCTATTATATAGGCTCTAGCTTTTCTAAAACTTCGGGTTCTGATGAGATCTTTAGCCAGATCGAAATACTAGTATCAACCTAGCTAATATGTTTGATTTGCTTTATTTTTGTAAATATACGGAGGTTGAAAGCTCGTTATAAAGTGAAAACAACAAATAAATGTTTGTTTATTTTTATTACCTCAAAAATTTAACTTATTTTTGTTTAGGGTTGCCGTAAACAAAAATGTGGCTGCACTAGAAAAACGTCTGACAATCATAGAACTATTTAAATAAACAGCTCGTGAATTTTACCCTAAAACAATTTATTATATTTATCACCAACAATTTAAACCAAATCGGGGTCGAAGTAATAAAAGTTTTACAGAAAATATATGAAAATCATATTTGTACATATAACTTCTGAATTCATTTACTAAATTTTTTTATGTTTGATATCAGGCATAAGGCGATATTTATCAAAAGTTTTCCCAAATATCAGACGAATTGTAAAATATTTAAATGCATTTTTAATACATTTTAGATGTCCACACTAACATGGCCAAGCCTTGTATTTATTTCACCCAAAATTTGGGTAACAGATAAGAAAGTACGTCCTTTATTTAAGTACCAATTACTATTTGTGTTGTACTTTTGGCAATTTCTACCTGGGTAGTTATGCATTTGCCCAGTCGTGTGGTTTAAAATATATGAAGAGACTCTTCCAGACGCATTTTAAAATAAGTCATCGAATTATATTCAAAGCACCACTGTATAATAAAATTGATGCTGGTGATGCATGCTATCATCATGCGGATTAAAGAAGTAGAACAAACAAAAGCAACATGAATATGAACAACAACAACAACAATTTCTTAGTATTTAAAGGAATGTATAAACTTCTATGTGATGAACAATTTATATTGACTTTCCTTAATTAATTCGTGTCACGACTTCTTGCTCGAAAAGTAAAAAAAAAATCCAAAAATAAAGAGTGGAGCAAAGCGTCTGTCTTTAGTAGAAAAGATTGATTATATTTTTTTAGTAAATACATAACGCCTGTTTACTAGATGTGTGACATAACTTAAAAAAACTTTAATTTTGGGTTAAGTATGCAGAATTATTCGTTATATCATGCATCATATTGTGTAAAAATGTCTTACTAATCGCATATACTGCACTCAGACAGAAAAAGTTAGTAGAAAAATCTGTTAGTGGTTTTCAATTCCACTTTACTATATTTTTTTTTACTAATTTTTAGTACAATATATTGTTTTAGTAGGAATTTTTGCTATTCTTATTTTACAAATTACTGAATTATTTACTAATATTTGTTGCTGTTTCAGCAAAACATTTAACTAATTTTTCGAAAACAAGTGTTAAAATTATCAAAAAAGTTTGCTAATTTCAACAAATTTTATATATTATAAAATTTTATTCAGATTTTATACCAACAAAACAAATAGGCATAAAACCTATAGAAATAAAACCTATCTACACTCAGGGAAACAAGTTGCATCATATTGATGAAAATGTTGAAAAAATTTTTTTTTATTCACAAATTTTTTATAAATTTGTTAGTTTTTTATATGATATTTGAACGCAACTATATTCGCTAGGGACAATTTGTAAGAAGGCTAAGTAGGAAGGAAGTATGCATATACGTTCGTGTCTATTTTCGTTTTTTTTTTTACTTTTTAAAATATGCATTTTATTTTATGTTTTTAAAAATTTTTTAATTTATGCTAAGATTTGATTTTATGTTAAATGTAATTACTGTTAGCAGTATTTTTTTAAGTGAATAGTATGTAAGCCATATTTGGCCCCATGGGCTTGGTTTGAAATTGTATAATAAATTAAAAAATTAAATTAAATGTTTCACAAATTCTTTGTAATCAATTACACCGCGCAACATACTCAGAAATATTTGAAGCATCGGCATTGCATTATTTTCAAATGACTTTAGGACGCAGATCACGAATAATGCTTTCGAATTTGAAAGTCAGATACAGTTAAAAAAAATATTTGGCAAAAACTTTTTGGGCAAAATTAAAATTTTTTGACAAACTTTTTACAAAAAGTACAAAGTTGAAAATAACAAAAAATATCTTCTAGCTAACTGATGTGCGATTTCCCAAAAATAACGATATTAAATTATGCATGTCAAATAAATACTTTTTATATTTTCTCTATAGTAAATTCATAAAAAATTAAGTTTAATAAAAAATTTATAAAAATTTAATTTCAGATTGAGGTTTGGAATAGTTTTAATATATTTATTAATGGTTTTTTGAGGAAATGAATTAAGTACTATATAAATTACCATCATGTGCTAACATTTTAAAATTTCGATTAAAGGATTTTATAATATTCACAAAAAATAAAACAAGTGAAGTTTTTCCTTTACCAAATCGCAATTAATTGATATTAAACCATGATCAAAGTCACCACTTTAAAAACGTATTAGAAGTAATTCGAAGTATATTCAGGTATATGAATCAATAAGAATTAGAGACAGGGTTAAACGTGGAACTCCTCAGGGTGGGTCCTATCTCCACTCCTATGGGTGACCACGATTAATAGTCTCTTGAGGATTCTATCCAGTGAAGGTTTCCAACCTGTCTGCTACGCAGACGATGTGGCGATACTTTTAAGGGGGGAGAATCCTAGATATCTATGTAGGAGGGCATCTTATGCACTAGAACTGGCGTACAACTGGGCTAGGCCCAGGTGCCTAAATGTCAATCCGGACAAAACCGAAATATGCCTTTTTACTAGGAAGAGGCAGATTATTGATTTTGATGAACCTATCTTCCTGGGAAAAACGGTTCACATCTGCGAGAGGGTCAAGTATCTGGGAGTTGTTCTTGATAGGAAACTATCCTGGAGGGACCATATTAAGGAAAGGGTGAAGAGGGCCCACATATCGTGGGCAATAGGATCTAAATGGGGTCTGAATCCCAGGATGACACACTGGCTATACATTAGCGTTGTCAGACCTATACTGACGTACGCATCTGTAGAATGGTGGACATCGATGAGATTTGGCTCGTATGTGGGACTATTGCAGAAGATACAGCGCATATGCTGTTTGGGCATTAGTTACGCAATGAGAACCACATCTACTAGGGCTGTCGAGACTATTCTGGCAATTCGCCTAATTGAGGTACAGGTGAAGTACGAGGCCGCATTGACTATGATGCGGCTGAGGGCTACCGGGGAATGGGACAATAATGGCCATATTACCGGGCACCGTACTATTTTGGACCGATTGCCAGGGTATTGCGTCCAAGAATGGGACTGCGACAGGATTTCAGACAGGTCTGTCACGACGCTCTGTGACACGTTAATCCCCGACAGGCAACCATGGTTAAATGGGACATTCTTGAGGAACCAACCGGGGATCCACTTTTACACGGATGGATCAAAACTGGATGGGAAAACGGGTCTGGGCTTCTGTAACGCTGACTTCAATGTACGCAAATGCTTCCGTCTTCCTGACCATAACACCGTACTACAGGCGGAGGTCACCGCGATTACGGAGTGCATTAAGCAGGTGAATATCATGGGCTTGACCGGTGATATTGTGATTTTCACGGATAGCCAAGCGGCTATCCGTGCTTTATCTACGGACTCTGTGGGATCAATGACGATACTCAGGTGTAAAGGGGAAATTAACGATTGAGATTATATGGGTGCCGGGACACTGTGGTATAGCGGGGAACGAAGTGGCTAATGATTTGGCTAGGGGAGGATCTTCCCTGGAATTAGTCACTTTGGAGAACGCTAAACCTTTTCGAGCTCTCAAGGTGGAGCTGGTGGACAGACTGGTGGCAGGACTACAAATATTCTCTGGGGCAACCCGGACAAGGACAAGACGAGGGAAATTCTGAATCTCAGTAGGAAGGACGAGGAGACCTTGGAACACTATCTCTGTGAATGCCCGGCATTTGCCGGGATCCGGGTCGAAATACTATCCAGTGACCCAATATCCACATTGGGGGATCTTAGGGGCATAGGATGGAAGAAGTTGAGGAGTTTCGTCAGTGCGACGGAGTTCCTGGGATAGTAAGGTGACATAGGACAAATTACCGATTGTTTAGAGCGCACAACAAGCCAACATTCTGGCTTAAGTGTAAGTCCTCAGGGACTTGAGTCGGTTTAGGGAAGTATTTCCCTTCTCCGAATCCTCTTTTCGACCTAACCTAACTAAATAAGAATTTTTAAAGAAAAACTTTGATTTTTGGTAAAAGCAAAATTTGCAAATAATAAAATTTGGTTTAACTGTGTTTTTAGTCAAAATTTTTATTATAAAAATTGAAGACAAATATTTTATAGATCATTTTATATAAACGTTTCATAATCTTTGTGAAAATAATTGTATTCAGGGTAAATCAATTTTATTTATCATTGTACGGGTTTTTCATTTCTTAATATTAATAAATATCGTAACATAGGTAAGCATTAATTTACCTAATCAAAATATGCACCACTGAAAAGGTCTTTTAATATCAATTAAAATTTCGAATTTTCGTTTAAATTTAGAAATCATTGATTGAAATTATGATTTTCCATTTATAGCATTTGTAATTCATTTCTTTTGGAAACTCAAAAACTATCAGAACTAGTTTTAAATTCTGGATCATCAATATCCAGAAATTCCTGAATTACAATTAGTGTTGTTCTTTACTACAAATAATATTTTCTGAATTTTCTGAATATTATTAGATGTGTTCTGTTAAATTGAATTTTTTTTAACATATCTAAATTGTAATTTTCCAACGAATATTATTAATATTATGTCCTTCTCTTTTGCATGCAATGTATTCTTTTCAGTGCAAAGTTATGACTATCACAAAATCTGTAAATATTCCAACAAAATATGAATATGTATTTTAAAGAGAAATAAAGGAAAATAATAATTGTATGTAATGGTTACACTTGCGTATATTTTTGTGTGCATTTACATATATAATAAATGTGGGCGGTGGTGGGTTTTCTCAAGATTACATCTGTTTTTTTTTTTACATAAAAGCAACAACAAGCGCTTGTTCAGGAATTCACCGAAAAAACATGCTCCGTGTTATATTGACCGTGGAATTATTATCAAGAAAAAATTTAAAGTGTAATAGCAAACACGTTAAAATTTGGCAGCTTTAAATTAATAAAATTATAAATTAAATTATATTATATAATTAAATATTGTTTATTCTCTTCTTTCAGCTCTTTAATATTTTATGCAGTTCATCAATAATGAAACGAAACAAACACGTATTCCACACACAGACAACAATGTTCCAGAAAAATTAAATGATATTAATTGTAAATATTCCAATATTTTTCCCAAATGTGGACAAATACATACAAGAGTAAAATAAAACAAAATATATTTAATTTGCTTTTATTAAAAAAAAAAAAAAATGTTAAAAGTTGTAGTTTAAAAATTTTACCAATATTTAGTAGCGCTTATTAATTTGTTCAACTAATTTCATTGTACATACTAATATTATAAAAATTCATCGGTTTCCTTAAAAATTTGGGTAAAAATATTCTACCCCTTCTACATTGGTTCTCTGATGATTTTCGGTGACGCGAAATGAAACATGTGAGGACCGGTCAGTAGATAAAGTCTGCTTTAAGTTAGCGGACAGAAACCTTTTTTGATTAATAAATAAACATTGCACGGTTTTTTGTTAAACGAAAAACAAATGATCTTGAACTTGAATAATCTAATGCCT
Source organism: Delia radicum (assembly GCA_021234595.1). NCBI lineage: Eukaryota > Metazoa > Arthropoda > Insecta > Diptera > Anthomyiidae > Delia > Delia radicum. The sequence continues at coordinate 70,706,178 of CM037852.1, forward strand.
AAAGCGGTTAACCGCCTAGGTCGAATAATTAGAAGCACTAACAAAATTCCATTGTTTCGTAAGAGAAATTGAAATCCTGGGCTATTTTTTTTAATATCTTTTAATTCCAGAAATGATTGATAATTGAATTAAATCAAAATTGGACAAAAATAGTTAAAAAATTTAAAAAGTTTTCTACATTATAATATTTTTACATTATTGGACATTAAACCACCAACATGATACGTAGATTGTATATTGTTGATGACCGTGAATTATCGATTCGGCACCGTTTGCAGCAATTAGGAATCTGTTACTAAACTACGTTGGGTGTAAAACCTTTTGAAACACAGATGGTGCAAGAATGGAAGCCACACTACATACCACAACGGCTAACTTTTTCAGCGACGAAGCTCATTTCTGGTTCAATGGATACGTGAACAAGCAAAATTGCCGTATTTGGTGTGAAGAGCAGTCAGAAGCATTGCAAGAACTGCCAAAGCATCCCAAAAATGCACTGTTTGGCGTGGATTATAGGCCGGTGGCATCATTGGACCGTACTCAAAGACGAAGAAGGCAGGAACGTTACTGTGAATGGTGAGCGCTACCGTGCGATGATTAAAACTTTTTTTTGCCCAAAATGGAAGAGCTGGACTTGGGTGACATGTAGTTTCAACAAGACGGTACCACATGCCACACACCAAGCGAAACAATGGCCCAATTGAGCTCCGAGTTCGGTGAACAGTTTATTTAACGTTTGGGGCCGGTCAATTGGCTGCCTATATCGAGCGATTTAACGCACTTAGACTATTTTTTTGGGGCTATGTTAAGGCTCATGTCTATTGGGACAAGCCCGCAAAAGTTGACGCACTGGAAGCCAATATTGAAGAATTTATTCTTGAGATACCGGCCGATATGTTGGAGAGAGTATGCCGCGGTCAACATTTAAATGAAATCATCTTTAAACATTGAATTATATAGATCGTTCTATCTACTCAAATAAATATTTCATACATTTCGCTAAATTTTATGTATTTTGTTTTTTAAATCAAATCCGAAAGCTCTTAAAAATCTCCCTTTATTTTTAATAATTAACGGAAATCGGGAAGGTAAAATTCTAGCCTCATTTTCACTATGTCCCGTTAGCTACTAATTGACACTTTAACTGACAAATTTGTTGTTGCTTGCCATATAAATTTTCAATTAAGCAATTTGTTAAATTTTAACAGGACATTCAGTAATCAGGCCTAAAACAAATATGTTTTTGCAACAATAACGCCACAATTCAAAGTAAAGAAAGTTTTCGTTCAGGAAAAACTAATAAATGACTATTTGCTGTCGATTTTCTTTTATCTATATATTAAATATATAATAGACCACTATATAATTTGAAAAATATAAGATTTTTTAATTTTTCCACAAAGTGAGAGTCAGTTAAAAACTTAAAACGCGTTTTCTTCAAAATCATGTTTTTTTGAGTTAAATCACTCTTTTAGTAAACGAGCAGAAATTTACGAAGAGTAGTAGTAGTAGAAATTTCTTTTATGTTCCAAAAATGTATGTCACGTATACCAATAAATTCTGATAAATTTATTACAAACTGATTGCTTTAGAGTTACATCAGTCACTGAGTCAGTCTGACAACAGGCAATGTCTGGATTATATTACAAAACTACCTATCAATGAACAAAGAGTACGTACGCGTACATACATGAATACATTCGGATAAGCCTATAAAACAATTATCATCATCTTCATCAAGTTAAGTATGAGTAATTTGGAATTGTGTTGTATTTCATCATCAGCTAACAGACATGTACATATGTCATCAATATCATGATGATTTTTTATTCTTACGATTTTCATGTGATTTGTATGTTGTTGATTATTGGTTAAAATTGTTAAAGTATCTTGTCTCCTGTGATGATATTGTTGATTATTTAAGAAATCATTGAACTTATTTTTATTGTTCTACACCATTTACAATTTATAATGAAGTAACAAATAAAAGTTTAGTATCCCATACCATATAAGTGGTTATATAAATATATAATTCATTGACACGACAAAATATTTTTACATTTTATTTAACTTCTTTTCTAATAACGACAGTATTAAAGTTGATACCTTAAAATAAAAATATGGCTTTCAGGATTTTAGACAATACCGAAATTCACAATTTTTGGCTAAAATGAACCCATTTGTTTTATTATATGCATAATAGGGTGGGGCGATTAGTATGGAAGGAAAAAAATCTTAATGGACTCTTCGCGTTTCTGATTCTTGGGATTGTACTGAGCAAAAAAGTCCACTAGACCATATGTCGACGGGGAAAATCGAGCTTCCAGATTTTGACTTTACGGCAAAAAAGCCCTATTTTGAAATTAAAAATTAACCCCTTAAACCCCACCCACAAATATGATTGATATGATCTGCTAGAGAATCTTCCAAAGAAGAGATTGATACCATAATCTTAGATAAGCTCCTTCTACTTCCTGAGATATGTCCATCCCACACATTGTTACTTTCACAAAATACGGCTAAAAAGTCAAAATCTGGAAGCTCGACTAGACTAGACCATAGTGGACTTTTTTGCTCAGTACAATCCAAAGAATCAGAAACGCGAATCGCCCATTAAGATATTCAAATCGCCCCACCCTAATGCACAATCTTTTCGAATGTTTTATAAGAAATTTCCCAGTATTTTTCTAAAATTGTATCATTAGTCATATATTGTGTGGTGTTTGTTGTTTTGCTCCGTAATGAACCCATTCCAAGTTTTTAATTTCAAAGTCATCATTTTGATTAACCTCCTTACCGAATTTAGACTATGAAGTGGGCATATTATTATTTGGAGATATCTATAATGTACAATTTGCTTGCCAGAAGTTCTTCAAAACTTAAATGGATATTTCAATTAAAATCCAGTTAAAACTCTTTAGTACACTACGATTCCGTTTGACAGTACGAAACCGGGATTCATGAATGAACACCATTTAATCTTTAATAGGCATTTTAAAGTCCTATAAAATTCTTCTGATTAATTTTACATTTAACAAGTTTTATGGTTATTGTCATATCATAAAATATGTTTTGAAATTTTATTTGAATATTAATTTTTTGGCATTTTCTTTTTTGAAGAGAAGCCTTTTTATATGAAAATCGCCATGTTTATTATCACAAATCTTCAAAATAATAAAAAAAAAAAAACACTACCTTTTCATTATAAGAGTAGTTGTCTACCATACCCATGATAAGAAAATTTTAAAACCACGATTCCAATATTGGCAAGTATCTTCTAATAGGGATTAGTTCAAAATTCTACCATTAAATTTTGTTTAATCAATAAAATACGTTATAAATCGTCGTTTCTTTATATTAGCGTTATTTTAACTTTAAATCAAGATATTTAAATATCGAACACGTAAAATAGTAAAAATAAAACGAAAAAACATATCCTTAATGGAATCGCATTTTTAAAATTTTCATTTGGTTTTTACTGGGGTTGTCAACTACCAACCCTGATGATAAAAACTTTTGTCACCAGATTTTGCATTTTTTTTTTGAAAAACATAGTCCGGTTTAATTAATTAATAGCACTCTATCTGCATCCCCTAGTAACTGCAGACTTCTTTCACATAACAACAAACAGGACTATATTTAAACAAAAAAACTTTTCAAAGTTAATTTGAACATTTTTTCTTCTTTCTTGGAATTTGACACGTTAAAGTTTTAAATGCAACGAATTAAATGCCAGAGATATTGTCGAGATATCAGTGAATTGAAAAAGTCTAAAATTAGTTTTTATAGTCCTTACAGGAGTGACGTAAAAACAATATTATTATAATTTATTTTATAAGAGCCAGTGTGCGCGAAAAATTAGTATATTGAATATACTTATTTAATAGTCTTCCTTAAAGCCTAAAATAAAAATTTCGTCTAATGTAACATTTCATAGTATTTCTGAAACATTTCATTAAAAACAAAATCAATTTCATCATTATTATGAAATGTTTCACTTATTATGGAGCATATTTTGTATCAGTAAGGATTTAAATATTTTTGTGTAGAAAAAACTAATGAAGACCATGATATTCACATTATAATTCTTGTTGTTTATGTTCATAAATATTGATGAAATTGTTACACTTGACGAAAATTGATGAAACTTATTTCTGGTTTTCTCTGGGTGTACCCATTGCATTAAGGATATCGTTAACCTGATGATTTTTCCTAAAATATGAGTTATTTTAACCTTTCACTAACAATTTTTTAGATAATGGACCAATTTTTATACCCTCCATCCCATAGTGCAGGAGGGTATATTCACTTTGTCAAATGTTTGTAATTCTTTTAAAAAAATTCTGGGACCCCATAAACTATATATATTCTTGATCAGCATGGATAGAGAAGTCGATATAGCCATGTCCGTCTGTCCGTCTGTCCGTCTGTCCGTCCGTCTGTCTGTGGAAACACAAAATACTCCTCCAATACAGAAGAGGTACTGCTAATTTTCAGTCAAATTGTTTGTTGATATCATGAGCAGTTTTCTAGTGAAAATGATCAAAATCGGTTAACGCGTTCAAAAGTTATGAGTGAAAATGTGGGAAGACCTCTAAAATTTTTTTTTTTTATTTCATCATACATACATACATACGTACATTCAATGCTTATACACAAGAATATACGCAAGCAGGGATGGCTGTCAATATCGCTGAATTACCGTCCACGATTCTAACACCTTTCAACTGACTATCGTTATCGCTTAAATACCGTTACCGATATTCTTGAAATACCGTTATCCGTAAAATACCGTTACCTTAAAATATCGTTACCGAAATAATCTAACAAGATCTGAACAAAAAAACTTCTGTAAATAGATATATTTTCCCAAAGTGTGATCATAAACTAGACAGTCATTTAAACTCGGGCATAATGCGGTTAAAAATTGTGGTGTGCATTAACATTACCTGAATAATTAAAATAACGTTATCCTTAAAATGCCGTTAGCAAAATAATTGAAAAATCTTTTTCCCTAAAATAAAGTTACCGAAATATCTAAAATATCGTTACCGCTAAAATACCGTTAGCGAAATAAATAAAATACCGTTAACGCTAAAATACCGTTAACGCTAAAATACCGTTAACGCTAAAATCCCGTTACCGAAATAACTGAAGTATAGTTTCCCCTAAAATACCGTTACCGAAATAAAAGAAAATAGCGTTACTACGACCAATAACCACATAGAATCGGTTACCATCCATGGTCATGATCAACACTTAAAAACAAAAAAAAACCCACAAATATTGTTGTTGTTTTTTTGTTTTGTTTTGTAATACAGTATGTATGTACGGCCCTATGCTCCTTATAGGAACGACGGGAATATATATATATATGTATGTAAGTATGAATTAGTAGCAATCGCATGCAGAGTTGCCAGGTTTGACGATTTGTCGTCATTTTGATGATATTTAATACCCAAAATAACTAAATGACTATTTGACGACTTTTGCTTCCAAAATGACGATTTTTTGACAATAATTTAATATGTCAGCAAGATCTACTTATTTATCATTCTCATAAAATCGCCGGCTCGATTATTAAATTTATATTATTTCGTTAAAAATTGAAAGCAAAAACATTGTTTTTTGATCGATAGCTAGCTTTTATATGCTAATATGATGTGAAATACAATTTTGCAAAAATGCAAATCCTAGAATTGAATAAAACTTAATCCAAACCGCATTTATTTTTTATAAATTCATTACGGGTTTAGCTTAATTTAGTTTCTGTGTTTATATGTTTAGAACATTTCTTTAAATTTTTATAAAATTTAATTGGAGTTAGATTTAAATAAAAATAAAAAAATTTTCATGTTAAAACACAAAGCATGGACTTTTTTTGCGAAACAAACAGATCTCTAGCCCGAATATATTTCATGTTGAAAGATGATATATATACAACTTTAAATGAAACAAAATAAATCCAAAAATAAATCCGGTGCTTAAAAAACAGGCCTAATAATATAAAAAAGTGCCAAAATTTAATAATTAAAAATATAACATTAAGTTTGTTCGATAACACAAAAATTTGTACAAGTTTTTACTGGAAGGTGTTCGTTTAGACAAATACGCAGTAAAAACTGGTAAAAAGAGAGAGTAAAGTGACAGTTTGATGCCAAAGAACTTACAAGTTTTTACTGGATACATTTTTGCCAGAAAGAATTTGTAAGATGAAAAAAACATATGACTAAAAAATAAAAAAATATGGTTGTATTTTTAGTAAACAAAAATTAAATTAAATTTTAATTGTTTATGGATTGAAAGTGAAAATGATTAAATAATTAACTATGGAAGAAGTTAAAAAACATTTAAATTATTTTTGGTCGATAATTTCAATTAACTTTTTCCTTTTCCATAATGACCAGTTGATTTTTTTTTAATATTTAAAACAAGCTATTTTATCTAATTTAATAATTCCTACAAATTTTCTGTTCGTTTACTTTTTTGTAAATTTGTCTTACTATTTGTAATTTTGTTACTGAGTAGTTTTTACTGAACTTTACAGGAAAAGTAATCGAACAGACTTATTGTTAAAGAATTTCCAAATTTTGTAAAAGAATTTAATATTTAAAAAGTTGTGCCACTGAAATGTTGTTCACAGAATTATGCAGATATAAGTGATTAACAGTTCAAGTGGTAAAATTTGTTTGATTTAAAGTTGTATTTATTTGATCTTTCAACATTATATTTTTGTTATTTTATTAATTAATAGTCATATAATTACAAGTTATATACTATTACCCTAACCGAGCACTAGCTACTATGGCCTTCGGCGCGTTGTAGCGAAAACAGATCAGTGCCTCTGGTGGGAATCGAACCCACGACCCCCGCACTGATAAGCCAGCACGCTACCAACTAGCCTACTGGGGCACACTGTTTCAACATTTTATAAATATGAATATCGTTGTAAAATATAATGATTTTCGAAGTTTAAACCAAAGAGAAGTGTCAAAAATCGTGTTATATTACAACGATAACACGTTAACATTTGAAATGTGAATAACATTATTGTATTTTATTTTTTATTAAATCTTTATCCCTCTTCTAACAAATATATTTTATTTTGACGATTTTTCAAAATATGATGACGATTTTGACGATTTTTTCTAGAAAGTTTGTCGTTTTTATGCTTTGCAAACCTGGCAACACTGGTTATAAGTGCAAATGCGAGAAGCCCTCGAAAAATTGTTAAGCTAATTTATAAAGTATGCTTTTGTTTTCCATATACCAGGCTTGCCATATACCTTTTTTTGTTAACCCCAACAAATCAAAAAATCACCAATTAGAAAATAGGTAGAACAAACTAGTTTAGTTAAAATATTTTATTTATTTGACTGCATTAACCGGAGTTGCCAGACACATTAATCGTTATCAGATCAAAAAAATATCCAGGAACAAAATCCCTGAATCCAACAATGTAAATTCATAACTTTTTTTCGTACACTATTTTTACTTATTTTCATTCTCAACCTTTAATAAATTTGCAAGGAAACTCTTACATTCTAATTTTTATTAAAAACCCCATTCAATTTAAAGGACATTCACTTTCAGAACTTTTTTATTTAAGACATATAAGGTGCATACTTCATCTTAAAATCTTTTGATTATATGCATTTGTTTTCCTTAAAAGCCCTAATTTTTATTTGATACATACAAAAATAATCTAAATTAAAGTATTGATGTGTAAAAACCAATCGAATTTTGGGAAAATTTCTTAGGGTTCTTATTCTAGGAGTCGTAAACGAGAATTGCACAAGCAACTGAGCTGAAAAACAATAATTTGAAATACCAGTTTCTTTAATTTTTTGTATCTCGAAAACACTCGAAAGATTTTCTTTTATAATTTTTGACAAACTTAGTTTCATCACACTTTCCGTTTTACTTATGTGATGTATAGTATAAACACATGTGTTGTAATGTAAACTGGCATTTCATAATTATTTCATTATGTATGTCTCCGCAAGTGTATTTTTGTTCCCTTAAATTTATCTAAAATTCTGATTATTCGAAACTGTTTTTATGCGTTTGTATTCATTGCATCTCTTCTAACGATCCAAAAATATATTTTAGTAACTTTCTTTCATTATTATATAGGCAAAGAGACAAACAACAGGCGAATTTTACAGTTTTTTTAACATCATAAGGAACTATACAAATATATATATTTTTCACTACACGTTCTTCTTTAGGTAATCAGAATAACTTTTGAATACCCACTGCAGAATTTCAGATTCATTTTAGTGAACTTTAATTAAACATTTTTTTCTTCTGAAACATCCCAAAGACATTAATCAATCAGTCATATTTTGTTTTACTTATAAAAACAACATTATTTTTGTTATTTTTACAAAGAATATAGATATTAATATTGCTTGCACTTTCCCTGGTTTATGAAAACACCGAGATGGAGGGTATCCAAAAATTCGTCACAGCCGAATTTAATCTTTTTTAATACCAAATTCGGCACATCGGACTTTAATGCTTCCACTTGTTAAATTTAAATACGCTTTAGAAATTTGACTTCCTATATGTAGCGTTTTTGGCAGAGTGAAAATTCTACGGAGTAAAATTTTTGTAATAGTTATAAAGACTACAAACTGTAAACATTTTCAAAAAAAAATTAAATTTTTAAACCAGAAAACCAAAAGAAATCAGAGCCAACCAATCTGTGGGGGTGTTCTATAACAACGCGAGAAGTTTTCTCTCCGAAAAATACAACTATGCCATGTTTAGAACAAGGTGGGTCACATGATAACAAATTTACTTAGTCGCATGTAAAAAAATTTTCTTTGTATAAAATTAACATTATATGACTCGCCCTGTTCTAAATATGGTAGAGCTGCTATTTTTAATGTGAAAATTTCCGGCATAGTTATTCAACACACTGTTTTTTTTTTTTTAAACGAAAGCTTCTTAACTAAACATTTTAAAGCTTTCTGAAAGCATTTCAAATAAAACATTTTTAAATACTTGCTTAAGCTTGTAAAATCGTTTGAGGCCCTATGATTCTTATAGAATCGGTGGGGTTATATAAAACTTTTAAATTTAAAAAAGCTTTTTTTTGTTTCTATTAAATTATGTTTAAAGGCTTTTATTAACTTTAAGCTTTTATTAACTTCTTATAGGATCGATGGAGTTATATAAAACCTTAATTTTAAAAAGCTTTTTTTGCTTCTATTAAATTATGTTCAAAAGCTTTTATTAACTTACAAATCTTTTTGTGTTCTTGTTTTTTTACTTTGATTTCGGCTCACGACTTCGTTTTAACGAAAGCTTATTTAACAAACTTTTAGACACTTCATATGTCTGAAAGCTTTTTAAATTAGAAATGTTTGAATTTTTTTTTAATATGTGGTTTCTTTTAAAATATGCTCAAATGCTTTCATTAAGTTTAAAAGGCTTTTGTTATTTAACAAAATTTATGAAAGCGTTTTTCAGTTTTGCTTAAATTTGAATATTTTCAAATTCATTGCAATTATTTTATACTCAATAAAGCTTTTTAAAGACAATATATTTAAAAAAACATTTAAAAAATATTGCATATCTCAGCATATAATCCACATCTAAAACATAAATACTGGTTCTAGATTGAGCTTAAATGTATTTATATACGGAGGTTGAAAGCTTGTTATAAACAAAAAAACTAATAAAACTGTATTTATTTGTACAATAATGAAACAGCTTTTATGTAGTAAATTAACTTTTAATATGAGCTTTCTGTTTTAAAATAAAGCTATGCTAAATACAAAATGAATGAATTTTCAAATAGTAAAAATGCCTAAAAGAAATTGTTTTTTATAAACATTTCAAATTGAAAACGGATTTTACAGAATTTGTTTTTAAAATCTAGCTTTAAAGTTTTTTTTAAAGTTTTATTATAAGCTTTTTATCCCATCCCTTTATTTATTATTATTCCATTTTTGAAAAAAAGCTCTTTGAATCTTTTTGACAAAATTACCCAAATTTTGGCTTAAAAGCTTTTAAAGCATTTTGTAGTACTAAAAATAAAAGAATCCAACATCCACAAATTTTTTGTTTGAATTCTAAAAAAGAATTCACAATTTACATTTTGATTTTATTATTTTTTTGGTTTTAATTTACCCGAAAAAAAACTGCCATATTATTTAGGCTTTAAAAGCTTTTATATTTTGATTTATTTTTTTTACTTTATGACAACCACAAAAATAACCATAAGTGCCTAAAATACCAATAACCATAGTGTTTTAAATTTATTTAATTTCGCATTTTGTTTAAAATTGTTTAAGTTTTTTATGTTTATAAAGGAAATAGTCAATTATATTTTAAGTTTTTTGTTGTTAAAATAGAAAGAAATAAAATTTTATTTCCAAAGAAAAAAAAAAAAAAATTCTTTTCTTTTTATAACAAAATGTTGAAACAATTCTTTTTGCCACTGCAAAAACATGATTTTTGTTTTAAGAGTAAGAAAAATCTAATGTAAATATAAAAATTAAAATATCAATGAAATTAATTTAAACAAAAAGAATAAAAAAACTTTTTATATTCAAAAAAAAATAAAATTTAAAATTTTTAACTTTACTTTACTTAAAAATTTTTTTTTACTCAAAAAAAAAAAAAAAAACAATTTACTTTTTATTTTAAACTCCGGAGGCAAAATGGCAGCAAGTACAAAATGACCGATTTTTGGGCAAGAAAAAGTATTTATACCCAGATTATTGTACAAAAAAAAATTTTGGAAATTCAACGCTAATTCAGCATTATCTAAGTTAACACTAATACTTGTAAAATCCTCTTACAGACACATTAACAATTTTAGAAAATGCACAAACATAATTTCTCTCAACCTTACGATATTGAGTGAACTGCATTATCCCAGAGTTGTAATGGTTAGAAAAATTTAATTTTGACCGTTAAACGGAAAAGGTTTTAAAGAAGAAATTAGTAAAATTTATTTAGAATTAATGAGCTACAAGCGCCCCTACAATCCGCATTGTTGCGAAAAGCTCTATTTTATTTAAAAACTTGATTTCATAACTGTAATTATCATCAAAATATTTTATAGATTTGATGTATCGTTTTCTATGGTATCATTCATTCATTTATAAAAAATTAAATTTTTTTTGAAACTTTATCGATATTTTGCGACTTTTAGATGGAAAAATTTGTTCAGCGATTTTTTGTTATTTACACACTAATATGTATTCACATCGACTGGGCCCTGAATAGGTGAGAAATCTAGAATTTCGAAGCAACCTAGTGTATATCCTCAATGAATAATATATGTTTTACTTTTATCAATACATTCAATATTAAAGTCACAGGAGGTACATTTGCACTACTATTGCGTGCGTGACGTTTAATATGTTAGCTTTTTTTTATTATATTTAATCCTAAAAACCCAGACAAAAATAGTTAGTTTTTATAAGATTGTTAACCCTTAACCACACTAGGCCACAAAAATGTTGCATTATTTTCAAATATTAAAATAATTTTGGGGCGCTTTTTCTTAAACACAACTTGGGAAAAATAATAAAACTACAGGGATCTCTCAATTATTGCAAATCCGCCAAAACTAAATCGGTCCACACGCCTAGAGGATTGAGGAATTACTGCAGTAATACTGTTTTTTCAATACTTCCAAAGTTTTTAAAGAAAGGTGCGCAAAAATATTTTATAATTTGCAATCTCAAAATTATTTTTATTTTTGCTAATCATACTTGGAGCTTTGAAAATAATGCAAAATTGTAGGCATTTTTTTACTTGGTGTGGTTAATCTTATAAAAACTAAATATTTATTCTTGATTAAATAAAGGATCCGCCATCTAACGTTTTTGTTTTTCAACTAGTGCTTATTTCGTGAACGGTAACACTTAGCTCATGTCTGATTTGACAGATAATTAGTTTTATCCTTCCGCTGAACGAATATGGTCCGTATGTTCGTTATCTTGTGAAAAAAGTGAAAGAAACTGGCATCCTCATCGATAAACCAAAGCGTGAAAAGCCAAAAACAGTGCGTACACCCGAGAATATTGCTGCTGTGGCAGAAAGTGTGCGTGAAGCGCCATCAACATCAATTCACCGTCGTTCTCAACAATTGAACATTTCGGACACATCATTGAGACGAATTTTGCATAAAGACCTTGGTATGACGCCATACAAAGTCCAATTGGTTCAGGAGTTCAAAAAAAAAAGTTATTTGGCGGACCCTTTATAATACAAAAATATGAATTTCTTTTTTGAGGTTCTATAAAAAAAAAAACAATTTATATGAAAGTATGTACATTAGGGTGATAACTTTTTTGGACAACATTCTCCCCAGGGGTTTTCTAATGGCAAATATTGTATTAATGATAAAAAAAACTATTTCAGTTCAATTTGGTAAAAAACCTTGCGCACCGACAGCGATTTCTAAAATGCCTTTAATATGTTTTTTTTAAATTTTTTTTAATAACAATTTTTTTAAAATATGGGTTATACATATGTAAGTAAGCAAATTTGGAAGAAAACTATTCCATTGACTCGAAAACGGACTTTACTATTGATATCAGCATGCCTTAATTATATAGATGTGATGGTCAGACGTTGAGGCATCAAAAAAAGTTTTTTTTAACTTTGTTTGATTCAAAACTTTAACGCGTTTGGTGCGGAACCTTTTTTAACGATAGCGAAAAACTAAAAACGCAGTTCTTAATATTTGTCCATGCCCTACACAATTATGTCTGGGGAGATTTGATATTTGCAAAAAATGCAAAAAGTTATGACCCTAACGTACATCTTGAAAATCGAGAAAAAAAATTCCCTAATTTTTTTTTTGAAAAATTTAAAAAAAATTAAAAAGTTTTTTCCATGATTCTTAAACTAATTCAGGGTTGTCCCCTCAAAAGTTCGAGTTTTTTTTTAAATAAAAACCTGCCACACGGTGGAAAGTGTATAAAACAATTTGTTAATACTCATTTAATGCATGTATACTTGTTTTTGCATTAATATTATTCTTGAATTAAAAATTGAAATGGTGTTAATTACGTTTAAAATCAACAAGTTCTTTTTTGTTAACGAAAATATATTTGTAACCAATTGATACACTCCCTTATCCAAGTGAAAGTGGATAGGTTGTATATTGTTCATGTAGCTAATAATTTATTTGTGTTCATACATTATCATTATAAATAATACTTACCCATGCATATGAAAGTGTGTGTGTTTTATTCATAAATTTTCATTTCATTATTAGTTATATTGATGTATTGTAATTATTGAATGCATACCGGGATTTTCTATCCCGGCATTTCCGGAAAACGTAGCAGTTTTCTGTTCCCGCAACTGATAACACGGAAAATTGCTTTGAAAATATCGGCATTTTTAAGAATACATTTTCATACAAAAAATTTAAATATTCAACATTTTTAATGCAGCAAATAACGCTTTAAACAAATTTTTAAAGGAAAAAAAATTATGTTAACTTCACCTCAATAGCTAATTTCACCATTTATCTTAAAATTTGACTTAAAATTTGAAACTTAAAGTCATTCTAGACAGCTCCCAAAAACATGTTTGCCTTTATAAAATTTTGCCCAAAATACTTTAAGTTATAAAATATTGTCCCAATGCCATTTTTGGCCGAACTCTTCGGTCGGACCCAGTAAAATAGTAAAATCCAAATAACTGGTTGAAGAACAGCTTATACTGTATTATAACAGGTTCTAATTTCTGTTCCACAACTGGTTCTTTTTATATGGATTTTGTCCTATTTGCAATGGGTTCTTTATCTCCAAACAAGAACAGGTTGCATTAGAACCGGTTCTAGAACCAGTTATAGAACTGGTTCTGTGACAGTGACACCTTACATTTCGAGTCCCAAGAATCTGTTCTAGAATCGGTTCCATGTAACCGGTGATAAAAGAAATTGTTCTAGAACAGGTTGGAAGGTAATCTGTTCTAAAAATTTTTGCTGGGGACTTTATTGAATTTAAAATTCTTAAATTTTTTATGAAATTTTTTTCATTATTCAGATATGAGCAAGATTATTCAAGTTTAAGGTCATTTATTTTTTGTTAAACAAAAAACCTTGTACTGACAGGTACTTATAAGTTTAATTCCGTGTTACCGAAAATCTTCGGAGGGCCATTGTACAAGGGTTACAAGATGTTACATTGATCCTTTGAAGATTTTCGGTGACCCGAAATGTAATATGTAAAGACCTGTCAGTAGATAAAGTCTTCATTAAGTTAGCGGATGAAGACATTTTAATTAATAAATTAACATTCCACGATTTTTTGTTTAACAAAATCTTGCTCACATCATAATTTATGATAAAAGACCGAAAAATAAAAGTTGGGTTTAATATCTTTTTTTTTTTTTTTAATTTAAAAGTAGAACATTGTTTTCATTATTTTAAACCTGCAACTTTTTATGTTGAATTTTGTTTAATCAAACTTTAAGATTAAGAGGAATTACTATTAAAAAGTAAATTTCTTTCAGACTTAAGAAAAAACACAAAAATATAATGTAGACTTATTTTTATAAAAAAAAAAAATGTAGATCGCATAAGATATTTCGCATACAAAAAATATGAGTTGATATGAAGAATTTATGCTCGAGCGGAAATGTGGGGCACCGAAAAAATTTACCGCTTTCTCGGAAAATGAAAAACTGCGGTATTTTGTATTACCTAGTGGCAATGTACTCACTCTTACTTTGGGAACAATAGCAATGTTGATATGTTTTATTGACTAAATATTGTTTTCTCATAACCCTGTGGGAAATGGACCAGTCACTGGTATGGTCACGTGACTAAAACTTTGTGTGTATGAACCTGTCATAGTTTCGGTTCTGTTATATGAAAGTGACCGATACTTTTAACATGGGCTTGTCATAGGAGGTGACAATTGCCACCTGTGGAGCACTGTGTGACGTGGCGAATAACTTGATCACGGTAACCTATCACCGTACCGACTGAAATGAATATGCTACGGGACAAGTTAGAAGTAGGTAGTGTCAAAGTATGACCATTTTAGGATTTATGTGATATGCAACAGAACCAGTGGAAAAAAATGTATCACGTGGCTGGTGTATGTGTACGTATCATAGAACTGGAGAAAATTTTTTGAAGGAAAACTAGTCACATATTAAGCGCAATGTGTTCTGTGATAGGGATAGTTTGACAGGAATAGTTTTGCGACGTACCACTGCACTGGTCTAAGCGGTACATGTCGCCTGGCTTTCGAAAAATAATTAGCAATTAACATGACACTTTTTATTCAGCGTGTGTCATATTATGTACGGGTTGCGAAATAGCCCATCCGGAACCAGTCACTGCACTTATCCAAAACAGTGTGTCATGTCACCTGTTCAAAAAACCTTCAAAAAGGCACAACAAAAATCAATTTTAAAATAAGTTTATTTCAGTGTTATATACGATTTGTAGCAGTCAAGGCACGGAATCCTTAGGCACTAATTGCCATGTTTTCGTCAACTGCTAACGGGCTTGAACCAGTTCTATGACCAGTAAGAACTTCAACTGCATCGGCCCTAGTTGCTTCAGTACACTATAATGTTATGTTACTTTTTCTCCAGTTACATGATATACCTGATCAACTTGTCAATGTTTTGTCACCATTACTATAGTCACGTGGTTGGTCATTTCACACAAATTAACACTTTTTGGTACACCACAATTTCGGTTTCGCCAGTTTCGTGACGTGCCACCAAATCATATATCACAAAATCGTCACTTTGGATCAATCGACCCTTCATTTCCCGCAGGGAACATATGCAAACATCTAATAAATTGATTTATTTTATTTTGTATTCACGTTCTTGTTATTTATTTAGCATATAAATTACTTTTTATTAAATAAAACAAAGTATATTAAAAAATATCTTTAGTGATGTTTTAAAATCTTTTTTGCGTTATAAGGAAATCTTATTAAAAATGAATTACGGATTTAATAACCACTGTAGCGTATGATTGTTATCAATATCGAGTTTTATATTCATCATACGCGTAGTATGCCCAAGCGTTTTTAAACAGTCTCTCCTACAAAAGTACTTCGGCCATTTCTTACTTAGTTGTCCGAAAATGAAATTAAATTTGGTACATGCATAAGTGGCCTACCATCGAGCTTAAGTTTTGGTGTGGAACTCCACAGATTCCATGGGGCGGCAATATCGGCCCCAAATTAGGCCACATTTTTTATAGAAAATTATTAGTGCTCGAAAATTTCTTGTTTCTTCTCCGACTTAAAAAAAAAATGAAATATAGGCAATTCCTGGGTGACGGACACGACTTTCGCACACTTTTAGTTGAGTCAAGAACAATAAAGGAATACAAAGTTGCGGTATATATCCTCAGCGTATTGAAGCATGGAAGAGTACTAAATTTGTAGTAAAAAGATATAAGTAAATATCAGCGAGAAACGGACGCGACAAATAACTTCTATATTCCTCATTGAAAACTTTAATTGTCGACTAAAATTCTCCATTAAATGGTAAAATTAGTAACTGTAACATGTTCTGTATTTATTTTACATCTCAATCGTTCAAAGAAACTATTAAGATTTGATTACATGTAATTCGGAATTGTATTCCACATTACCCGACAAGGTACTCCACATTACACTTACTATTTGCCCATGTAGAGTTTGTGGGTATACTCACAAGAACTTTTCCATAAAAAATCAACAGTTATTTAAAAGTTTAATCGGTAAAGTTGTTTCAATAGAATATACAGTTAAATTACCTAAGAAATATATTTTTTAACGTTCTGTCTGTTATTCAACAAAAAAATAAACAAAAAACGGACTTTCGGTAATAGTTAAAATATTCAGTTAAAATTTTCTTTTTAAAACAAAAAGTTGTTATATTATATTGAGTATTGAAAAAAACAATCTATTGTTTTTATGGATTTTGTCAATTAATTTTTCAACAGTTGAAAATAAACTAAAAAATACAATTGTTTTAAACGAAAAGTAAGTAGTCCTGTTTTTGACTGATTTTCAGTTAATTTAATGTGTATATTCAGTAGTCTTTAAGGAAAAAATATTGTGAGTGTATCTAAGCTTTACCATGTATAACTTTTTTTTACAATAAGTATAATGAATTTTTGTAATGAACGCATTCGGACTACGAATCAAGTTATATTTCAACAACGACATTATAAATGTATCATCAATACTTTGCCGAAAAACTACAAAACTAAAGTAGGTATTCCACATAATCCGAACTTACGCTAAATATAAAAATAATGAAATTTCTTTTTTTTCACTTGAAAACTACATTCGTTTAAATTTTCAATTAAAAACATATAGGGACACGCCTACATCAGATTGCTTTTCACAATTTGTTAAATAAGTTTTGGGACTTTAGCACATTTAATTACTATAAATGCAATTAATGTTTATCCCGATGAAATTAATTTAAATTTAAATATGCAGGTGCTTGTGCAAATTTAAATGTAACTGACACTAATAGAAAACATATGATTTTCTATTGTTGATTTACTTGAATAAACGTCACTACATTGCTAGGTCTGTCAAAAAAACAGAGTAGTATTTGGAAGATGCCAAAGCCAATTGTGACAATTTTTTTTTGTTGTTTTTGTTTTTTCTTTGATATTTTAAATTTTGAATCTCGCTCCTAGACGAGGACAAGAAATTCTCATTGAGCTTGTGATTTAACATAACAAATATCTCTAGAAATTCTAATAACAAAGTCCCCTGAAGATTTCCTTTTGCAGGAATGAAATCCGGATAGGGACACGCCTACATCAGATTGCTTTTCACAATTTGTTAAATAAGTTTTGGGACTTTACATTTAATTACTATAAATGTAAAAACATATAATTTTGTGCTTTTTTTCCTCAAAAACCACCAACCGTCTTTTACCTCCAGGTACTATTGTCTTTCTAAATATCAGGGACCAGAAGTTCATGCAAAGGCATATTTTTTTCATATCTTTGCGAATTAAAAAATGTTCATTAAAATGGCATCGATTTGTTATTGAATATTTTAGCAAATTTAGCTATAAATCCTATTTTGCATATTTGGCTTGAAATACATACTTTTATTGCATAGTTGAACTTATTTTTCTTTAAATGCATATTTTTATTGCATTTTTCTTAGTTTTTCAAAGAAAAACTTTCAATTTTAATTCATATTTGGCCAAAGAGCATATAGACTAAGGTCCGATTACTGAATGTCCAGTTAAAGTTTAACAAACAGTTAAATTGGAAATTTATATGGGAAACAACAAGAGATGTCAGTTAAAGATGCAGTTAGTAGCCAACGGGATATTGCGAAAATGAATCTAAAGAGAATGAAGCATTGTAAACACTTTTTATTTTTTTGATTTTCAATTTCACTTCAAAGCATTTATGATTTTTTTTCATTTCTATTGAGTTATAAGGTAACTTACCCAATAGTCGTCACTTTTGTATTTTTTTTTTTATTTTAACAGGTGTCCCTACGCATATGAAGATGCTATTGGAGTGAAAACTATATATTCCACTTTAATAAGGGTTATTGTTTTAGATGTAAATACCTGTTTTTTTAAAAGTATTTATTAAATCTGACTCATTTATTTATTTTGTAAAAAGCATCGTATTTTCCTGTAGTCGGCATACATTTTCCAATTGTCAGCATGACTTTTTGGTTAGAGAAGAAATAAATTCGTATGGAAATTATAATTTTTATTTATTTAAATTAAAGTAGTTTATATCCTCACATATTTAATATTTTTATGTATGCAGACGAGATCTTCAAAATTCTATTCCGTTTTTAAGCGCTTTGATTGCATAAAATAAAAACTAATAAAAAAAAATAATTAATTCTATGTAGTAGTACAGGAAAGTATATTTGTAGTGTACACTCAGCACTGTGCGCATGAGCGCATTTAAATAAAATTTGCGTTTTACTCCAATCTAAAAACGGATTCTGTTTCTAGTTGGCCTAAAAAACATTTTCCAACGAAAACGAAGAAAATCTATTTTTTCGCGGCCAATCAAAAAATTCTAAATTTGGTCTGTTTTTAGTTTTGGGTCACCTTACCGGTTTTGATAAATAAATTAGTAGAAATTCAAATATGTACGTGAGCAGAGTTTGACATTTTTTTTTGTCATACACACCCCCTTTGGAGGTGGCAAGGCTAAAGAGTTGCATTTTCTAAGTTTCAATATCTCAAAAAATACTTATCTGTTAGGGACAACCCAGCAAAAAATTTTCAAAAAGGTAAGCGGGTTTGTAATCAAGCATATTGAACAGAACGCATTTCTTACTAGATTACCTACTCGATTCTTTTAACAGTGCGTGAGACTAAAATAATTGATTCTTTAGAATTGATTATTTTTTTTTAACCGCAGAACTGTTTACTTTATATTTGTAAGAACTATATACATTTTTTAATAAAGAAATAGTTCCATTGTAAAACTACGAAGTACTTACACAAAAAAAAATAGTTCCCTAGAAAAAATAAGAAAATATGAGGTATAAATTAGCGCGTCCCTAATTTATACCTAACCACAGTTTACCAAAATTAAGGCAACATGCAATTTCGGTTTTTAGTATTATTTTCCAGCAAATAAAAAGTTGTTTCAACAAAAATATATAAGATAAATTCTTTAAAATTGTTTAACTTCTTTTTCAAAATTAGGAACTACTTCCAATAACGTCCTTTTATAAAGAAAAAGTATATGATTACTTCTTGAGTTCAAAAACTTATACATATAAGTTAATAACATTGTTATTTTCTTTTAAGTAAATAAATACTTTGTTATTAAGTTCATGCTTTCAGGTTTAAATTTAAAGAATTGATTACAATTGATTTGATTACAATACTACTTGACTACACTACTACTTGCTTTTTTGATGGAACGTTGGAATGTGTTTGGTGTTGCAGTTACTAAATTTGGCAATGAGATATGTAAGCAAGTGTGGGCATAACCTTCTTTTTGGAATGTGTAATTTTTTTCTGGGAAATTATATGTCACTGGAAAGCTTATAATATCTTCTTTCATATGATATACATATACACATTATTATTTTCCAGGGATGGAACTTTAAAATGGACTTTAAAATTAAAAATTACAGAAAACAAAAAATAAACTCTGTATTTTGTCAATTATATGTTAAAATAGAGAAGACATAAAACCAACAATAAAAATGCTTAATTTTTAGAGACAAAATCTTGGTGGCCCTTTTTTCGTGGCCAACTAAAATTTTCTAAATTCGGCCTGCCTTTAGTTTAATGACTTGATAAACAAAATTTAGAAACAATTCAGATACATTCGCTTTCGCTTTACATTCATTGTAATGTCTAGGCAAGGCCTTATCATTGTTAACTTACATGTAAGGCAGCGAGTCCTCTCAATTTCCAACCGCCGAGGGGTTAGGCTAAAAAGTGCTTCTTGCTTGATGTCAGCATCTTTGTGTCAATAACGATTATAAACATTGGGCTGTTGTTTATTCTCATTGTGTCAAAACAACTCAGTCAATTGTTGTTAAACAGTTGTTGAAGCAAGATCACGCTGCGCAACATAAAAAAATTATTTACGCACAAGCGTATACGTAAGGTATAAAACACACTTTTTCTATACAAAGAAAAACAAAAACCTCTTACAGTGTATTACCTGACTAAAATGAATGCAATGGTTTAGCGTCCGTATGTCAACCCGAAGGTTGCGGGATCGCGGTTGGATTCTGCACTCGTAATATTTATTTTTTCTTAATTATTCATTTAATTTCAAATATATTTTTAGAAACACATTCACTTACACTCTACACTCATAATAATCCATGCTTAAAAATACAAATATATTTTTCGTCAATTTTTTTTCGTAGAATGTACAAACATTTTGTTTATATTACAAAACTTTTGTATAAAACAAATTATACAAATTTACAAATTTCGTAAAAAATACAAACATGATTTCGTAATATTTTTTTAGTACATTGTACAAAAATTTGTAATGTTACAAATATTACATATGGCTATTGATGTGGTTAGAGGTCGGATTTGCAATCAGAAGTTTTGCGAGTTCAACTCCTTGCCAGGACAAATTTTTTTTTTTTTTTTTTTTTTTTTTTTAGTTTTTATATTTTTTTTTTTGTTTATTAATGTTTTTTAAATTTCTATGTTTTATGTTTTTATTTCATTATTACTATTTTTGTGTTTTTATATAAATGGATATTTTGTATTTTGTTTAATAAAGAGGATCCTAAAACAAGTTAAAGAGGACCCGAAAACACTACTTCCACTTTATTTTCCGGGTTTATTTCATTTTCATTTCATTTCAATTTATTCAGTCTATGGATACATAAATCCTTACAGACTATGATATAACAATTTTATAATAATCTTAATATTTACATTATTTATTTAAATACCTAAATCCATCATAATGGAATATAATTGTTGTTTAAAGCTAGTTTTTGATGTCCAGAACTCAATTTGTTGCTTTAAAGTAATTAGCTGTTTATTATTAATCTCATTCATTTGAATAAAAGTACGGGTTAAAATGCTATTAAGCCCATAATTGGTACGATGTAGTGGTACATCAAAAATAGAATTAAACCTTAATCTTCTTGGTGGAACATGAAAATTAATACGGGAAAGCAACTCAGAACAATCAATAGCACCACTTATAATATCAAAAACGAATAAAGCAGATTGCAGTAACCTACGAAATTCAAGGGTTTCTAAACCTATTAGTAGACCTCTAGATCTATAAGAGGGTATAGGATCAGTAAACCTTAACGACGATGTTGCAAATTTGACAAATTTCCTTTGCACCCTTTCAATACGAGCGATGTGAGTACCACAATGAGGAGCCCATATTATGGCAGCATACTCCAGTTTTGATCTGACAAAGGCAGAATAAATTAGCTTTAATGTAGTTGGATCGGAAAAGTCAGCACAATTTCTTTTCAGGAAAGCTAACATAGAGTAAGCTTTTGGAACAATATAGTCCACATGAAGCCCAAACGACAACTTTGAGTCAAAAACAACACCCAGATCAAGAGTTGAATCCACAGATTCCAAATTATAATCACCAATATAAAAAGTAGCATGAATTGGATTTAATGACCTAAAAAACGACATATGGAGGCATTTACTAAGATTTAAATAAAGCCTATTTAAATTGCACCATACAAGAAGATTATTTAAATCCGCTTGTAAATCAAAAACATCAAGAAATGTGGAAATTTTATAAAATACTTTTAAATCATCAGCATATAAAAGAAATTTGGTTTTATTAAAACACGACGAAATGTCATTAATAAATAAATTAAAAAGAAGTGGCCCCAAGATACTACCTTGTGGTACTCCTGAAGTCTGAATATAAGGCTCTGAAAAATAGTTTTCAATGTTAACCTTACAAATTCTATTGGATAAATATGATTTTATCCAATTTAAAAAATTAGAATGAAAGCCCATTTGACGGAGCTTAGCAAGAAGAATAAAGTGATCCACTTTATCAAAGGCTTTAGAAAAATCGGTATATACCGTTTCAACTTGACTACCCTGTTCTAAGGCTGATATACAGTATTCACTAAAAACTGATAAATTAGTCGTTGTAGATCTACCTGAAAAAAATCCATGTTGATTAGGGCAAATCCATGATTTAGTTATAAAAAAAAGCCTATTATAGACAACGCGCTCAAATATTTTCGACACACAGGTCAACTTGGAAATCGGTCGGTAACAAGTTACGTCATCCCTCCTTCCATCTTTAAACACCGGTGTGATTGTCGCCAACTTCCATTGATCAATAAAAACACCTTCCTTTAAAGACAAATTAAAAATATATGTCAAGGCAAAAGTTACAGAGGATGCACACTTTTTAAGTAAGTACGCACACAAACCATCAGCGTCTAATTTATAACTATTATTGATCTGAAAAATTGCGTTTAAAACCTCATCCTCCGAGATAACCATATAACCAATATCTAGCACAGACAAATAACTAGATAATTTAAAATGACTACCATTTGAAGGCTCAAAATTGGATTTAAAGTAGTCTGCAAACATATTTACAGACTCATTACACGATCGAGAAACTCTATCAGCATATTTAACAGTAGAGGGTATATCAGACACTTGTTTCTTAGACTTTATAAAAGTCCAAAAAGATTTAGATTTACTTTTAATCTCATCCTCCTTTTGAAGAAGATATTGTCTATACAGAAACTTATTTAAACAATTAAACTCACGTTTATAATGAATAAATTTAGTTTGAGAATCAGCTGATGCAGACTCCCTAAACCGTTTATCAAATTTATTACGAAGATTTTTAAGTTTTTTGAGACCACTAGTGTACCACGGCAACTTGTAAGGCTTTGGACTTTTAAGCGGAATATTTTCCCTACAAATATTCAAGGTTTTATATTATGGGTTTAGTATGAAATTCAATAAAACAAATATTTAAAAAGATAAAATATTTAATAATAATATGCAATTAGTTTCAAATTGTTATTTAAGTTTTTTATTATTATTATTTTATTATTTTTTTATTTTGTTTTTTAATATATTATTTGATATATTTATAAAAAAATTATATTATTTTATTTAGTTCAATAAACATAATAAAAATATTTAATTGCCATTTTACATTTTTTATTAAATATTTGTAGCATATTTTTCTAGTTTTCATAAAAATTTCATAATATTTTCGACTTAAGTTCCTTTTTAGTTTGTTGTATTGCATCAGCTACTTTGGTGCAAATGGTAGAGGGGTCTACTTCAACACAGCAGGACGTCACTGAAATCGTGAGTTCGATTCTGGTGTGGCACCATTACATTTTTTTTTTTTTTAATTTTAAAATAAACCCGTAAGGTATGCACCACATTTTTATTTAAAAAAACTTTTACAAAACTTTACGAAATGTGATTTGTATATTCTACAAAATTTTTCGTAATGTCAAAATAACCAAAACTTTCGTAAAATGAACAAAGGTTTTCGTGTATTTTACCTATAGATTATTATGAGTGTAACAAAAATCTACTCTATTAAATGTAGGTAACTTGTTACCTACTATAAATTGAGTAGACATATTGTGTTTAATATTCAATTTATCGACACATTGTGTTTAAAAATAATAGACACATTGTGTTTAAATGTAAGTTTTTACTTGTAGTAAAAAGGTTTAGCAAATATTATAATTTTGTTAAAATTTAAATTTTATGTGTGTAAATAAGCGATTCTAAATGCAAGGACCTACATTTAAGATGTTTATAAATATTCTTTAAATGCATATAAATGCATAGGAAGTGCTTTTTATTCAACAATGCTGCTTTTGATTTCTTAAAATAAAACAAATGCATTTTTAATAACAAGTGCTTTATTTAGAAGACAATTTCATGAACAAATAAATTTATATTAGCTAACATTAACATCCTCAATAACAAATAACATTCAAATTTAAAATAACGACATATAATAGAAAGCTGTTGAAAAGCGATAAAAATATTATTTAAAGAATGAATTTTTTTTTTAATTAATGATTAGTTCTTTTAACATTCATTATGTTGTTTTTCTCCTCTAAAGTAAGATTAATGAACGAAAAATTATAGAGTAAGTTCTTAATGGTGAGTTATATTAAATAAGTTGGAAAACTTTATTACTATATTAATTTTCTATATTAAATAAAACTTTTCATCGCACATCGTTGTAATGTACGCCTTCTGACATCCGTTTCCCATTTCTAAACAAAAATAAAGTTTGAAGTCATTAATTTCATTAATATGTAATTTTTTTTTTGTTATTACACTTATGGACAAAATAAAGTGCAATTTTATTACAGCTGTGCTTCGGGAAGAAAAAACTGTTGAAAATAGTATTGAATAGTAAATTTATTTATTTTATACACAATTCTGTACAAAAACTACAAATCATATATATTTGATTTTATATTTTTCTACATGCCAACCAAAACTGAAGAAGCTACAGAATTTTGTTGGACAAAGTAAAGTGCAAATTTTATAAATTGTATTTAAAAACTTAAACTATGTCAGGGTTAGGTTAGGTTAGGTCGAAAAGAGGATTCGGAGAAGGTAAATACACTGATAATAATCCATGCGTAAAAATACAAATAAATGTCAAAATAACCAAAAAATTTCGTAAAATAAACGAAAATTTGTTCATTTTACAAAAGATTTTGTTGTTTTGACATTTTTTTTCGTATTTTTAGCATGGATTATTATGAGTGTACTTCCCTAAACCGACTCAAGTCCCTGAGGACTTATACTTAAGCCAGAACGTCGGCTTGTTGTGCGCTCTAAACAATCGGTTCTATGTCATATGTCACCTTACTATCCCAGGAACTCCGTCGCACTGACGAAACTCCTCAACTTCTTCCATCCTATGCCCCTAAGATCCCCAATGTGGATATTGGGTCACTGGATAGTATTTCGACCCGGATCCCGGCAAAAGCCGGGCATTCACAGAGATAGTGTTCCAAGGTCTTCTCGTCCTCCCCACAGGCCCTGCACACTTCCAAGTCCGCCCTACCAATACGGTGGAGATGGGCCCTAAGTGTCGAGTGTCCCGAGAGGATTTCCATCAAAAGACTCAGTTCCTTCCTACTGATATTCAGAATTTCCCTCGTCTTGTCCTTGTCCGGGTTGCCCCAGAGAATATTTGTAGTCCTGCCAACACCCGCATTTTCCCAGATGGTCCTATGCATGGTGTCAGCCCAGTCCACCAGCACCGCCTTGAGAGCTCGAAAAGGTTTAGCGTTCTCCAAATTGACTAATTCCAGGGAAGACCCTCCCCTAGCCAAATCATTAGCCACTTCGTTCCCCGCTATACCACAGTGTCCGGGACCCATATAATCTCAATGCGTCCCCGTGAAGAGAAATCGTTAATTTCCCCTTTACACCTGAGTATCGTCATTGATCCCACAGAGTCTGTAGATAAAGCCCGGATAGCCGCTTGGCTATCCGTGGAAATCACAATATCACCGGTCAAGCCCATGATATTCACCTGCTTAATGCACTCCGTAATCGCGGTGACCTCCGCCTGTAGTACGGTGTTATGGTCAGGAAGACGGAAGCATTTGCGTACATTGAAGTCAGCGTTACAGAAGCCCAGACCCGTTTTGCCATCCAGTTTTGATCCATCCGTGTAAAAGTGGATCCCCGGTTGGTTCCTCAAGAAGGTCCCATTTAACCATCGTTGCCTGTCGGGGATTAACGTGTCACAGAGCGTCGTGACAGACCTCTATGAAATCCTGTCGCAGTCCCATTCTGGGACGCAATACCCTGGCAATTGGTCCAAAATAGTACGGTGCCCGGTAATATGGCCATTATTGTCCCATTTCCCGGTAGCCCTCAGCCGCAGCATAGTCAATGCGGCCTCGTACTTCACCTGTACCACAATTGGGCGAATTGCCAGAATGGTCTCGACAGCGTAAACTAAGTTAAAAGCAAATACTGTTTTGGTGTTTTATCACACATTTTGTATTAAATATGACTTCTACAAGTATTTTTGGAACATATAAAATCATATTTTAAAAATATTTGTGGCTATTGCCTTCTGTTTGGAGTTCATCATATCGAAAGCATTCTTGATCCTTGGCCGATATTATATGGGCATTTTAAAATCAACAATGTCTAAAACATGTTGAATAGGTATTACGTAAGTGATCCGAGCTAAAAAAAAATCAGTTTAAGAATTGTGTTTACCCTTAAAATAGTGCGGCCAGTACCCTGTTGAAGATTTAGAACATTTCAGCACATTTTCTCAACCGAATGGGCAAAGTTTCTGTTTCAAATGATTTTAAAAGGATAACCTTTTATTTTTAAGTAACTTTTAAGTCACCTCTCACCGGAAACTCTGCTACTGCAGACGAAAATGGTACCCCAATAATTCTTCTTCCAGCATAACAATTATAACCACATGTGGCCTTAGAGGAATCCATTCTTAATGGAACTTATAGGATTATGATTTTGTTTTATTGAAATCGGTTTTGTTGATTTTAAACAAATTCTAACTATTAAAAGTAAAAATATGGATCTTTTTCTCCATTACATATTTGTATTATGTTAATACGAAACCTTCAGTAAGCATTCTGCAATAAGTTATATGGCTAGGGGGACAATTTTCGGCTGCAGAAGCGGTTCTTCCGATGAAAGTTGAACTGATAAATACTTCAAAATTATTGGAAATCCTTTTAAAATATTTTAGGGAAAGAAAATTTTACAATTTGGATGAAAAAGTGAGCTTAGCTGTCTTAAATCTCCAACACGACACTGACCGAAACCTTACGAGAAATGTTATAAATTGATATAATTGATAACTTTTAACTGGATTTCTCAGCTCAGAACACTTATTTAGAGTTTATGTACTTTTTTTGCCCATAGCTAATGTTAATATTCTGATATATTTTAATAAAATTAATGTCAAATAGATGGCAATAGCAACAAATATTTTTAAAAACTAGATTTTATATATTCCAAAAATACTTGTAGAAGTCATATTTAATACAAAATATGTGATGAAACAGTATTAACTTTTAACTTATTTTAAGTTTTTAAAAACAATTTATAAAATTTGAACTTTATTTTATCCAACAAAATTCTATACCTTCTTCATTTTTGGTTCGCATTTAGAGAAATCTAAAGTCAAATATATATGATTTGTAGTTTTTGTATCGTTTTGTGTATAAATTAAATAAATTTGGCCATATTTGGAATATTCAATGCTATTTTCAATAATTTTTTCTTCACGAAACACAAGATTAATAAAATTGAAATTTATTTTGTTCAATAGTGTACATTTTATTAATTCAATAAAAAATTAGGTAACAATTTATCAAAATTAACGCCTCAGCGCCTTACAGGCTGAAAAGAGGCTATAGTAGGCCTATTTACATTATCTGCTTAGAAGATTATTTACATTATATAAAAATATGTTATATAAAATATTCTCAACAATAATATATTTTAAAAGCATGAAAAAAAAAACAAATGTACATAAGAAGCGTTTCTACGTTTTGACGTAAATAGCTTTTAACAGGGTTCTTAAACGCTGAAAGAACTTGTATATTTCGTAAGTCAACTGGTAATTGATTATACTCATGTGGTCCAGCAAAAGCAATACGCTGTTTAGTCAGGCCCAGACGACATCTTACTGTACTTAAATTCGAAGCTTGTCTAGTATTACATCGCGTATGAAAAACTTTTTGGGAAAACTGCATGGATTGTTGGGGATTTCCTCTCAATGATTTAAAAATATATGTTAAAATTTTATATTTATATAGACCTCGAATCGGCAAAAACATTTTTAGCATAAGTTGTAAACAGTTCCAACGTAGAATGCGTTATACGGAGGTTATAAACAAGCTTTAGAGCTTTATTTTGAGCAGACTGAAGACCGCATAAGGGCGGATCAATAAGTCCGTGACTTTTTGTTATATGAAATGCAACACTGCTATATAAAATGCAACACTGCTTCCATCAAGTGCCCCCTGTTAACAGACTACTGTCAAATTTTGAGCAAGTTTCGTCATTTACTTTGCGTTTAACAGCTGTTTAAAACATACAACCTAGTGGATTTAAAAAAAAAATGGAAAAAATTGAATTTCGAATTATTTTTTGCGAAAAAAACACCGTCAATCAAACTAAGGAAAAGCCTGATAAATACTATGGGGACTATGCACCATCGATTTCAATGGTAAAAAAGTGGTTTACTGACTTTCGTTGTGGTCGCACAAGTACAAATGACGCTGAACGTTCTGTACTGCAAATTGAGTTCAATACACCCGAAAATGTCGAAAAAATGCACGATATGGTGTTGGCGGATCGAAGAGTAAAAGTGCATGATATTGTTGATGCCATAGGCATTTCATATGGCAGTGTGGTTTCGATTTTAAATGTCAATCGTGTGACAACTTCAAAGGATTGTTTGGAGTTGTTTAACCGCAATTCGAATGAGTTTTTGCTGCGTTTTGCAACTGTGGATGAAACATGGATAAATTTCAACACTCCGGAGACCAATCAGCAGTCTAAGCAATGGGTTTCTCCGGGTGAACCGGCTCCGAAGAAGCCCAACGTAAGTTTGTCGGCCAAAAAGGTGATGACAACAGTTTTTTGGGATGCACGCGGGATAATCCTCATCGATTACCTTCAAAGGGGAAAAAAATAAACGGCGAATATTATGCCAACTTATTGGACCGATTTAACGAGGATTTAAAAAAGAAACGACCCCATTTGGCCAAGAAAAATGTTCTTTTTCATCAAGATAATGCACGGGTGCACACGTGTGCAGTTTCAATGGCAATGGGGCTACGAATTGGTACCAGTGACTATTTCCTTTTTCCAAACCTAAAGAAATGGCTCGGTGGAGAGAGATTTACATCCAATGATGAAATTATTGATCAAACAAATGCCCATTTTATGGACCTCGAAAAATCCTATTTTTTGGAAGGGGTACAAAAATTGGAGAAACGTTTTACTTAGTGTATTGAGCTAAAAGGAGTTGATATTGAAAAATAATTTTTTTTAATTGCAAAAAAAAAACTGTGTTTCATTTAAAAAGTCACGGACTTATTGAACCGCCCTTATTATGTGATATGTCAAATGTGAATGTACAAGTGACTGGTAAAGAAGCATTTTTACATTAGCGAATACCAATCCCGGAAGAAATTATTGACTTTACTCCTAAATATTTCACCATATCAGACTCAGTAATCGAACTACCATCTATGTGAACAGTCATCTTTTCTTCATTTCTACAACGGTATGATTTAAATCTTATTCATTTTGTCTTATCTGTGTGTGTATGCAAAACCTTTAAATGATTATATCTATAAAACATAAAAGCTTATATTGAATGTGTTATTAATACAAATTTTAAACAGCAACGGACCACAAAGACACTTTCCTGAGGAACACCGCAAGTTAGAGGCTTCATAGTACTTTTTGACGCACCCACCTGAACAAACTGCTTTCTATTAGACAAATAATGCAAAAAAATATCCAGATTTTTGCTAGCTAATCCAATTGTTCTTAGTCTTTTCAATAAAATATTGTGATCTACTTAATCAAAGGCTTTGGAATAATCAAAAAATACACCCACAACGCCAAAAAAAATCCGCATCCAGCTTACTACATAAATATTCAACAACCATAACCACTACTTCTTCAGTTCCAGCTTCTTTCTTAAATCTAAACTGGTTTTCAAACAATATGTTGTTTCTGTTAAGATAATCAGAGAGTTGGTTAAAACTAAGTTTTTCAAATATCTTATCCACAATATTTAAAACCGATATAGGCCGAAAATTTTCAATATTATTTGATCCAATAACTTTAACTATTGATGTTATTTTATGTATTTTTAGAGCATTAGGGAAACTTCCTTCATCAATCATATTATTAAAACATCAGTTATTATATCAGCTACTAAATTAGTTCTTGTCAATAACATTTTAGGAGTTATTTCATCATTCCGTAAAAAAATGTATCTAATATTTAATTTACCACCGTATCATTAACTCAATTCTTTTGGTACAAAAATACACATAAATTGAACAATTTTAGAAAAAAGCTGTCTAGTTCCAGGAGATTGAAAAGATGGGACAATTAAAATAATTAATTAAAGTCTGCTTCGGAGGAAGTAGGCTTACTATATTCAGAAAAATATGCAAAGATAAAAATTATTTAGAAATGGATACTTAATATGCATAAATTTTCCCTTTCTTACAGAAAAAATTATCAACATGTTTATTCAAATACCCATTTTGTTGTTTTAAGGAAAACCCTTTTTGTATTTTTTTTTTTCTGGTTTTCTCTTTTTCTAATCAATCATTGATTAAACACTTCTCTCAAGTAGTTACAGCAGAGACATCCTGCAGTATTTTTTATTTAATAAAGCCATAATTATGAAGATAAAAATACGAATCGTTAAAGTCTGACAATAATATAAAAAAGTCTGTTTCCAACAGTCACTGAAATACAAAGCTTTCTTTATCTAAAATTTACTAGCAATATTTAAAATAACTCTATAACTGACCCACAAAACTGTTAACAAATCACGGCATTTCGTTCTTAAATATCGACTTTTGGAAGAATTCACGACGTTAATGAACGGTGATAAAATATAAATTTGGAACCTCAAAATGTGCAACCACAAAATTTATGTTAAATGTTCATTGTTTGATAACGTCGAAGTCTGAAAGTTAAATAATTAATGCATGTAAATATTTATGTACCGATGTGAGAAATAAATGGTGTGTTTGTAGCAATTTGTTTTAAATTGTTTAAACAAATACCAACATAAAAACATTTTTGTCATTATTTTAATACAAACTTACAACGAAATGTTGAACCAAAAACCCAGTAACGTTCCAAAAGGCAAAACATCTTCTCCATTATCTTGCATATGGGCAATTCCAGAAAAAGGTCAACCAGTGGAAAATGCAAAGTGCTCAGAACTTTTTATTTGTTTTCAATAATAAAGCTTAAATGTCTATACTTTATAAATGTAAAAGCAGTTTTAATTTTTCTCATTTCTTGTCCGAAATATACAACTGCAAAAAAAGTTTTTGTTTCTGAGCCTTTTTGCGATTTATATAAACTTTTTTTTTATGTATTTTAAGAATATTTAAAGTAATATTGACCAGGATTTTTAAGTCGAGTTTGTTATTTGGTCACGTTCCATTGGCTTGGAACGAAGTTAAGGTAGTATTCATACCGAAGGCTGGGCGCAAAGCGGAACATTTGCCCAAATCTTATAGACCAATAAGTCTTAGTTCTTTTCTCCTTAAGACCATGGAGAAAGCCTTGGACCACTATATCAGGGATGTGTACCTGCTGCGCAAACCCATTCATAGGTACCAATTTGCGTATCAGCAGGGAAAATCCACTGAGACGGCTGTCCATCAAGTTGTCACTATGATCGAAAAGGCACTGGAGGCGAGGCAAATAGCCTTGTGTGCTTTCGTTGATATTCAGGGCGCTTTTGACAACACGTCCTACGATGCGATTAGGACTGCGATGTTGAGGAAAGACATCCCCAGTGTTATCGTTAGTTGGACTCTGGAGATGTTGACCTCTAGAGTCATTACATTCGGCATCGGGAACACTTCTACGACCATAGGGGCGACTAGGGGCTGTCCTCAGGGTGGTGTGCTATGAGCTGCTTGAGCAGCTTAATGACCTGGGTTTCAGAACCTACGGATATGCTGACGATCTTGTTATTTCTGTCACAGGCTGGGATGACAGGACAATTTCTGAGCGCATGCAACAGGCTCTGAACTTTACCTTAAAGTGGTGCCAGGAGAAGGGATTGACTATAAATCCCTCGAAAACCATCCTGGTGCCCTTTACTAGGAGACGTAAGTTATGTCTCACTGAGCCATCGCTTCAGGGGACAAGGATCTGCTTCTCTGATAGCGTTAAGTACTTGGGGGTTATATTCGATAGGTCTCTGAATTGGAATGAGCACCTTGATATGATCTCTAAAAGGGCCACTAGGGCAATGTTTGCCTGCCAGAGGCTCTTTGGCAAGACCTGGGGCCTTAGACCTCAAATGGTCTACTGGTCTTTTAACACCATTGTGAAACCGATGGTCACATACGCCTCTTTGGCGTGGTGGACAAAGGCTGAACAACTCGGGGCTCAGATGACTCTTAAGAGGATTTATCGACTGGCATGTATTGGCATCACTGGTGCCTCAAAATCATGTCCGACTGATGCCATTGGAGTCATGCTGGGTATTCCTCCTTTGCATATTTCTGTAAAGGAGAACGCGTGCATGGGATCCCTAAGGCTGCGGGAGGTTGGCAGCATGAGGAGTGGGGATCTGAAGGGGCATCTTGAGATTGCGAAAATGTTCGCTGATGACCCGGTTATTAGGGTCAGTGACAAGATACTGCCTGTGCAAGTATTTGTTAGGCACTTCGTTGTTGTGATTTTCGACAGGAGCATGTGGTTGAATGGATCTCGGAGCTCGTCGACAATTCATTGGCCGGGAACCCTTCTGTGGCGTACCCAATGGGTATGTCAGAGAGAGGCTCAGAAGATGGAGGGAGTCGGAGTTTGGGGCCTATTGGGCCAGATCGCCTGGGCAACGACAGGCGAGGCTGTTTATATCTCCCTCTGGGGAGAGATCGCGGAAACTCTTGTCTATGACGAGGGGCGAACTAAGGACCGTAACGGGTTACCTCACAGGACACTGTGGCCTTAGGTATCAATTGTACAAGATGGGACGATCCTCTACGGATACGTGCAGGTTTTGTGAATTGGAACCCGAGACCTCTGAGCATGTTCTCTGCAAATGTCCGAGGCTCTCCGACAGGAGGGTGCGTTATTTTGGTGATCGAATAGTGACGCCATCTGATGTTTGGAACTGTTCACCTGGTAGGATAATTGGCTTCGTAGGGAGCCTGAACCTATAGGGTGTATTCGCTGGCAGCACAAAATACCAATTTCTGGTCGCGGTGCATAGTGCCATTATAATCTAATCTAATCTAATATTATTTTTGGTTTTGTAATTTAGAAATTTTTACTAACAATTACCTTACCTCAAAAATAGGGTTCTCAAAGATGCTTTATCGTTTTATCAATGTGCAAAGAACAACATTAATGGAATTAAGCTGTTTTATATATCGACAGAACAAATTGGGGGTTCTTCACCTGAACTGGCTGAACTGTGGAAGAATGTTCCAGTTATTAAAGGGATTAAAAGCCTGCGTTAGTTTTCGTATTTAGACAGCGACAGCATAGAGTTTGCACGGACCTCTTATTCATTGAAATCTTTAATTAAAATTAACTGAGAAAATCCAAGCTTATTAACTATTTTTATTCTAAATTTCCTAACTGAGAATATGGAATTCTATTTCGATTTCATTTTTGTTATTATTATTACCTTTACTTGAAGTTAACTTTATGTTATGGTTTTTTATAGGTTTTTTTAATTAAAGTTGAATCATTATTATTACCAAATTTAGTGTGGTTTGTTCTCTTAGAAAAAATTATCGCGCCCGTCTTGTAGCGTCCGCATTTGTACTTTACCCTAGTTAAAAAAATGAAGAGAAAATTTTCATATTTCATAAATCTACACATAAAATATGTTCTTTCAGTGTAATTTCCACATTCACAAAAAAAATTTTTTTCTCACAAATTTCGCTGACTTATGTATATTTCTATAAGTGCATAAAAATAACTTCTATATTTGTCGCGTCCGTTTCTCACTGATATTTGCTTATGTCTTTTTACTAGATTATTGATTCTGCCTAATGTTTTTTATCACATTTAGTTGTCTTCCTAACCTCTATACACTGATGTTATATACCACATCTTTCCATTTCTTTACTTTTTTTTTTGGCTCAACTAAAAGTGTGTGAATGTTGCGTTCATCGCCCAGGAATTGCCCATATCAATGCTTTGAGAGCACGATGCACTTTCAGTGTTAATTTTTGCAACATTTTTCTTATGGTGATTTTTAAAGGAGGATTTTGAATTGGACTGAATTTTTTGTCATTGCTTACCTAATACGTAATAATTTGGAACACAATAGTTCTTTAGGTGTTCGTTTTGAAAACAAAAACTATCCACTTTCATTCCCTATGTCATGGTTTCTATTATAAAGAATTTTGAAGATGTGGTATTAAAACCGCAATCCTTCTGTTGTTTGACATGCGTATCATATTGGTTTATATTTTTTAAAGTTGAACGCTAATATTGCTGGTACTGTTAAATTTTATTTTATTACGCGTTTAAAGTATTCAATATTATTTTCTCCAAGTTTGATATAATTTTTATTAAAAAAAAATTTTGTTTTTTTCGATCTTTAATTGTGCAATGAAAATGAAAATTATTCAAGTTCGAGGTCATACTCTATATTTCTTTATTAGGATATTGTCCTAACAAATAATCTATAGAGTTTTTTTTTTTTTGTTTTCAAATTTATTATTTGACCATTTCAGGAATGTGTTGATAGATCTATTTCTGGAATTTTCTAGGTTGCCCATCATCATTTTCACTTTTAAAATGTTTAATAAATAATTTGACTTTTCATACTATTTACAACTTTATATTTTAAACTTTTACACCTATTTTACACATTTTATATCTAACAATAATAAATTAATATCTACACTCAGGGAACTTCTGCTTTAAAAATATGTAGTTGTTTGGGTTGTAATACAGTTTCATTATTTTTAATGTGAATGTAAGTCATTTGTAGAACAAATAAAATTTTTAACTAACCTTGTAGTTCATTTAAAAAAACAACTCACATCAAATGACTGTTTTATGATTTTACATTCATTTTTTAGTTGTTTTTTGTTATTTAAAAAAATAAAAAAAAAAATTTTTGGTTTATTTTTTACTACTATGTGGTTCATTTTTACTACAATTGTTAGTCATTTGAACATTAAAAAACAAATGACAATGTTAGTTGAATTTAATGAAATGTAAGTCGTCCTTTTTTAAATGAAATTTCATTTGTTTTTGACTACAATTGCAGTCGTCTTTACGAACATAATTTCCTAAGTGTACATATTTAAAAAATATTTGATAAACATTTTTATTGCTTACATTTTATGTTTACTACTTATTTTTAAATAATGCTTACGGATGTTAAATTCACAATTTTATGCATACTTCTAAGCACAGTGTGCGTTTTTTAGCAAAACTTTACTATATGAGAAATAGTAAATTTAAATGTCGTTTTTAGAACTTTTTAGAATACTTTTTGTAATGACTGGACGAGGCTTTACTTGTAATTTATATATAAGGCATAGTACATTGTCTTCTTTGTAATCTAGACGAAATGTTTTGACTTATGGCCCGACAATTTATTTATAATCTAGCAGAATAGGTAGGTATTGCATATAACCTTATATTGCAAGCGAAGAACATTGTCTGTCATTTGTACCATTCGTGTGTAAATGTAATCCAGCAAAATGCCCTAAAAGAATGCTTGTAGACCGTTATGATGGATACTTAACTTTGTACATTATTTTGGAAGGTCTGTTTTTTGCTGGGAAGTTAATAAATTACGTGTTTTGCCGCACATATTTATTGTTTTAGATACAGAAATAACTAGTTCTGTGTACCATCAGGTGTTATTAAAAAGTTTTGCAAACACTTGAAATCTTCATTAAAACTTATTCATATTATTAGATCGACTGTCAAGCCATTCCTATCGTGGGAATACAAATTATTTAAAAGAATAAAGGCTTTTTCACGAAAACCTTTGTTTAATGATATTAGAGAAACTAATGAGATCAGTATTTTGAAACACTGTAGGTTTCTTTCTGCACAATTTTCGAAAAATGGGACGATTTCTATCACTTGTCTCAAAGTACGCAGTAATCATCAAATTAAATATTAAAAAAATAAATTTGTTTTTTTTTATTAAATTAAATATTAAATTAAATATTAAATATAATATATTAAAATATTAATTAAATTAAATATTAAAAAAATATTAAAAAAAATTAATTTAAATTAAAAGTAATCCTGAAAAATAAATTATCATTATCAACATCATTTGAAATCCCTAATACTTCAGGATACTTTGGCAACGTATTGCGAGTTAAAAGAGATTTTTTAACGTTTAAACATAAAACTTTTTAAAAACTGAGTTTCCCGGGAAAACTTTGGCAATGGGTGCGATGAAATAATACATTACCTTGTAATGTATACTCCTTACCTTTATCATTATTTCCCAACAAAAAGTAATGAGTTACCGATAATGGGTTACATAATCAATTACTATGTAAGGAATTCTCCTTACCTTCAGTATTATTTCGAAACATTAATTTAATGAGTTGCAGATAATTGAATACTCATGGATAACCTTGTAATAATACCTCATTACGTTCTACATTACTTCAAAACATAAAATTATAACTTACCGATCATCAATTACATAGTGCATGGATTGTAAACGTAAAGTAATTATTAAAATATCTTTTTGGAAACTTATTTATATACACATTACTTTGTGATTTTTTGTAAGCATGAGGGTAAAGTGTATATTTTTGATATTACGAACGAAAACACGAAGCACAACAATTCATTTACGTTTTAAGCAAAAAAATATTATATGTATCGATAGCTCAGTTGGTAGAGTTCTCGCATAACCAATTGTTAACACCCAGAGACCCCAGGTTCGAATCTCAGCGTGACCACGTTATTTATTTAATTAAAAAAAATATTTGTAATAATTTTTTTTTATATAAATTGTTTTTTATGAAAATCTATTTATAGACGCATTGCTTTTTTAAAACAAATAACCATATAAGCAACCAGTTACATACTTTATCCCCTACAAGGTAATGAGTCCACCCATTACTTTTAGGTTAAAATCATGCAAATTTACAACGAAAATATGTTAGCACTTAAACTATTAGTTTTTTCTGTGAGTTATGATATAGTTGTAGTTTGTTTTTAATTTTTATTAAATTTTGAGTGTCTACATTATTAGTGAATTTTTTATGAAATGGCGATTGCTGATTTAAAATTATAATTATTAATTAATTTAATTAATAATCATATAATTACAGATTATATCCTATTACACTAAACGAGCACTAGCTTCTATGGCTTTCGGCTCGTTGTTGCGAAAAGAGACCAGTGCCTCTGGTGGTAATCGACCCCACGAACACCGCACTGATAAGCCAGCACGCTACCAACTAGCCTACCAGGGCGCACTAAAATTAAAATTATAAGTAACACTTTTTAATATAGTGATGTTAAAAATTTAGGATTTGCTAATGTTAGTTTTTGAAGAACTGTTATAAAGAAATAAATACATAGAAGTTTTGAAAAAGTGCTGCTGGTGGCAAAACAAAAATGTTTGCCTGCAGCGCTTTTTCAAGACTTCTATGTATTTATTTCTTTATGTTAAATGTTAACACAAAATCGCGCGATTTATTTGTTAAAATTTTTAATAAAGAAATAAACACATAGATGTTCAAAAAATGGGCAAAGCACTTCAAATTTTTGCAAATTATTTTTTAATTTCTATTATTTCAGTTAACTATTATAATGAAAAATAATGTTTTTCTCACCGTTATGTAGAATCATATTAAAGACGTTTGATGTTATTGTCAGCTAGAAAAAACAGGACTTTAAGCCATTACCAGACTATTTTTTTGCAACATTGGTTTTGTTCCCAATGTCTCAAAAGTAAAAGAAATCTATTATCTTGTGACTTTTGTAAGCGAGAGCATAATGTGTACCCATTATTTTACGCCTTTTTGCAAGCGATATTGTAATGGCGTAGTCATAAAGCAGACATTTTTGAAAGTACCTTACAATATTCTTAACTTCCAAAACTTATAACTTATATTTACTTAATCATTGTTTTGTTTTACAGGCGCGGATCCAGGAAAATGTTTGGGGAGCGGGAATTTCCCTACCCTGGAACCGCGCCTGTGGTTTTACAATGTTAGACTTAAAAACATCTTGAGAGAATAGGTAATATGGACCATCGTATACGAAAGGGGTTAATGTTTATATTAAAAAAATACTTTTTCGTATTTAAGGATTAGTATTTCACGTTTTTTTTAATTTTGGATGCAAATTTAGTTTAAAATTAAAATAATATTTTGTCCGGCGTAGCATAAAATGATTAATTTTAATGAAAATATTTCAGAAAACAATTTAATATACTATAAAAGTCAACTTTGTCAACTTTTTTTAGAAAATTTTAGATATAAAACTTAGATAAAATGTATGTGTACTTTTTACCCCCGTAGCACAAAAGGGTTAATAAAAAAATTAAGGAAACTTTAAGGATAATTGGAAAATCAAGTAAGACATAATTTGTAGAAAAAATCACTGGCTTTAAGTCAATTAGAGTTCAATGTGCTGAATTTCTTAAAATTTGAAATTTGACCACATGGGTGCACGGCTTAGAGTTATCCGAGTTGGCTTAAATTTTCAACATGTAAGTTTTAGACCAAGTGACACCATAATCCGCTCGGGTTTGATCAAAAATCCAAAGTAGATTATTCATTGCCACCCTAAGATATAACGATACATTTTTATATGCTGACCCTTTTGATGTATGATACCAGAAACAAATATTTGGACTTTCAATGGTTCAGTATTCAGTACTTGAAATTTCATGAACCACGAAAGTGGCAGACATATCGTTGCGTTTTTTAAACGATAAACATACCTCATTAAGATAGTGTAAAGAAATATTTTCCAACTTTATTGCTTTTTTTGATTTTTTTAAGTAAGCGTTTTTTGCATAATATGGATTATCAAGCATTAATACCTAAACCTATGCAAATGATTTAGCTAAAAGTCCCAAAAGTAACCTTAAAGGACGACTTTTGTTGAATAAATAAGTAAATTTTTAGAAATTTTATAAAATTTAAACGGTAGACTTATTAATTTTTCATTGAAAATAATGCTTATTTGCCAAAATTGGCAATAATATATTAAGAATATCTTTTGATAGTGAATATCTTTTGATAGTAGCATCTAAAGTATGAATACAGAAACAATTTATATATCCAATTATAAAGAAAACATTATTTAACTATTATTTTTAATTTTGATCATGGCAAGCTAAAGAATTAAATGTAACCTGGGATAGTCACTTACTATTCAGGTTGTAATATCCCAAAAATCAATGAGTTTTTGTTTAGGCAAGAAATTAAAGTGTCCCATAGTTTTGCTAAAATATAAACAAAATTCGTTAGTGGGGTAAAAACAACAGTAAAAAAATAATGGATGCATGTTTTCTTTTCTGTATACAATCAAATGGCACGAAAACCCAAAAGAAGAACAAAAAAAAAAAAACTACTTAGAAAACGTTTGAAAATACAAATAAAATAAATTGTAACATATACCCTTATTCAACAGAGGAAACATTTCAAATGCAATTTTTTGCTACTTCTGCTTATTATTTTTAAATTAAATTTTGTACACTATTGCCTTATTTATAGATCAGCAAAAAAAAAAAAAAATATCAAGAGTAAATTCTTTGACCGTTTCCCACGTTTTTTACCTCTCCTGAACACTTTGTATTTTATACCCTTGTTCGAGCGAGGGATTCAATTAATGAAGTTTTTTCTTGCACTAGACGAACACTAAACAGTACACCGGAAAAACCCATGCAAATTTTTACGAAAGAAACTATATATGAAAGTTTTTTTTATTTTATGAAACGCAACGTGTAAAGGCTTCTGTTTTTTAGTAAAATCTGTGCATATTTTGAGATTTGATTAAAAATATTATTCTTATTATACTGTGTTACTATATTTATCCAACATTTTCATACATTGTGTTCTGATATCACTATCCTTATTTCATGGAATTTTAGTGATTGTATCATTTTGAAGAGCGGGTAAAAAAAATTCTTTCGTAATATATAAATGAAAATATATATAATATATAAAAAATATATATTTAAAAATTAAAATTCATTTCGCACATTGTTCAAAAACCTTTGTAAATTCTCTTACATTTCTCAACAATTAGTGTTTTCTATTTGAAATAAGAACATTTAATTATGATCTCAAACCTGATAAGATCACAAGTATTAACAAAAAATCGTGCGATGTTGTGTTTTTTCATAAATAAATGTTTTTTCATAAAAAAAAATTGTGGTGTAATGGTTAGCGCGTTGGACTGTTACACAGATGGTCCCGGGTTCGATTCCCGGTGACGACAACATCAAGTTGTCTATCACTTATATGTATCGCTGCGCCGACCTTCGGTGTTCCTATAGCACTTAACCCCACCGAAGTAAAATAATGAATCAGGGCTATGAAACAAAAAGCTTCAATAAATTTGCCAACTCTACATCAGGTGGCGAGCAACAACTGTTCTAAGACTTATCATCTCGCGCAATTACAGTGTTGCCATGTTTGAAGCCCTTCATCTTTCACCACCTTTCATCTCTTTACTATCCCCTTTCCAAAGAAAGCAACACATTAATTAATAGGAAGAATTTCCTGAGTGTTGCTTCTCTTTAAAAAACAAAAAAATACGTACACAGAATTTTAAAAATTTTTTTCAAAATAAGTGCTTTGCAATTTTTTGGTCCTCTATGTGTTTATTTCTTTATGAAAATTTTTCTTTACCTGAAAAAGCGTATTCTCAGTACTTTGTATCTATTTTTTACTGGAACAATTTAAATAATGTCGTCCCTTTTCGTTTTTGTAGATTTCTAAATGCAAGGAAAATTTTGATTTCACAAGGTTTTCTAAAATCTTAGTAAAAAGCTCTTTCCATGCTTTTTTTTTGTATAAATGGTACTAAAAATTGTGAGCAATTCATCAACTTTTATCTGGTAAAGAAACAATTTTACACATTTCCAAAAATTTCATAAAAAAATTTTGATTAAACGAATTTCGTTTAATTTTAACCAATTTTGTGACAAAAATTAGTTTTGGCGTCGAATAGACAGACCTATCTTCTGTGTCTGAATGTTGATAATTATATTAAATATTTTGCGAGTTGTTTCATTTTTCTTGTGTTATATTTCATTATTTAATTTTTTTTTTTTTTGGAGTTGTTTTCTTTTTGTCGTTTTGGAAGTTATTTTATTGTTCTTGGGACTTATTTCATTGGAGGTTATTTCATTGGGACTTATTTCAAAAATATGAAGTTTGATAACCATATTGCCTATGTTATGGCTATAGAGTTGCAACCCTGTTTCGAAACATAGTGCTTCGAGCAGTAAAAAACATTTTTTTTTAATGTAAGGAAATGTGTAATGGTAATATTGTTTACAAATGTTTGGGCATACTAGGCGTATGATGAATACAAAATTCGATATTGATAACACTCACACGATATAGTGGTTATTTAAATCCGCATTTAATTTTTAATAAGGTTTCCTTATAATGCCATTAATGCATATTACACCGAAAAAAAATCCATGCGTTATATATACGAAAATCGACGTACAGTGTACGAAGCATTTCGTTGTTTCGCAACACGAAAGGCTTGTGTAAAATATACGAATAAGTATATATATGAAACAGTCATCAACTATTAATCATATTTATGACGTTTTTAAAGTTATGATGAAGAGTTTCATAAAAATTTAAGTCTATTGTATCAGAGCTCTTCATTATTTCATAAACCATGTGAACATATTTTTTTTATTTTGCTATCAACTGAAATTCAGAAATTCCATTTTAAATTTAGAAATAATAAATAGAAATTAAAAGTTTTCATTTTTAATTAAAAAACTGCAACTTGTTATTTATATTTTCTATTTTGTTTAAAAGATTTTTTTTTTTTTTTTAATAACATTAGTTGAAAATCAGAATTTCTAATATAATCTAATGTTCTAAATTTTGCATGGAATTTTTTGAATATAAATTTAAATTTTATAAATTTCAGTTTAAATGACAATTCTTAACATCAATTAATGTTTTTAAATTCAAAATGAAAATTCTTTGCTTAATTTATTTTATTTCTGAATTTTAACAAAAATTAATATCATTTCATATTTTCTGAATTTAAATTTAAAACTCCGAGTTTTAATTGATATATTCTGAATTACAGTTGCAAAAATATTGGGCTTTAAAAATAATGTATTAAAAATAAATTTTGGTCATTTGCTGTAGCGATTATGGTGTTTGTATGTTACTAAAGGAAATATTTCATTTCCCAATAAATAATTATAAATCATCTTATATTATTTATGAATCATGTCATTAAAGCCTATGAAACTTCTTCATATTTATGAAACATTTCATAGATATGATGAAGCTGGAACTTTTATGAAACAGCTTTATCATATATTTTACTTTTAAATTTTAAAAATTAACACCAAAAGTTTATTTTTCGATCTGTTATGATCTAAACAAGATTATTCTAGTTCAAGATCATTTGTTTTTTGTTAAACAAAAAACGGTGCAATGTTTATTTATTAAATAAAAAAGCTTTCCTTTTTTACAGTTATATCGAGATTATTTTTATGTTATTTTCAACGAGCTTTCCATCCGCTAATTCATTTCGCGTCACCGAAAATCTTCAGAGATCCAATGTAAATTTTGAAGGAAAAGATCGACGCTTTTACATATTGTTTTATTTAGAAGATGAGAAGTAAAAAAAAAACAAAAGTGGCAGAATTGAAGCTTCATAATATTTATAAGTGTTATATTGGACGAAAACCAATAAAGTTTCACAAGATATTTACGAAGTATTTCATAATCGCAATTAATCTTGAATTGTCAGGGTTGAGATCATAATCAAATGTTCCTATTACAAATAGAAAACACTAATTGTTAAGAAATGTTAGAGAGTTTACGAAAGTATTTTGTACAATGTACGAAATGAATTTTAATTTTAACGAAATATTTTTTTTATATATTAAGAAAGAATTTTTTTTACCCTCTCTTCAAAATTATACAATCATAAAAATCCCATGAAATAAGGGTACGAACGGCAAAGCGTTTGCCCAGTGCTTTGAACGGTGGTACTAGCTTTGGCAGAGCATTGAATTTCTGAAGATTTAATTGCTTTGCCAACCCCAAAATGATAACACCGAACAGGGCTTGGCCGTCCCTTGCTTACAACGTTGGCAAAGTACTGGGAAAACGAAATTACCAACGTTGGCGAAATACTGGCAAAACCTAATAATATGTGATCTAAAAATGAATTTTCCAAAATAAATCAGTGATAACAGGTGGCTAACTGTTGGTTGTGCTAGTTTGTAATATGCAATAGCGGTATTTGTGATTTTGTGTTTTCTAAAAAAATTTTCATTAATAAAAGCCAATTTGCATTTGTGTCCAATCAACATTTTTTATAAATTTGTGCTAAATTTTCTGCCAAATAATTATTAACTTTCGTTGGTAATATACTTTTACCGTCACTGCAAGTTTTCCTAAACGAGAATCAGAACATTTGATTAAAAATTATCGTATTTTTTAAAATTTGTTTTAACTTTGATAGTTAAGAATTTTACAGAAAAAGTTGCATAGCATTTTGCCTTTTTCATGTGTTAACTTACCACACTTGGCTTGTCAGTGCTACCAAGTTTGATAGCAACTATCTTTATTTTCGAATTTAAATGTCAAGTATCATAGAAACGGATGTTTTTGCTAAGAGAATGTTTCACAGAGGTAATGTAAGCCCAAAAAATATAGCCATAAATTCTTTCCGTTTTCAACTGAGGTACGAGCAACATCATCAAAGTAAATCAAAGTTAAAGTTAAAATTTCAATTAATAGCCAAAAATAAGAAAGTTTTTTTTTAAGTTCACATTTTCACATTTTCGTATTTTAATGCGCTCAAATTGTAATGGATTTTAAAATTTACGTGGTAAAACTGGCTAAAATCTCATTCGTTTACGAAAAGGATTAAAATCGGAGGAAAATTTATTCGTAAATTATACAAATCATTACATACGAAAATATTTTAAATACGGGCTTTAAAATCATAAATTGCTACGAGAAACGCAAAATCATCATTACGGGCTTGTGACACATTTGAGGGTTAATTTGCACATTTGCAATCCTAACTTTTTAAGAACAGCAGAA
This sequence comes from Delia radicum, assembly GCA_021234595.1. Taxonomy (NCBI): domain Eukaryota; kingdom Metazoa; phylum Arthropoda; class Insecta; order Diptera; family Anthomyiidae; genus Delia; species Delia radicum. The sequence goes on from CM037852.1 coordinate 70,750,664, forward strand.
AAGGTAAAAATCACACTGTTACATTTTTTTTTTATTCTTGTCCAAAAAAAAAACTAGAACTCGTTTTATTTTTTTTTTATCAGATTATCAAAATTTTTTGGTTTGGATCTACTCTCCTTCTTGGAAAGGAACGAATACTCGTAAAAAGAAGGGAGCGAGAGAGTACCGTTGATCCATTTTCTTTGGCATACCTGAAAGTTTTAATTGATTGTTTGGCCGGGTGGATCATATAATCGGCGTCATCGTAAAAACCGCATGCAAAAATTTTAAAAAAATAGTGTTTAAAGTCAGAAAACTGCCTAAAAGATTCTAAAAATTATTAAAATAACGTAAATTAATATCTAATTAAATTCATTCGATTGAATTTTGTGAAAAGAGAAGTTTCAAGTCATCTCGGTATGTTGTAGATTTTTTTTTTTATAAAATTTCCTAAACGTTATTACGTAATTAATTGCTAACTAATTTAAAAATTTTTAAACAGTGTAGAATTTTTTTTTTTTAAATAAGTGTTAAAAATTTAAATAACAAGTAAAATAAGCCCTAAATCTAATATCGCACTAAAATTGTTGTATAAATTGCACAGTGGTTAAATCGTAAATTGAATTCGGTTAAATTCGGGTTGAGAATAAATTAAACTAGAAAAATATAATACGCAAAAATTTCTTGACTAATCGTTCATGTTGCAAATAATAGCCTTTTTGATAACTTTTGACCAAATTTGTGAACTGAAGATTTAAGGTTACTTCTAAAGTTTAAGAAACAGCTCGATTATTATGTTGGCATATTTTTTGTGTTCGCGTATAATAAGTGAACATTTTAAATGTTTTTCCAAATATTATTAATTAATATTATTTTATTTAGAGAAGTATTTCACACAGCACAATTCTTTGAGCAATGTATTTAATAATCTTAAATGTCTATTAAGTGTTAATAGATTATTTTCTTTTAAATACAAGGGTGGTCCCAAAAATAGACGACCTGACGTATAGATGGTGGCAGTAGTTTAAAATAATTTATTTTTCTGACAAGTGGCAACCCTTTAAAACATATGTTTTAAGTTTCAAGGCGCCACGTTGTTTAGAATTTTTTTTTTTGGAGCTATTAAAACTATACGATCTCAGTGAAAAAATTGGTAACCGTTATGTAATTCAATGCCTTTCATTTTAAAGGTCTCAGTCCAACCAACATTAAAGCCGATCTATATTCCACTCTGGGAAGGTCTACTCCTTTGTTTTGCATTATAAAATATTGGGTGGCAGAGTTTAAGCGCGGTCGTCAGCTAAAGCTGTGAGAGCTGACTGAAATGATAGGCATTTCAAAAATTGCTATTCGTCTACTGTACTGATTTGTACTGATTTTTTTTTTAAATTTGTACTGAGTGTAATGATTTTTAACATTTTCAAAAAATTTTATTTTTTTTTGATTGAAAAACTAATTTTTGGATCCATTTAGAATAAGGTTTTCAGAATTAACAATCTTCCAAACAGAATGCTTTCAGAACCAGATGTGGTTTCTACATTAAACATTTTTTAATCTGATGAAAACTGTAAAAAATCTTTAAAACTAAAAGTATTTATGTGGGAAATCTATGATTAGTTTGAAAAGAAGTGCTTAGAATCCGAGAGATTCAATATTTTAAAATCTTGGGTATTTTTAGAAACAAATATTCAGGTCGAAAAATAAAAAGTTCGTCAGTTTGCACCAGTGTTGCCAATTCGGCCGTTTTCTGGCCAGATTTAATCATTTTGGAACACGTTTAGCCAGAAAAAACAACATTTAGCCATTTTTTAGCCGTTTTTAAAAATGCTTAGCAATTTTTTAGTTTTTCTTATTTAATATTATTTTTAAGTAAAAAGTGTAACAAAATTTTTTTATGTAAGCCAATTTTGTAAGACAACACGCTACCAAATATTTAAAAATTTATGGAAAGTATTTGGTGTTTCAGAAAAATTTTAATTTTTTAATACAAATTTTAAATATATTAAAAAAATTAAAATGAACAGAACAATTGTGAAAATAAAAAGGAGGAAAAAACAGAAAACGTGTATTGAATATCTACCAAAGGTAGAGACCTCGCACACAACAAACATGTTTTCAATTTATTTTTGATAATATTTAACTTCGAGCTCATATATTAGTTCTCATTTAGTAAGCAAACTTGTTTATATGAATGCTTGATGTTTTGCATGGGATTGTCACTTCTTTCAAAACGTAATAGGAACCTAGAAAATTCCCGAAATAGATCTATCAACATATTCCTGGTCAATTAATAAATTTAAAAACAAAAACTCTATAGATTATTTGTTAGGCTTCGAACTTATATAATTTTCATTGCACAATTAAAGGTCGACTAGATTTTAATAAAAATAATAATTGCTCACATCATAACTAATAATTGAATTTCAAATTTTCGATTTTTTGAAAAAAAATTAATTAAAGGTTTTGTAAAAAACATTGTTCAAATTGTTCGGGAATAGAAGTTTTAATTTGGTATTAATACCATTTCTAAAAAAAATGAAAACGCGTTTCGGTTTTTATTTTTTTTTTAATTTTTTTGTAAGTATTTTTTTTTAGCTGTTGCTTTATTTGATGATAGTTTTCAACTTAATAAAAATATGCTTAATTGCTAAGTATTGATATTTTGCATATTAAGATATTTTAACGGGAAACTTAAATAGGTTGACAAAAAATGCTTTTATTAATTATTAGGAATTTTACAAAGAGTAACGAGCCATTATTTTAATGGGTCGACAAATTTGTTAATAACCGGAAATTTAAATAGGTTGACAAAAAATGCTTTTAATAATTATTAGGAATTTTACAAAGAGTAGCGAACCACTATTTTAATAGGTCGACAAACTTGTTGATTCCTAAGAATTTTAGAGTGTAAACAAAATTAATTATTTCGAAATTCCAATGCAAAACATCAATAGTGTGTAAAATAAAATCACTTGCGATTTTATTTTACATTAAAGTAAAATAAATAAAATTGTAATATTTATTTATATTATAATTTTATTTGGTGTTATCGTAACTAATAGACACAACATGTCTTTAATTTTCTGATTTAACTGTAAAACTCATTAAATTACATAGTTTTTTTTGAAAAATAAAGTGTTTTTGTATAATTGCTTAGCCATTTTTTACACAAATTTAGCCGTTTTTTTGAACCAAGTTCTGGCAACACTGGTCTGCACACAGAGAGAAAAGTTTTAACGTTTTCCAACATAAATTCAATTACTTCGACTAAAAACAGTTGGTACAACTAACTATTGGTTTTCAAAATAAAATTTGGTGAATGTTTAGGATGAGTTTAAATGAAACTTTTCTTTATAGAAATGATAAACAGAGTGGAAAAGCTTTATAATTTTTGCGAAACTATTATTAATGTAAATAAATAAAATAAAAATGGTCATTAAATTTTATGAAAAACTGCATTTATCTGATAAAAAATTCATTAATATCGTGTGTATAATTCGCTCAGTGTATAACTTAATTCACAAAAACTAGCTGAGTCTTACATTTTTTATATAAATTCTAATAATTTCCATAACTTTGTATGCAAATTTTCACTTAATCTGAACTTTTACATAGGGAAAGTAAATTTGCTGGGTTTTTTAGAATTCGTCACAAGATTTTTAATTTTTATAAATTTTGCACTGGTTTTATTTGAGATAAAAATGGTTACCCTCTATATATCGCATATTGACCGTAAACTTGGGGATGATAATGCAGTGCGCAAGATGAATGCCGCGTGTGCTCACAATAGAAGAAAATGCAGCAGTTCACACATCAACTATTGCGATATCCAAAATCAATTACCTAAAGTTCGAATGACTACATCGCGCACTTTATTAGCCAGATTTAGCTCTCTCATATTATTTTCACATTTTAAAAAATGGCTTGATGGTAAAAGAACGAAGACGTCTAAGGTTAATGGCTATTTTTAGGACCTAGACAGATCTTACTATAAACAGGGTATCTATCGAAGCTATTGAATATCGCTAAGAGAACTGTATCGAGCAAAAAGGAGATTATGTTGACGAATAAATGGTTCCCAAATTTATTGTGTTTTCTTTGTTAGGTCGGCAAATTTTGCGACCGCCCTCGTACTAATACGTTAAAATATGTTTAAGTAATGATTAATTTATGACGTTATAAGTACTACTTCTTAGCATATGAACATAATTAGGTGTGGGAAATGATTATTTATAGCAGTATACATTATTAAACTAAAACTTAAATGAAAATAATAGAAGGGATTATAAATCAAATAATTTCCATTTATCAAAAACTCAATATGTGGTAATCCAAAAACAACATGTTACCTATGAACAGAGTAAAGAAAATATTTTCAAACAAAAGAAAAATATAAATTCTGGCAACTAAAAGTAATAGAGGGAGCAACAACCGAACCAATCGAATGACTACAAATCCGGTGGGTAGGACAGAAACTAGAACAGAAACTGCTGGTTAAGACAGAAACTGCTAGTGGTACAAAAATTCAAGCACTGGTATTGCACTATCTAACCGATGATCTGTAAATATGTTATTGGCAGAACACTTATTTAAAACGTTTTATCAGCGTTTCCAAAAAGTGTTTTGTCAGTACTTGTTTTACAATAATTTTAATGGTCTACAAAAAATAAAAAACATTGGCAATGCATCGACTGTGACCACAATGACAACGTTGGCAAAAAGTATTTTCTCAGTGCTATCCAGTCAGAAATTGAAAAAGCTACAATAGTCAAACCTGGTAGAGCATTTATTTCATAAAAATTATGTATTTAAAAAAGTTTTTCGTCAGAAGATTCCGAGATCGAACACAGTTTCAGACATACATTCTTTTGGTAATTTTTTATTTTTAAAATTTTTTTAAACACAGTTGATTTCCGTTTCTGGAAAAGATCCCAGTCAGAAAAACACAAACGAACCACTACTATGAACGGACTTTAACAGGTGGTGCAAGTACCTTTCCAAAATTATAACATCGTTAGAAAACGGGTCCGCCTGTTAAAAAAGTGCCAGAAAAGCAATAGGTAAACAAAATTTCCGAAGTTGGCAAAATGCAGCTAAATATAAATTTTTGAGAATAAAATAAAAAAAAAAATCATTTATAATTCTGTTTGGTCCTGACGGGATTTGAACCCTGGGCGCCAGCTTGACAGCCGACAGTTATACACTTAAAAAAAATTTGTTGCTGAGTCAACAAATAAGGAGCGTACTTGCAAGAAAATGATTGATAATGTCAGCAAAATCTTTTGCTAAAAGTTAGCTTGCTGATTTTTAGCAAGACAATTAGTGGATTCATCAAAAGTTTTACTAACACTATGTTGATTATTAATTAAGAAATCCTTGCTAGATTTAACAAAATTTTTGCTAAATATTAGTAGACTGAAAAAAAAAGTAAAAACTTTGCCGAAAATTTATATTTCAATTAATTTATTTGCTGGAAATACTAAACATTTCTTTGTGATTCTTTAAAAATAATTTACAATAAGTTACAAAATATAAAGATGTTCATACTCCCACATTGACGACATGAATTAATGTAATATCTAAAAATATATAGAAATAATTACATATAATATAAACAAAATTATCTTTCATCAGTAGTTGTCTGAGTGATGGAATTTTTGAAAGGAAGACAGATGGTTTAGATAATTCTACAAACGAAAAATAGCAAAATATGACATAAACAACTATTTTTTTATGTGCGTCCTTGTCTTTCGCTTTAGTCTGTCTACCTGCACAAATTATTTGATTGCAATTTTAAATTGCCAATTTGACCACACTTCATTAATAATCACTAACATTTAGTTTAGAAATGCATTTCATCTTTATTAAACTTAAATAATTTATTTTGCCTTTAATTTAATTTAGAGACAATTACCTTCACAAGCCGGTGACATCACAAAAATTAAGTTTTTTTAATCCGCAATTGTGTTTTATGTATGTAAAGCAGATACAAAAATCTTCCATGGTTTATTTTTTAAATGTCTTACAAGAGTTGTACTATTTGGCACAATTTGTCTCCTTTTTACTACATCTTGACATGCCGAGGCATATACTTCACTCTTCGTATATTTTTTAAATCCGGTCCGGATTCTCTTTAGCAAAATAAATTAGTAAGACATTAGTAAAATATTAGATCATGGCAGTAAAGTGCTGAATAAGCATAACTAAAATTTTATCTAAAAACATAAATAATTTTAGCAAAAAATTTGCTGAAAAATAATATATTTGATTTACAAGAAGTTTCACTAACTTTTCTCCAAAATTATTTTTTGTGTGTAGTTGCTACCCGTAAGAAAGTTGTGTGAAAGTATTCCAGGTTTAAGTATTTTTAACTTTTTCGTTTTTGAAAAGATTACTTCAAATCTTTTTTGTTTAACAATATTATTAATATGTTAACTAAATAAGTTAAGTTAGGTAAGAAAACTTATACGCAATATTTAAAGCTGATTTCCAAATTCAATCTTTAACCCTTTCACTACCGATTTTTGTTTGTGGATATATTTATATTATGACTTCAGCTTCTTGTTAGGGACTTTTTAATTATAAAGAAAAAGTTTACATATATGCCACTATATTCCCCTACTACCACCAAATAATTGGTACGATTTTTTCTTTGTGGATTTATTTCTATTTCTATTTTGACTTCAGATTTTTGTTAGTGGTCCTTAAATTAAAAAGAAAAAGGTTTACATGTAATCCCCCTCCCCCTTCTACACACCTTAAACTCTTAAATTAGAGTGAATAAAATATTAGTATAAGCAACTTTTGTCTTTATCTAAAAACACACATTACATTTTAGAAACCGAACCGCATTTACAAAAGTTACACGCCCAAAAAGATTTTTTCTTCACGAAGTAGTCAACTTTGACAGTATGTAAGTACACCCTGTATTAAAAGAAAAGATTAATCATTATAAATCAGGCCACTTGTTTAAAAGTTCTATATGTAATACCATTATTTTTTCTCAAACAACCCACTGTGCATTGGCATACGGTTTGCTGTAAACTACTTGGCAGTATTATGAAAATGAAATTGTTGGTTTTAAATGAGGTTTTCCAGAAACAAAACATCGGTTTTATATAAAAACAATATTAGTAATTGTAAAAAAATCACAAAACAAATGAATGCCTGAAACCGGTATCGAAATCGAGACCTTTTGAACAGTTGGCAATTTCTGACTGGATACTGTTACATATTTAAATAAAACAACATGATTATTCTAAGGTAAATGAGCGAATGAACGTGTATGGCAAGATCATTGAGTTCTGCATGTAACACTTTTTATCAAATTAAATTAGATATTCCAGTAAGAGAGTCATAAAGGTAATATGTAGTACATTATATGTAATGAGGCAATACAACAATACAGTAGTTTACAAGTCCAAACGCTTTTTGGAAACGCTGGTAAAGAGTATCAAACAAGTTTTTTTTGGCAGTAATTTATTTACAATTTCTCGGTTAGTCAGTGGTTTATCAGTACTTGATTTTTGTAAAACTGGCAGTTTCTGACTGGGCAATTATCTCAGTAAACACTACCTACGCACAGTGGAAAAATATTCTAATCTAGCACAAAAAATTATTTACATCTAAACTACTGGATCGATCTTTATAAAATTTGTAGTAGATTTCTCAGAAAAATGTCATCAAGGTCATGAACAGGATGCGCCATAAAGCGCTAAAGTATCCCTTTTTTACAAAAAAAAAAATAATATTATTGAAGCCGTCACTATTGTTTTCGTTGATATATTTCTACTTTTTTGATATTTGTACTCTTGAATTGTGTATAGGGAAGTAGCATATCTACATGCTCCTATATCTTTAACCGTTGAAATTTTATTTAACCTCAAAATACCTCTGTTTTCCGAAAAAGTAACTTCAAAGGACATTAATTATTGTAAGTGCATTTTATAACTTTTCGACGCACACATGCATGTTGGTGCAATTTTAACCCTTTCGACCCCGAAGTTGCCTGTGGTCAACTTCACTGTTTGAGGTCATTTAGCACAAGCTGTGATTGATATATTTCTTTTATTTAACTAGTTGCTTACAAGTTAATGTTTTTAGAAGTGCAATTTTACAGTTACATTTTTAATTATTTTCAATAATGTGCAGTTGCATCGGCGACAATTAGTGATTTATTAATAGTTAAAAATATATACATAATTTAAAAAAAAACTCTAAAATCTTATGATGACCAAAATTAAAAAACTTTTTAAATTTTATGGAAAAATCTTAAGCCGTTCGGGACCGGCAGCTTGTTAAATTTTTAACTTTAGATACAAATTTATCCGCTAGGGGTGCTGCAAAAGCCATGAAATTAATACAAAATATTACCTTACCACAGTTATATTAGTTTTTTGTTTTTATATACATCGAGATTATTTTTATGTTATTTTCAATTTATAACGAGCTTTCAACCTCCGTATATTTACAAAAATAAAGCAAATCCAACATATTAGCTAGGTTGATACTAGTATTTCGATCTGGCTAAAGATCTCATCAGAACCCGAAGTTTTAGAAAAGTTAGAGCCTCCATAATAGGTAGAACTTTAACAAAAAACCTATTAATAATCAATTTTGCTCCATTCTTGTCTTCTTAGTAATCAAGCACGTGGTTAGGTCTTTTCCTAACAAGCATCATGACGTTACTAAACTTTGAAGACCAAAAATGTTCTATTTATATAAAAAATTTTTTGTTTGTACTCTGGCTCAAGTAATATTTTTACAGTTATATTAGTTTTTTGTTTTTATATACATCGAGATTATTTTTATGTTATTTTCAATTTATAACGAGCTTTCAACCTCCGTATATTTACAAAAATAAAGCAAATCCAACATATTAGCTATGTTGATACTAGTATTTCGATCTGGCTAAAGATCTCATCAGAACCCGAAGTTTTAGAAAAGTTAGAGCCTCCATAATAGGTAGAACTTTAACAAAAAACCTATTAATAATCAATTTTGCTCCATTCTTGTCTTCTTAGTAATCAAGCACGTGGTTAGGTCTTTTCCTAACAAGCATCATGACGTTACTAAACTTTGAAGACCAAAAATGTTCTATTTTTATAAAAAATTTTTTGTTTGTACTCTGGCTCAAGTAATATTTTTTTACAGTTATATTAGTTTTTTGTTTTTATATACATCGAGATTATTTTTATGTTATTTTCAATTTATAACGAGCTTTCAACCTCCGTATATTTACAAAAATAAAGCAAATCCAACATATTAGCTAGGTTGATACTAGTATTTCGATCTGGCTAAAGATCTCATCAGAACCCGAAGTTTTAGAAAAGTTAGAGCCTCCATAATAGGTAGAACTTTAACAAAAAACCTATTAATAATCAATTTTGCTCCATTCTTGTCTTCTTAGTAATCAAGCACGTGGTTAGGTCTTTTCCTAACAAGCATCATGACGTTACTAAACTTTGAAGACCAAAAATGTTCTATTTATATAAAAAATTTTTTGTTTGTACTCTGGCTCAAGTAATATTTTTTACAGTTATATTAGTTTTTTGTTTTTATATACATCGAGATTATTTTTATGTTATTTTCAATTTATAACGAGCTTTCAACCTCCGTATATTTACAAAAATAAAGCACTTTATCATGTTGCCACAAAGTTTGATCAAAAAATTCAAAACCAATAAAAGTTGGGGTCGAAAGGGTTAAAAATGCACAAATATTTTAATAAATGTGAGTGAAAATGTGTGGCTACATATTGTAGCTGAATTTACACGAAACAGCACGAAAACAGGTCAATATTTAAAGTTATTTGGAGGTAAAACTGTACCATAGACAAAAAAATAAAGTACGCCATTGAAATCAGCATGCCCGATATATATAGAACTTATATATCTAATAAAAAAAAATCCTTTTTATATGAATCTACGTTATCATCTATTCGAAAAAATATATTTGTCTCATTGTATTGTTTAAAAATGATGGCAAATCAAAGGAATAAAATATATAGATATACGTTTATACATAAAGCACTGATCAAAATTATAGCACACTTATCCATATTTTGTTGTTCGAATATCTCTTTAACGACTTATTAGAAAATTATAATTTTTGTCAATTGAAAACAACATTTTATTGAACATTTAAAAGTGCAGATATTTACATCCCTGCATGAAATGAACCAGTCACTCGTATGGTCACGTGACTCGAGCTTTGTGTGTATGAACCTGTCCTAGTTTCGGTTCTGTTATATGAAAGTGACCGGTACTTTTAACATGGGCTTGTCATAGGAGGTGGCAATTGCTACCTTTGGAGCACCTTGTGACGTGGCGAATAACTTGATGAAGGTTACCTATCACCGTACCGACTGAAATGAATATGCTACTGGACAAGTTAGAAGTAGGCAGTGTTAAAGTATTATAATTTTAGGATTTATGTGACATGCAACAGGACCAGTGGGAAAATAATTATCAAGCGACTGGTGTAGGTGTACGTATCGTAGAACTGGAGAACAGCATTTGATGGAAAACTAGTCACATATTAAGCGCAATGTGTGCTGTTACTGAGGTAGTTTGAATGGATTAGATTTGTGAAGTACCACTGCACTGGTCTAGGGAGTACTTGTCGCCGGGTATTTTTTATTCACCGTGAGTCATATTATATACGAGTTGCTAAATTGTCCGTCCGGAACCAGTCACTAAACTACCCCAAAACAGTGTTCACAAAACCTTCAAAAAGGCACAACAAAAATCCATTTTAAAATAAGTTTATTTCAGTGTTATATCCGATTTGTAGCAGTCAAGGGACTGAATCCTTTGGCACTAATTGCCATGTTTTCATCAACTGCTAACGGGATTGATCCAGTTCAATGACCAGTAACAACTTCAACTGCATCGGCCCTAGTTGCTTCAGTACACTATAATGTTATGTAACTTTTTCTCCAGTTACATGATATACCTGATACCAACTTGTCAATGTTTTGTCACCATTACTATAGTCACGTAATTGGTCATTTCACACAAATTGGCAATTTTTGGTACACCACAATTTTGGTTACACCAGTTTCGTGACGTGCCACCCAATCATATATCACAAAGTCGTCACTTTGGATCAATCGATCCTTCATTTCCCGCAGGGATATTTCCTTAACGTCAAAGAAAAAGAATTGAAATTTGGAGACCTTACCTATAAAAGTAGTGTTTCAATATTATCGCATACTTTAATAGAATCCTAAATAATTCAAAATATAGTGAACTAATTTTGATTTCAAAATTGAAGCTAAATATTGTTTTTTAGGACGTAAGTTAATTTTTGTGTGAAATATAATAAAATATTTAAATAAAATGTTTCTAATTGATTATTATATTAATAAAAGCAATATTGGCACAGAATTTTGTGGTGGGTAACTTTGGTTATTATTGCCATTGGTAGGTTTTACAAAACTAGCAGTGGCTTGCCAGTATTATTTTGTTGGTACGGATGGCAAAAACCTGTGTAATGAAGTCTCTTTATACACTATAGTCATATCCTATTCAAAATGAACATCATCAAACATGAGACGAAAGTATTAAAAGATGGCTTCAACTTAGTCTCTGCTGCTCGATATTGCTTTATGAAGCAATATCAAAAACTATTATCAAAAGACTATCATCAAATTTACAGCAATCAAGAAATAATTCAAATTAATATAAATAAGTAATTCTTTTAATGAAAAATTACCTGTTCTATCATATTTTCCAGAAAAAAATACTTTTGTAAGTATTTTTTTTTAACAAAAAATATGTAATATGTATTGGTAATGTTTAAAAGGCTATACAATATGGGACTTAAAGATATCAATGTGAAATAGCGCGGATACACCTAGGTCTAGAATTTTAATTTCGGTTGACATTACGATAATATTTCGGTTTTTTGAATAAACTTTGAACATCAGCAATTCATTTAAAACCATCTTACAATACCTTCGCCACATTTTTGATGATGATTTTGAATAAAATCTTAGCAACAATAAGTGAAGTCATTGTCATTGGATTCTTTTTTTAACTAGTCTACGGCATAGCCAAAGTTAAAAATATCTTTGTGTGTTGCGTCAACAAAAAACAGCAAAGACGTGTATATATATGCCTTACGCAATATGGAAAGCACAGCATTTTTTTTAACAAAAAATTATGACAAAACAATTTTTTTTTAATCAAACACATTTTTGTTGAATTTTAATTTATTAATGCTTAAAAAAATTGATTTATTAACTCTATAATTATGTAAAGATAACTAATTCATTTTTTTATGATGACAACTACCAACTAAGGCATGCGATATTTTTTAAAATTTTCATATTAAAGATTAAAAGCTTTGAGAAAAATAGTAAAAAAAATGCATTATTTTGTATGGTATTCGTCGAAACAAGGCACAACGCAGAGAGGACCTCACATTTTGAGCATCAAAACCGAGCCTCATTTCATATATTTTTCGTACTGGAGTTTTTTTTAAAATCTCGAAAAGAATCAAAGAGAATGTAATTTCGAAATTCAGTAAATTTTTTTCATAAGGACAGACTGCTATTTGTACGAAAATTTACGTTTTACGCAACAGAATAGAGGATTTGGTCAAAATTGAAAATAAGTAATAAACGCAGCTTCTAATCCAATCAAATTGATGTACAAATATAGAAAATAGCTAAACAAATTAGATTCATTACGTTTTTTTACAAAAGAAATATATTTTGGCATCCATAAGTACGGTTTGCAATTAGGGCGTATATATACGTCTTACGCAACAGAATAGGGTCTTGAGCGCTGCTTCTCAAATAATAAGTTTGTTGTTTAAATATTTGTCATTTTTTTTGGTTGTCTCAACAAAATTTCATCCAACCGAATAGATTCGGTTGCTGTAACCTCGTAAATTCAGTAGTCCCAACAGCAGCGCTCAAGACCCTATTGTGGCAAACGAATTCTGTTGTGACAACTGAATTTGTTTGAGACAACCGAATTTACGAAGTTGCATCAACCGACTCAATTCAGTTGAATGAAATTTTAGAATTTTTATGAGAGTGTAAGTACGGTTTGCAAGTTGGGCATATGTATACGTTTAACAGAATACGGTTTTGATGCTAAATGTGCTAACACTTAACACTTAGTTGCACAAAGTATTTGATGAATTCGTTTAAAAAAAAAAAATTAATTTTTCATACCGAATTTGTTAAACTTATTTGAGCTGGGCGTATATATACGTCTTACGCAACAGAAGAGAGTAAAAAAAGTTAATTTTATTTTGAATTAACTATTGCAATGCTCTAGGAAAACATTCTTTAGTTATATAAGTAAGCATCTGAATTAAAAGAAAGTGGACGTTGTAATGGGCGTGGTTGATAATTTTATGCCGACGTTACCCGGATTAAGCGCAATTTACAACCAAATATAAAAAAAAAATATTCGTTGACTGGAACAAATGTGTAAAGCGAACAAAAATATTTAAAACTTTTAAACAAATTTGGTCGTAAAAGGGGGCGTGGCGAATGAAAAGTTTATTTCTACTTCGGCTGGAGTATCATGTGTATAAATTTTGAAGTAAATCAGCTTAAAAACTATATGGAATGGCAGCATTCTTAGTGACATAAGCAATTACATGATTTTAAAAAGTGAGCGTAAAAGTAGGCGTGGTCAAAGAAAACAGCCTATTATTGTTTTCAGAGTCCAAGTCAGATACTGCGAAAATTTCAGGAAGATCGGTCTAGAGATCTGATCTCCTGTAATGTACAAACAAACAATGATATAAACAAACATATATTAAATTTTATATATATAGATTATAAGTTTTCATGTAGCGGAACAAATTTGATATCATCGCATGTCTAATTTATATATAATTTGATGTCGCACCATATACATTTTTTTTACTTGGGGTTTTGTTTCATTTTTTAATGTGCATAATATATCATTACTTAAGACTTCCAAAAATTCTTCACCGAGCTGTCCTTTTGACTATATCGAAAAAGTTGAAAATTAAGATTGTAATAAAGATCACTCATGAAATCCGTAAGTCTTATCAAATTCGATTTTCTCAGGATATGTTCATATTTAACTGAAACCCTTTGCTCGAGTCATAACATTTCATAAATCCTCTACAAAGTAGCTATAATCTCAAAAATCAAAATAAAAAGTTTTTTAAAGCTCAAAATCGCAAAAAAATCAGAGAGAAATCTAGCAATTATTCCAAAAAATGCATATTTCGCGGCAATTTTTATATTAATAAATATTCGAAAATGCCAAATTATTCGTGACTAAAAATCTGGTTTCTCGAATGACTCGTAACCCTCCTTTTTTAAAAAACCAGAAAATAGAAAAAAAAAACGGTTTTTCGAATAGTTCGAAACCCATTTTGACAGCTCAACATACTGCTTCTATGGGTAATGTGACTTAATTGCAATTTTGTTTCTTCAAAGTTAAGGAAATAATAAGGCAGCAAAAACAGGTCTTCAAATCTTTACCAGACTATATACTCGCACGATTAACTTTGTTCGCAAAGTCCCAGAAGTAATAAACAATAAGCGTGAGGGTAATGGGTACCCATTATTATTTGCGTTATTGTAAGCGAAAAATAGTAATGTTGCGTGTAAATAGTCCAGTTATGAGTTGAAACCCTGTTTTTGCTGTTTTTAAGTGACAAAAATTATAATTTTCGCTTATGTCGTTAACGAGATATTCGAACAACAAAATACATATGTATAATTAAGTGCGCTATAATAATGAACAGTACTTTATTTTATATAATGCAAAACCCCAAGAACTTTACACTTTTTGCTTTTGCAATTTAATACATTTATTCTATACATACATATTTACACACACACACACACATACATACATACTTTCCAATAACTTTATACACACTGAGATTATAATGATAAAATACTTTTTCATAAAGATTACAACAAGAAACAATTCATTAGCCATTTATCTTATTTCATTGAAACATATGGTTTGATCATTTTAAAATTACGTCTACGTTTATGTATCGAATGAATCATGTGATTTTATAATCAATCAAAATTATTTGTTCATAAACATACTCCTTCGTCACTTCGCATAAAAAATGAGATAAAAAAATTGAAGCGATTTTTATAAAATGTAATTTTTCATATTTTTGAACATTTGATATGACGACATGCAGGTTGCGTTGTTGGAAATATATTTGTTTTAACCCTTTCAGTACCACTATTTTGTTTGTGGACATATTTATAATTTGACTATCGATTACTGCAAAAAAAAAAAATTGTTTATTACTTAAACTGAAATTCGGTTACTACGCCTCAAATTAGGTTATTACGAATTTCAGACGGTTGGCACAACTTAACATTAGTTTTCACAACAAAGTTCGGTTACTTCAACTGAATTTTTATTGCAAAATCGAAAATATTCCGAAATCTAATGTAAATATCGTTGTACTAACTGAATTTATAAATTGTTACCATTAATATACACTTTTCAATTCGGTTGGCAATTTTATTCTCTGTGTTTATGATAAGGGGCCCTCAAGTCAAAAAGAAACAAAATTAAAATATATACCTATTCCCCTTCTATCTATAAAATTGATTATTTTTTTAATGTTTCCGTTTTTATACCTTCCACCTATATGTGCTGAGGGTTTATAAAAGTTTCTCATTTTGTTTGTTCCGCATAGAAATATAGGTGTAAGACCCCATAAAGTATATATAAAAAATTGCTAATAGCAAAATTTTGCTGAGTTTAGCAATTTTTTGCTAATATGAGCATTTTTTTTTTCAATTATCCTCCCAGCAAAAATGCTGCTAACTTTACCGACTTTCTTTTTAGTGTAGTTGTTGTTACTAGAATATGGGAATAACTTAAAGTGATTCGTTTAAATCGGTTCTGGTCAATAAATGCAGCTTCCTGACAAATTTTTTAATTTTAACTTTGTTAGTTTAGGAGATAAAGGCAGATTAAAACATATTGGACTTTGTTAACAAATATTCCGACTATATCGTAATGATGAATTTTTTGACAAAATAATAAAATTTTACTTCGTTATCGTATTTTTAAAATTGTTTTTAAATGTGTACAATGTAGTTAAAGAGAGTAGTGAAAGGGTTAAATTAAGTTAAATTGAAATTTTTATTTTACACTTACTACCATGCTTACACTCAAAAAAATAAGTTAGTAGAAAAGTTAGTAAAACGTCTTGTAAATCAGGTATACCATTTTTTAGCAAAATTTTTTGCTAAAATCGTGTTTTCAGCTAAAATTTTTGTTATACTTATTCAGCACTTAACTGTTTTATACTAATGCTTTACTAATATACTAATGTTTTACTAATTAATTTTGCTAAAATAAAATTGTGCTGATAAGCACATTAATAGTGTGGACGGCAACCAGATTGAAAGATATACGCAGAATGAAGTAGATGTCGCGGCATGTCAAGATGTAGTAGAGAAGAGGAAAATGATACTAAAAAGTACAACTCTAATAAGACATATAAAAAAATCAACAATGGAAGTTTTTGTATCTCTTTTCATACATAAAACAAAATTGAGGATTAAAACAACTTAAATTTTGCATTGTCAGCGGCTTGTGAAAATAATTGTCTATTAATTAAATAAAAGACAAAATAAAATAAAATATTTATTTATTTAAACTTTTATATTATAAATATAACTTATAGATTAATAATAGTGTGGTCAAATTGCAAACAACCATATACAGAAATGTAGACAGAGTAAAGCGAAAGACAAAGACACACATCTTAGGTAGATTTTTATGGTTCCTTTTTCTTATTGCAAAAAAGGGTTGTTTTTTTCGTTTCGTTTGTTTTTGTTTATTTTTTCATTTCGTTTCTATAATTATCTTTGGTAGTTGCGTCGTTTAAAAGATAGCATCATTTAGACAACCATTGATGTAAGTAGTTGAAAGAAAATTTTTGTTATGTTATATATATTTATTTCTATATATTTTCAGATATTGAATTAATTCATGTCGTCAAAGTGGGAAAATGAAAATTTTTATATTTCGTAATTATTGTAAGTTATTTTTAAAAGAATCACAAAAATATGTTTTATGATTTTCAGCAAATAAATTAACTAAATTACAATTTTTCTACAAATTTTTTGCGTTTTTTTCAGTCTACTAAAATTCAGCAAAAAATTTATTAATTTTTACCAACGCTTTTTTATTTCTAATCTACTAAGTGTTAGCAAAACTTTTGCTGAATCTACAAATTTTGTTGCTAAAAATCAGCTCGCTGATTTTCAGCAAAAGACTTTGCTGACATTAGCAACTTTTTTGCAAGCATCCTCCTGACTAAAATTTTGCTGACTCAGCAACATGTTTTGCTGACTTTACAAACTTTTTTTTTTGAGTGTAGATATGAGTTCGTAGATATTGTATTCAGGTGCAAAAACTGTTTAAAGGAAATGTTAAAAAAAATTCAACCAATATAATTTCCTTAATAAAACGAACAAAAACTTTCTTAACATTAATAAAAATCATCCAAATTTTTAAAATATTTGTTTTGGAGAACACAGTGTGGCAGTGATTTTATACTTTTTAAAGTAGCACAGTGTAGGTCTCAGGTATAGTATACATAGTAGAGTAGATATACTCTACAACTATTCAAAATTTCAATACACCCTCAAAATCTGAAATTGTTTTCGAAAAACATGTCTCCAAAACATTGTGCTCTAATAAAATTTTAAACTCCGTTTTAGTTCCAAAAGATTTTAAAATTTGAAGAAGACGTGCACCCCGGTAGGCTAGTTTGTAAGGTGCTGGCTTATCAGTGCAGGGGTCGTGGGTTCGATTCCCACCAGAGGCACTGGTCTGTTTTTGCTACAACGCGCCGAAGGCCATAGTAGCTAGTGCTCGGTTAGGGCAATAGTATATAATTTGTAATTATATAATAATTAATTAATAAAAAAAAAAATTTAAGAAGATAAAAAAATAGTTAAGCTTTCCAGATATATGAGTCGAAACCTGTTGCAACTCTTATTTCTCAAGGTTTTTTGAATTGATGGAAACGATGGAAGGGGTATGCTTCACTAAACCCCCAGAAAACAGACTCGATGGTAGCAACCGTATTTGTATTCAATCGAATGGTTCGGTTGTATCTATCGAAATTCTTCGGTAGTTATTACCGAATTTCTCTTGAGGCAATCGAAATTATATTGTCGTGGCAGAATTTCGGTAAATTCGGTAGCAATAACCGAATCATTCGATTGGCAACAAATACGGTTGCTACAACCGAGTCTGTTTTCTGTGTGTACCCAGTGGAGAAACGGTAATGACATTCCAATATTTTTTTCTCTGTGCCAGGGCTGACACCAGCTCTCTGCATAACTTTAAAATATATAATGACATACTAATAACATGTTAATTGTCCCATTATTTCAGCACAAAAAATAATGAGTTACAAATAATTACTTATTTTTATCATTATTTTAAATATAGACATTTTTGGAAAATCTATTTTTAGACTCATTGTTTTTTCACTTCTACTAGGACATTACATAAAATTACATAACCGGAATTCACAGTTTAAGTGCTAACATGCTATCGTTGTAAAAAAAAAACAATTAGAAAGTTTTGTATAGTTTAATCTACAAAATCAAGCTATTTTTAACGGCATCACTTTATCTGTGAATTCCTTCGTATTGCTTCCTTGAAAGTCATATCATATATATTTTTCCATTTTTAAAAAGTCCATATCTTGGAAAACGATTGATCACAGTTTTAAAATTTCAGTTATTTCTTCAATAGAGTTTTGAGTTTGTTTTTCCATTATCATTTGTTATACAAATTTTCCCAAAATTGGTAAGTTTTCAAAAAAAGTTTCTTTAAAAGAAGTATTTTCTTAAATTATTCGCTTTTTTCGATTAATCGACAAATTTTATTCGAATGTTCGTTAGCCGAAAATCATGTTTTTAAAAATGTTCGTTCGTATTTTCTTTTTGAGCATACGATTAATCGAAAAAATGTTATTCGAGTGACAAACCCAGTACATATATAACTTTTTAATTTTTTGTAAGCTGGAAAGTACAGACATTTTGTGAAAGCAAGTATTTTATGTTTTCATCTATCAAGTATAATATGTCAAGGTAGGTCAAATGGTAGAGCGGTTAACCCACAACCTGTAGGCACGGGTTCGAATCCCGTGTGATCACATTTGATTAAAAAAAAATTTCAGTCGACAAAATATTTTTTTAATAAATTTAGACACATTATTTTTGTCCATACTGGTAGGCATATATTTAACAATATATTTTCTATTTTTTGTAAGGTGTTTAGTAATGACATTATTTTGTGCGACATCTCCATAAACAAGTAATGAGGTTTGTAATGACAACTGTAAGTACTTGACATTACCAAATATGTATGTTAATATCTATGACTTGCAAAGTTTCACTTTCAAACGTCTTCACCAAGAGACATTTAAAAGTCGAAAAAAAAAATATACTTGAAAATTTTTAATTATTTTTTTTTTTTTGTTTTGCTTATCCCAGCAAAAAATAGTGCTTAGCCAGAAGCACTGCTGGAACCCATTATTTAAATAGCGAGCGAAAAAGTATTTAAATAATTAGCTTAAACATGTTACTTTTAATGTCCTTCTGAAATGACTTAGGATATGAGAATGTAGAACTGCGTGCGTGGTTTAACTAAACGTGATCTCCTGTTTAAAGTAGAGAAAGGATAAATCTCAATCATGTACGGGTAACATTTACGCTCTCCCAAGGGGGTAATCAGCTGTTCAAAAGTCTTCACATTTACAAAGTCGATCAAATTGCACGGAAATATTCCTGTACATTTTTTTTGCTAGGAGTATTAAGTGTTCTCTATCGAACAAAAAATATTTAACTGTTTATGACCACTCAACTGGGCCACAGGTAGGTTTTCAAATTTGGAAAATGCTTAACATTCACCAGAAAAATCTGGATTTGGAAACAAAATCTTGATAATTAAAAACCCCCATACGTTAGTAGTTGTATTTCAATTTAACTTATTTTTGTGTAAAAATATATTTTTTTTTTATAAAAAGTATTAAAAAAATGGTATAACAAATTATTAACTGCAATAATCCGATTCATTACTCAATCTTTTGAAATATTTAACATTTTTTTTCGTCCATTATCCTCGTTATTTTCCATATATTTGCTCGAATTAAATGTCTTAAAATAGTTTTTTATAAAAAAAAACGATTTAAAAGAAAAGTATAAACAAATGAACTCACTATTTGTCAGCTCGTTACTGTCTTTAATTACACTGTGCAACGTGGCATTGTATCCCTTCAAAACAAGGTATGAAACCAGACTATCAGTAAACCAAAAACCTCAAAGGGTTTTGAGAACTTCGTTTTTTCATTATGGATAAAACTTTAAAGTTAAAACGATTATTTAATACAGACAAAAATAAGTTTTTTTTAAGTTTTCTTATACTAAAATATGTATAATTTTTTTACTAAGAAAATGCAAACTTGTTTTCTAAATTTTAAATGTTAAAAAGAAAAAAAAATCTAAAATAAGAGTACTGGCTGTTTCATACTTACGGAACCCTTATTATAAAACAATAAAACGAACCCAAACGTATGAGTGATATATAAATACCCTGCAGGGAATGTGAGTAGTAAAACTGTAGTGTTGTACTAGTGACATTGTCACCAGTACTACTGACCAGCTATGCCCCAGCCAATGTAATCTACTATTGACATCTAACACAGGCTTGTCATTGAAAATCCACCAGTAAACCTTATCACTACTGACGTGGTAGTTCTTTTAGGACCACATGGAGATATTTGAACCACAGATTCACTAGTGCATTTTAGTAACTCTGGTCTACATATTTGGCGCTTCTCAGGCGATCCTGGAGCTAGATTTTTACAGAGGTTAAGGCGATACACTTAACCACATATATTTTTTGTCTGAAGGAAATTTTTTATTACGAAAAGCTTAAATTACATAGTTTTTAAATAGAACCTTATACAATTAAAAATTATTTAAATCAATCTGTTTTTAATATTTTATAGTTTTAATAACTTTTTATACTTTATTACTTTTTTATTTTTTATAACTTTTTTTAACTGCGATTCTATCCCTATGTGACAGTAACTTCCGTTGGAAAGGTTTCTAACTAAAATCTTATTTCTTTTGCCGATCAAAGTTTCTGCAGAAAGCGGCACCTCCAGGCCTTCCTCCTTTAATATCGACAATAGCTTCTTCACACATCTTCTAGATTGTTTAGATTTAGATCGTTGTTTCTATGTACCAGCTTTTTAGTTTATCGCGCAACGTCAATTTTGGACATGTAAAATGTTCAAAATGCTCCACAAAAACTTCTGCATCTTCTACAATATCACTGAAAACTGTTTCATTATTCTCGATTTCATGTTGCAAAACCTCTAGTTTTGTATAAAATGGGTTGTTTTTAATTTGTCTTTTATAGTTTCTTTTGCTCATATTATATTTTATTTTTATTTATACACAATATTATTTTAATCACATTTTTTTTTTAATTATTGAACAATTTATAAAAACAAACTTATTTTCCCTGCGAACACGTGTTTAATCAACAAAAGAATATGACGCAATAATATGCAAGAAGAGAAAAACTGTTGCTCAGTTAAAAAATATGTACCTATTGAAAGAGCAAAATAATAAAGAAAACAAACTGTCGACGACTTCGTTGACAGTGTCACCAGAAATATACTAGATCTGTTGTCTGTAGCTAGTTTCTACTCGTGCGTAGAAGGAAAGTTGTCGACTTTTTCACTAGTGCAGTTGTCGCTAGAGAAAAGAGTGTTGACAAAGGGACACTTGACCCCAGGCTGACTGCAGGGTATTTCGTATAATTTGTTTTGCGTGAGTGTTAGTGGTGCAAACTAAATTGTTTGTTGCATACTTTCGAAATTCAACAAACAATTGGCCAGACGTATGAGTGATATTTAAGTTTTAATAAAAGTTTATTCTACATTTGGTATGTTGAATTTCTTAAAATTGCCGTTGCATACTTTAGGGGGACTTTAGACGATTGGGAGACATTTATAATTTTTATCATTTATATACAGAAGGGACAAAAAACAGCAAAATCAACTGTGTTTATTATAAAAAAATATTGGAAAAAAATAAAAATTACTACAAATTTAAAAAAAGTTATATTATTAACATTTTTAAAAGAAAATTAAAAAAACTTAAGGAAAAAAGCTTTTAAAGCGAAGAATATCTGAAAAAGTAATCAAAAATCTTAACAAAAAACTGTTTTTAAGTAAAAATGTTTTAAGTAATATGAGTAAAAATGTCAAAAAATGGCAAACAAAATAAAAAAAAAACCTATTTTTCTTCTCTGTTTATAAAGTACGTTTATAAGCATATTTTTGATTACATTCTTTTTAACAATGTTTTTAATTAACTGAAACAAATTTTCTGCTTATAAAAATAATTTGCATATAAATAAAATTTTCAAAAAGAAATTTCAAATTTATTGATTTTTGGAACAAGCCCATATATGATCGTATATGTGTAACAACGATCGCATTTTCGTCTATGTAGTTTATTTTATTCAAAGCACGATTTGAATGATTTTTTTTTTTGCTTTTTACAAAACTGTGTTTTAGAAATCTTTGCAAATATAAAAAAAAAAAATTGTTTTAATGTGTTATTTGGTTGAGCTTTAAAAATCTTGACAAACCATATTTTTACTTCATTCTTGACAAGCATTAAATATTCTTGTAAACCAAGGGAAATCAAGGCTGTCTGGCAACCCCAGATACAGATGTGATTTCGTGACATATGCACTAAAAAGCGGATTTTACAGTATTATGAAATACGCTTGCGTGAAATATCGATTATTTGCAAGTAAAACATGATGTTAATTTATATTAAACTTAATTCAAAAGAACCAATAAATTGTATAACTAAATTTTTAGAAAATTCAATCTGAAGATGAATTTTTATAAATTTTTTATAAAAATCAATTTTTTATGAATTTATTATGGATACAAATATATAACGTACATTTATAACATGCATTATTTAAAATTTTTATTTTTTAGAAAAATGTACTTAAGTTAGCTAGAACTTGGTTGGTATTTTTTTAAAAACATGTGTTAGACATACTAAAATGTTTTTATCTGAATTTTATTAATTAGGATTTGTCAAAGACATATTCCATATTTTTAAGGCATAAAAATATATCAAATATTTCTTAGTTTAAGCAATTTTTTCTTTAAACTAAAACAGATAATACACGATTTTTTTTATAAATTTATTAACACGTGATGTTTTCTACACACAGAGAAAAATTTAGCTGTTTGCCAACAGAAATTCGGTTATTTCCACTCAAATTTGGTTATCACGAATTTTAGTTGGTTGATGCAACTAAACATTAGTTTTCATAACAAAATTCGGAAAATTCAACCAAATTTTATTTGAAACACCGAAAACATTCAGAAATCTAATGTTAATCTAATTATAAATTCAGTTAGTACAGAATTTATAAGTTGTTACTATTAAAATACACTTTTCGATTGGCACTTTGCTTCTCTGGGTGTAAAGGCAAATTTTAAAAGTTCTGATTTTTGGATTGTTGTAGTTTTTTTATTGGCAAAATCGTGAAAAATGCGAAAGTTTAATTACATGCTTAGAGAATATTAATGAATATTAATGCATATTTCGGAATGTGTAATATATCAAATTAAAAGGCATAGTTCATACAAATTGAATGTTGCAAAATGGTAGCGTTACCATTTTCAATTAAGTTTTTTTCCAAAAAGTTTATAAAAAAAATTACAATTTTCTACAAAAAGTTTTTTGCAAATAGTTTTTTAACTAATCCTAAAATCATTTAGAAATGATAGGTCGCAACGCTGATGCACCAAAATTTTCTCATTTTGTTAAACGGTGTTATTTATGGAAGTGTTTAAAAGTTATGAAAATGCCTAGGCAGAAAAATCAAATCGGCACAGTACAGGCAAAGCGTCGGCGACGGTCGGTTATGTGTTGGCCGAACAAGGGGTTAACAATCTTGAGAGTATTGTCCTGTTATCCGATTGATAATAATGGCCAACCGTTGCTTGCATAACGTTAGAACATAAAAAAATTTGGTGGTTACCAAATATCTTAAATTTATTTAAGTGTATATAAAAGACGCTCCTAAACAAAACCAGTTTTTAAAATAAATAATTGCTGTGAAAGAGTAAAATATAATAAAATATTCAAAAAAAAGTTAATGCTGCATTCAAAAAAAAAAAAAATATGTTAGTAGAAAAGTTAGTAAAACGTCTTTAATATTTGAGCAAATTTTTTGCTAAAACTATGTTTTCAGCTAAAATTTTAGTTAGACTTCTTCAGCACTTAACTGTTTTGAACTAATGTTTTATTCATTTATTTTGCTAAAAAAAACTTGTGCTGATAAGCACATTGATAGTGTGGTCGAAAACCAGATTGAAACATATACACAGAATGCATTAGATGTCGTGGCATGTCAAGTGTGGAAGTGACGAGGAAAATTATACTAAAAAGCACAACTCTAATAATATCCCAGCAAAATCAGATCTGAGGCAGAAGTAGTAAAAACACCACATCTACTGATTCGGATGTGGTGCAAACTTAGGTGAATCATTAATGATTTTAACATTGTCGTGTCATTGGGCGGATGGAGTGAATATATTACTTCTTTAATAGCATTTTAATCAGTGCATGAACGCTACTTTTCAATCCTTCATGGAAGGTCTTTTTCAAATATATATTAAACTTCTTATTTAATAAAAATGTGCAGCATACTTTAGGGATGTTTCTTGAAAAAAAAAAAAAAAATTTTCGTGCCAGCGAGTATTGAACACACGAATCTGAGTTAAGATCTGCTGTATTAGATTAGACCGCTCTACCATTTGCTCCAAAGTTACTTATGCAGTACAACAAACTTAAAACGAACTTACGTTGAAAATATTGATATATTTTTATAAACAAGAAAAATATACTACACAAATATATAATAATAAATATAAAATAATGGTTTTTAAAACATTTTTATTATGTGATTTCGTATCACGGATATATAAATTATTTTTAAAATATTTTTAAGTTTTGATTAGGTTAAAAAAAAAAATATTAAGAAATAATAAAAAACTCATTTAACAATTTTGAATTCATTTCATGCTTTAAAATGATTATCCATGTATATATACAAATTGTTTAGACATTTTAGTCTCAGTGGAGATAAAACCCATGTTAATATTTATCTTGAGACAGTTTGTTTATTATTGTAAAAGAGATTGCAAATAAATATTTGAAATAAAAAAAAAATATTTTAAAATATTTTTTTAATAATTAATTTGATGAGAAGTGTCTTTACTACGATAAAATATACCTGCAATGAAAGAAAGTATTGGAAATGTAGTTTAACTACATGTAAGGAAAAGTGATCTGCAATGAAACGAGTGTACCTTGGAACGTCAGATCTTTTAATGTTTTTTCTATTTTTTTCTATAGATTTGGAGAAAGAGGTCGGTAAAACCTCTATATGTAAATTAAAGTGATATATTTAAATTAAGTAAATGTTATTAATTAAATAATTTACTAATTAATTATTATTATTTATAAACTAGCTTTCAAAATTTGGCTTCGACCTTTTTCGTTTTTGCTATTTTTAGAATTAAAAAGTCAAATAGATTTTTGAAGCCAAAATCAAATTTTTTAACCTGAATATTGCACACGTTTCAAGACAGACTTAAAAAGTATATCTTAAAACAAATATGAAAAATTCAATAAATTAATTTTTAGCAGTGAAATACATCTTTTAATTTTTTTATCTACATAAAAATAAAAAATATAAAACTTTAGGTTTTTTATATTTTTAAATAATTTTTACAAAAACTTCTATCGCAAAGTCCAATAATAGATTACCATCAAATAATTATTTGTCCACTCTGGATAACAATTTTCTAACAAAAATTTCTTTACGATTAATGTCAAGATATTCATTATTTGGTCGTTTTTAAATTACTTAATTCTCTTAAAATACTCAGCAAAAACTAAATTTAATAAAAAATACTAAAAACAATTAATTAGAATTAAAAAAAAAAATATAAAACTATCTCCCCGGCCCGGAGTCGATCTCGCAACCTTCTGATTGCAAATCCAACCACTTACCACCTCAGCCTCCATATAAAAAAAAGAATATACATACTTATGAAAAAGCACTTCTTAGGATGTTATTAATGTAGATAATTCATATGGTGATGAAAATGCTTAAACAGCATTTGCATAACTTTAATTTAACATTTTTGGCAGTTGTTAACAATGACTTCTATTAAAGTGAAACATTTGCGTATGCTAATGCTTTGGAAGAGGTTCTTAAAGCACTACTTCCACTTTATTTTGCTGGGATTTATACAAAAATCAACCATGGATGATTTTTGTATCTAGTTTTCATACATAAAACAAAATTGTGGATTAAAACAACTTAAATTTGGCGTTATCATCGGCTAGTGAAAGTAATTGTCCATTAATTAAATAAAAGACAAAATAAAATATTTAATTTTAATAAAGATTTATATATAAACTAAATGTTTATAGAGATTATTAACGCAGTGTATTCAAATTGAAAGCATATATATAGTCAGGTAGGCAGACTAAAGCGAAAGACAAGGACACACATCTTAGGTAGATTTTTATGTTTCATTTTTCTTATTGCAAAATGTTCATATTTTGTTATTTTTGTTGTTATTTCGTTTCTATAATTATCTGCGGCATTTGCGTTGCTTTAAAAAATGCCATTATTTAGAAGTAGTTGAAAGATAATATTGTTTATTTTAGGTTTATATAATTATTTCTATTTTTTTTAGACATTACATTAATTCATGTAGTCAATGTGGGAGTATGAACATTTCGATCAGTATAAACATTACACACTCGATAAATCTATCGTTATTCCATGAAATAACGATATCGTTATGATATCAAAAATTTAAGGCAGCTCGATAAAAATTTCGAAATATTCCAGAATATTTGTCGTTATTTTATCGTTAAGTTTATCACATATGATATCTTCAACGATTTCTAAAGCAATGTCTGTAATGATATTTTAAATAATAAATATGACGATATTTTTTAAATAAAAAAATGGTTTATTGAATATTTTAATATGCGTTTTATTTTTTCAAAACAATGAAATAACTAAAACTAAGTTATAAAAATAAACTAAAATGAAGTAATAAAATCGGTTAAATGAGTATTTAAACAGGGAAAAATAGTCAAACAAGGAAGTTTTTTAAACATAATTAATTCAAGGGCAATTAAAAATAGAAAACACATAAGAACAGATTACGGGTATTTTAAACGGGATAAAAAGCAACAAAAAATTACATATCATGTAAAAATTCACACACATGTAATACAATAACCCAGGAAAAAAAACACATTACCCAATCAAGGCATTGCCATATAATCGCTTACGTTTCTGATTGCCAAATTTCTGAACTGCATTACCAAACACATTGCATTGAGTCAGTAAAAAAAGGAAACAGTTGTGTAACCAATTCTTAAAGTAAGAAAGCGAACACATAATGGTTTTTTAAATATAATTAGTTCTTTTACGAACTAACAAACTATTTGTAACTTATATTTGTGATAATTTTAGTTAAATTTGTAACCAATTACCATTTTGTCATAAAAACTCTTATTAGAACTAGTTACCCAATAAAAAATGAGAAATTATTATAATTAAAAAAATGCTCATTAATATTTCAGCCAAAAATACTTAGTTTTGTAGTAAAAGAAGTGCTTCTTTAAAAAATACTTACAATTTTAATAAAAGAACTCCTTCTTTTTTTAACAAGCGAAGTAGTTCTAAAAAAAATAAGGTAACTGGTTCTTGTAAAGAAAAATATAATCAAATCTAAAGAATCAATTCTTTTCAGTCTCACGCCCTGTTAAAAGAATCAGGTTGGTAATCAGGTTGGGAAGGCATTCTAACCAAAATTCCTGATTGCAAACCCGATTACCTTTTGAAAATTTTTTGCTGGGAACATATCAATATAAATTTTTGAATGAATTTAAGTCTATAAACGTTATTAACAAAACAAATATGTATTTTTCATTTAAGATTTTGAAATGTATTTTTCTTGCTTAGATAAACGATCATTGGCATATGTAAAGTATTTTTTGGTTTTTTGGTGGTAAATTTGCAGTTCTTCAGGATATTTTGTTAAAAAAGCATCTGCAATTTAAATAAAACTTAGTTCAGTTTAAATTTTATTATATTATTTATATTAAAATACCTTGTAGAGCTGCAGTAGTTGCTAATTTTGAGACACAGGTTTTATTATTCAAGCCGCTCCAATTAAAATCTTTGGCTGTACTGTCAGCTACTAATAATCTCCATGATTTAAACACAAAATCTTTGTTGCATGTAGCAGATACTCGCCTTATGACGTTTGCTGCCAAAAAATATTAAACATACAATCTTAAATTTGATTACGCGGCCTAACTGTAGAATATATAGTTCGCACTACACTTTTGTATAGGAAATTTCATAGAATTTGAGAACAAATATTTTTTAAATTCTAAGAACTTTCATCTATTGAACAATGTAAGGATATTATTACATTTAGACCAAGGTTGCCGTGAAATACTGTTATCGATGCAAAACACATTCAACTGACTGCCGTTACATTTAAAATATCCTTACCCTTAAAAAACTGTTAGAGAAATAATTTAAATACTGCCACTAAAATTTAGATACCATCAAAAACTCGCTATCGAAATATCGTTTTTGAATGGAAACAAATGGAATAGCGCTTCTCTTAAAATACTGTTACCGAAATAATTTTAAATTGCATTATCGTTATCGATGACAGTATCGTTTTGGTTGGCAAGCATGATTAAAAAACTGTGACATAAGTACCAATATTTTGGAGTTTTTTGGTTCCTTAATTTGAAACGGTGGTTGGTTGGTTGGTTTAAGTGGCAGCTCACGCTACTCGTGAGCATCAAGTAGAGTTAAAAAGCGACTCCGTTTTGAAGAGACCACACCACCCGTAAGGAACTAGTATACTAGTATAGACCCACCCCGTTCGGTTAAGATAACGTATGAGATCACCGAATCCCACACGTGATATTACCGAGAGGTCGTCCAGTATATGGTCACCCAAGATCCGGAGTCGAATATTCTGCAGCGCCGGACAATCGCAGAGAAGATGCTCCACAGTCTCCTCCTCGCCCGGTATGCCGCAGCTGCGACAATGCGAACCGCGTACAATCCCAAGTCTAACGCCATGCCTATCAATCAGCCAGTGACCGGTCAGAACAGCCGTCAGCCTCGAGACATCCCTCCTGCTTCTGCTCAGGAGAGAGTTTGTACGCCCTAGGTCGTAGTTGGGCCACGTAAGTCTCGAGGTCAAATCAAAATCTTTATCGCTGGGGCCAACAAACGTACAAATAACGATCTAAAAATAAAAATATTCACTGTTAAAACAGCCTTGGATTCTTTGTTAACCTTAACTTACCAAAATTGTTTAAGAAGATATTGCTTGTATAAAGTTAAATAATTTTAAAAATTATTGAAAATTTTTGAAGTTTGTTTTTATTTGTTTTGAAATAACTTTGAAGTTTTTTCCAAAAACAAAAATTTTTTTGAATATCGTAAAAACGTTCACATATTTTTTAAAAACGATAACATAAATGATACAGTATCATTTCTTGGTTTATTGGGAACAAACTTAAGTATAATTTTTCTACAAATTTTTTTAGTTTTTTCCAGTCTACTAATATTTAGCAAAACTATTATTTACTTCTAGCACGGGGTTTTTAAGGATTTTTTTTTGCTGAATTATAAATTTTGTTAAATTTAATTAAAAAACTCTAGTACTTTGTGTATAGTACATTCGTAGAAATAATCCTGTAAAATAGCAGACAAATCTACTAAAAATTAGTTCAAAATTACCATGCAGAGAAAACTGATAAATTTAGTATATTTTTTTTGCTAAATATTAATAAAATAAGAACAGCAAAACTAAATATCTTAACTTTAAGAAATTTTAGTTCTATACGATGTGAATTTTTGTTAATTAAAAATAGCACTTTTCTCTGTAAAATTAGCAAAAACTTTCACTAAATATTTGTAGACTTAAAATAGCAAACAAAAATTGTAATATTAAAAAAATATTTACTATATTAGCCTTAAAATTAGTAGAATACAAATAGCAGATTATTTTGCTAAATTAACTGAAATTTTAAGTAACAAATTGTAGATTGCTGATTTGATAAGGGCAGACTTTTATTCGCTTTAAAAAAACATTAAAAACTTCACATTTTTTACCGATTTTTTTTGACTGCTAATATTAGTTTTTGCTGATTTTAGCAGATTATTTTGTTACTTTCAAGTAACTAAAATTTAGCTCAAATATAACTAAATATTTATAAATTTAACAGGTTTATTTTTGCTATTGTTGTATTACTAATATATAGTAAAAAAATCTGCTAGTTTTATCTGCTTTTTCTGGAAGGTAATTTTTAACTAATTTCTATGGAGCCCCGGCGGAACTAAGTTTTAATTTAGATTTATTTTTATTCCAGAGATGGTCATATATTTACTTTTTTTAATTTCTGTGTGCCCTATAAAGTGTACATTGGCCAAAGGAACAATAGCAAGCTTGGGCATATACTTTTACTTTTCCATACGGGCGTGGCCAGTGTTATGGGAAAAATCATATTTTAGCTAAATTTACTACTAATTTTTGTTACTTATATTTAACATAATATATCGTTGGAAAGCAAATTTAAAAATACACATTATTAAGTGAAAGTAAAATAATAATTTAAATAAGACCCAATATTTTTGGTGCTTTTTGTATATTAAATTAGTAAACTCTAAAAAATATGAAGTTCGATCTGAAAAATGGATCAAGAATTGCAAAAATTTATGTCGATTTATATTTAATAAGTAATAATATATGTAAATTATGACGCCATAATGGTATAGTTCCCCATACAAAGTATCCAAAAATTACAACATTTGTTGGAGCAACAATAATCTAAATTTTTATAAAAATAATCCACCTGAGAATGCTCCTCTAAAATGCCAAATAGTTTGAGATAATATCTACATACAAGATCATACTTTTTCATGCATGTTCATGTGTGATCACATATGTGCACAAATGTAGATATTACCACAAATTTCGTTAATGCACGTGTATGGAGACTTGTGGAAGCATGAATGGACATTTATGAATCCATGTAGGGACATGGAAGTATAATTTATTAGCTTGTAAAAACATACATTGAACATTTTTAGACGGGGTATTTAAAAGTTTAAATAGTTTTTCAATTTCATATTATTCAGAATTAAAACCATGAAAAAAAAACTTTTAATTACATTTGAAATTACCAACATTGTACAAATTCAAGTTGAAACAACATAAAGGAATTAAAGTACATATGTGTGTGTTTGTGGGTAAAAAAGTGTGTTAGGTTTAACTTGTTACGCACACATATAAAACTTGGTTAACAACTTAATTGAGAACCTGTTCAAACTGTGCACACAAGTATGTACTTATGTGTGGAAGTTGCATTGTAAATAGTATATACTGCATGTACGCATTTAAAGAAAATAATTGCTAAAATGCGTTAAACCTTTTCTATGTTAGTTCTATTGTTTTACTTATAAAACTCTTCATATTTTTTTTATTTAATGTTCTTTTGATAAAAGAAGAAACATTGTCATTGTTTCGAAGCGTATTTTTAATGAAATTTTTCTTAGTTGCTTTTGTGGTATTTAGTGCAACTACTGAAAACGATGCTGCAGCTGTTATTGCCATAAGTATTGTTAAGATAGACAGTTATCCTTTTTCATGTATTGTTTTACTTATTTGGTTTTGTTTCATAGTTAGGACAGGAAACGACATTAGTTGCATAAAACTTTATAGCTAGCAAAATAAGTGCGGTAGTTATTGTTAGTTTTCGAATGTATGTTTGTATGTAACTACCTATGTATGTCCTCCTCAGTGAGCCAAATTTCGTAACAAAAAAGCTACGATATATTTCGAAGTTTTCTTATGCCAGAGTTGACGTATTTTTGGAACACATTGAAGTGCTGCCGAAGGATCCGTTGGATTCATCGCATTAAGCTTTAATTGGGAACGAAAAATCCCGCACCTTTCATTTCCCGGGAAAGCGGGATATTTTTTCGAAATTCCTGGGATTCCGGGAAACCGCCCTTTTTAATAAATTAATCAATTTTTTTATATTAAATAATATTTTTTGTGTGAAAAATGTGGAAAATTTCTCAATATTTTTTTTGTCAATAATTTTTTCATAAGAATTTTTCTGTTGTGAATTTAAAAAAAGATCCGTTAAAAGTAATATAAACAATCTTTTAATCAATAAGAATCCCATAAGTGGTGACCCCGATAAAAAGATGCCAAAGAAACTATCAGAAATATCCTCGGAATAAATTTAGTTTTTGTTACGAAAATGGATGGGCGAAAAGCCGACAAACTAATGCGACTAAAATCATATCTAGAAGAGCTACAAATCAAAGATTTATAAAACTGTGATTTTAAACTGGGCTTAAAAGATCCAGAAACAGCCGGTTCAAATACCGACATAAACAAACATAATTTTGCAACATATGCCATATTCTGGAAGGAAGACATTTTATAATTGTAACCGACCATAAAAAATTAATATTTCTATTTCAAAAGAAAATTGACGCATCTAGCAATTTCGTTACCTCTATTTTATAAGTCAATTTTCCACAACTATTCGTCATATATGTGGATAAAATAACGTTGTAGATGATAGTTTATCAAGAGTATGTGAAATAACTATCCCGTCAAATATTACACTAAAAGATCTTCAAGAGCATCAGAG
Organism: Delia radicum; assembly: GCA_021234595.1. NCBI lineage: Eukaryota > Metazoa > Arthropoda > Insecta > Diptera > Anthomyiidae > Delia > Delia radicum. The sequence continues at coordinate 70,783,512 of CM037852.1, forward strand.
TTTGGATTTAAAATTTCCTGTTTTATTGACAGCAAACACATCTCTTAAACTTACGGAAACCAGTTTCGCAGATCAAATAGCAACTATTTACTGTGACCATTCTCATAGTTTAGTCAGACCATATATTCCAGAAACTCTTCGGAGAAAAGTTTTTAAAAATTTTCATAATTTATCTCATCCTGGAATTCGAGCTACATTAAAATTAATATCCTGTAAAGTAGTATGGCCTGGAATAAACAAAGACATTCGCTTATGGTCACGGAATTGCATAAAATGCCAGAAGTCTAAAGTTCAAAGCACAACAAATCTCCAATTGGGTCTTTCGAGGATCCTTCAACTCCCTTTGAACATATTCATATTGATTTCATTGGCCCTTTACTACCGACCAATGGATACAGTTACTGTCTTACTTGTATAGATACATTTTCAAGATGGCCGGGAGTAATTTCTAAATGATTTAATTTAGTTAAATGAAAGTTACAAATTAATATGCTAAAATCTAAATTTTTCATGGCGTGCGCTATGAAGTAAGGGCTAGCGCGTTGGACTAATATGCAGAAGGTTGCGGGTTCGATCCCCAGCAACGACAACATAAATCTAGAAATATAATATGTATGAGTTTTATATCCTTCACACATATCACAAAGCTCTCATTCGGTGTTCCTATAGTGCTGTGGTGTAATGGTTAGCGGCTTGGGCCATTACACAGAAGATTGAGCGTTCGATTGCCAAATACGACAACATCAATTTGTAAAAATAACTTGTACGATTTTTCTATCCCACATACGTATCGCAACGCCCTTTTTCGGTGTTGCAATAGCTCTTAACCACACCAAAGTAAAATAATAAATCAATGCTATGATCTAAAACGATTCAAAAAGTTCCAAAACTCTCCGTCGGTTTGCGGGCAACAACTGACTTTAAGAAATATCATCTCTCGCAATTACAGAGTTGTCATATTTAAAACCGTATATCTTTCACCATCTATCAGCTGTCCTCTTTCCCGTTTCGAAAGAAAGCAAAACTGTAATTAAAAGAAAGAAAAATACATTTTTAAAGTTTTTTTATGCAAATAAAAACAAAAATAGAAAAAAGTGTAATTTTTTTTTTTTTATTTTTTTTTTCTACCATTTCTGCGAAGTAGGAAGAAACGAAATTTTGTATGTATATAAAAAGTACCATAACTTTGCCAATTTTCAACCGATTACTCAAGAAATTAAGAATATTGTGGCTTTAAAAGGAGATTCGATAAAAACCACAGTAGAAGTTGAAAAAGTTTTAAAAAAATTGAAAATTTCAAATGTTATTAAGGAAATCACTACTTATCTATATTAATGCTATAATAATATATTAACAAAAAGACCAGGTAATTTTTTTAAATACCATTTATATTTTCAAAATCGATTGAAAAAGTATTGAATTGCAAATGTTTAAATGCGTCAATCTCAAAAAATACTGTTTAACCATTATCTCAAAAATTTGAGGGTACATTAACTTCTCAGACCTGTTTTGTAATACAATCAGCTAAACCTGCAACCTACACCAGGTCATTTGACATTTTGGCATTTTTCTTTTTTTTATGTAAAAATTCATTTTTTATTTTGTTTTTAATTTAAAAAAAAAAATAACTTTTAAACACATTTTTTTTTTTAAATTTAAAAAAAATGTTATTTTAAATTTATAGCGACCTTTCACCCTCCGTATATTTAAAAAATAAAGCAAAACATACATATTAGCTAGGTTGATACTAGCATTTCGATCTGGCTTAAAATCTCATCAGAACCCCATGTTTTAGGGAAGCTAGAGCCTCTATAATAAGCAGAGCTTTAACAAAAAACCTATTAATCATCAATGTTGATCCATTCTTGTCTTCTAAGACAAGACGCCTGGCCTAGCCTTTTCTTAACAAGCATCATGACGTTTCTAAACTTCTAAAACCAAAAATGTTGAATTTATATAAAAATAATTGTTGTTACTGTGGCTCAAGTAATATTTTTTATAGTTTAATTGGTTTTTTGTTTTTATATACATCGAGACTATTTATATGTTATTTTCAATTTCTAATGAGCTGTAAACCTCCGTATATTTACAAAAATAAAGCAAATCAAACATATTAGCTAGGTTGATACTAGTATTTCGATCTGGCTAAAGTTCTCATCAGAACCTGAAATATTAGAAAAGCTAGAGCCTCTATAATAGGCAGATCTTTAACAAAAAACCTATTAATCATAAATTTTGCTCCATTATTGTTTTCTTAGTAATCAAACACGTGGTTAGGGTATTTTCCTAACAAGCATCATGACGTTACTAAACTTTGATAAAATGTATTTTTAAATTTTTGTACAACAAAAATTTCGGTAGTTACTATGACAAAACCTAAGCAGTTTACTTGCAAATTTCTTCATTATTATTTGTACTAGAAATAAAATTAAAGAAGTTTAATCAAGTGGTAGTTTTTTAAATATTTGGAATTGTCATATAATTTTAAATTTTAAATTTTTTTTGTTTTTTCATAAAGTTTTTAACTTTTTTTGTGCAAGTTTAAACTTGTTCTCTTTATAACACATTTCAAACTCTTTGATGATTCTTTAAACTCAGACCTATTAAATGTATTTATTTTTATGCAATGTGTATGAGTGATATTTAATCTAATGTCGAATTAATAATACTCATACGCAATCTCACAAAAATCAGAAGAAGTGTTTTTTTTTAATTATTAGTAAAGCAAGAATAGCAAAAATAAATTTGTTGAATCTATAAAAATTACGTTTTATTTGAGCTAGATTTTAGTTAATTGATTTTAGCTAAGTAATCAGATAAAATCAACAAAATAGTTTCTCCTTAGTGCCAATATAACCAAAATTTTTAAGATTTAACAGTTCTATTTTTGATTTGCTAATTATACTCATAACTAGCAGCGTCATTTTTCTCCAACGTCATTTTTATCTAACTTTAGTATTTTGCGCGACATTTGTAAGTACTTGCCAGAACCTAATTTGTATTTATATAACCACTTATATGGTTATGCTTTTCTACAATGGGAACTGGAGAACTGAGGCTCAGGCACCCTGGGTACGCCACTCCTTACAGGTGAATTTATCAAAAACTTTTTATTAAGATCTTTAATTTTTAGATCGAATATTATTTTAAAATTATCAAATTTGAAAACAAAAATTAATTATATTAAATGTTATGTAAAAACGAACCAATTATACCCTAAAAACATTTGAACATGTGAATTTGGGCTCTATGAAATAAGGCCCCAATAAATTAAGTCCTTAAACCAAAAATGAAATAATGCCCCTAAAATTTCTAATAAGAATAATTGGGGTCTTATTTCATTTTTTGGAGCTTTATTTCATTTATTTTTTGGGACTTTATTTCATAATGAAATAAGGCCCCAATTTGAGAAATGAAATAAGTCCCCAAATAGTATTTTTAGTTTGTTATTTCATTTGCTAAAAAATCAAAATTTTTAAGGAATGTAAGCAAACAACCGTTATAATTACTAAATGAAGTTATTAATCTAAATAGTTATTTACTATTAGCAACTGAGATTACACCGTGTAGTAAATATCAATGGATCAATCGAGTGTAATGAATTGCGAAATTATTTCTGGAAACAGAAGCAATTGTGAATTATTATATGTGATTGAACAAAAAATTGTTTAAAAAAAAATCTATTTAAAAGGAGTGGTAAAAAATAAGTGTAGAAAAGACACTTGTAAAGCAAGAATTGGTTGGTTGGTTGGTTGGTATTCCATCGCCATGGATAACAATCTTGTCGCGATGCGGTGGCTTAAGTGTTCTGGGGTTTGTATGCTGATACAAAGCACTGGAACACTGCGCACTTGTGCTCCGGTCTTTGTCTTAGTGTACTAAAAGCTGCAAGGAACATGAACTAATGGTTATCCTCCCCCCTCTCTAATTCCTCTCTCCCACTATTACCTTACTAATCCTTTTTCAGTCCTTTGTATCCTCTTCCTTTATCCCCCACTTGTAAGGTCAAGGTGGTTGGTAGCAGTGCCGATGTCCTGAATGGCTAGTTAGTGGTAAAAGATGACTAGTCGTTAACAGCTCCCCTCCAACGCCAGGGCACGGGTTGGTTGTAACACTTTTTGCCTAGTCCATGTACGCCGTCACTGCATGGTACGGTCCATCCCCTTACGTGCCTACTCGTGGGACCAAAATATGAATTTTATAAAAAACAACAACAAAAACGACGACAACAACAAAAACAATGTTAGCGGGTTGCCTTGCAACTCGTCTGAAGATGACCTACTGGCTTCCAGTCAGGAGACGGTGGTTAACTTCCCAGGCACTGAGGGTACACTCCATAGTACTCCAGCGTCTCACCAGACAACATCTCAGGCAATATCCCAGCCTGGACAGGTCACCTCGGCAGGTGACTTGCCCAAGCGTAAGCGGAAGAAAAAATCCTCAGGCGACGTATGGAAGTCTAGGTATTCAAGAGCGAAGTTTATTCTTGACAAAATTGCCAAGAACGCTTTGAATGGGACCGTTCATGAACGCGATGAAGAGGACCGCGTAAAATACCAAGCTGTGGTGGATGAGTACCTTAAGCGAAAGGAGACCGCACCCAGCACATCAAGCACGTCAAAGAAGGTAGAAGGGGCAAAGCGAAATCGCTCACAGAATGAGGGTGACAAATCGCCGAAGCGGAAAAAGGTCCACGAGCAGAGAACCGTTTCGCAGCCTATTTCTACCTCTCGTAGACCCTTTAATGAGGTTGTAAGGGATCATTTGCTTGTGGCTCTAGCAAATGTCAGTGGTGGGTTGCCTTCGCCTGTAGTAACAGAATGGAGTGCTATCGAATCCAAGTTGTCAGAACTCGTGATGGCTCACGTGATCTCCAACAAGGATAGTCCAGTACCTCGTTTTGACTCCAGTGAAATTCACAGGGGATACAGGTTAATCAAATGTATGGACTTGTTCTCCCTGGAATTCCTCAGCAAATGCGTCACTACGATAAGTGATGCATGGGATGGCCTTATCTTAAAGCTAATCCCCGCTGCAGAAATTCCAGCTAGACCTCGTGCCAGAATTTGGTTACCAAAACTGGCAATGGACAATCACGGGCTGCTAGAATGCCTCAAGGCTCAAAATCCTGAGATTCCTATGAATGACTGGTCTGTCATCCGGGCAGAGGAACCTCAGAACAACAGCATGAGCTACGTGCTTGTCATCTCCGAACAGGGTGTGTCAGCACTCGAGAAGGTGGGCAACAAGCTCTTCTTTGGTATAAGGGAGGCCAAGGTAAAGGTTTTCCGTCCTTCTGGGTCGGGTGGTGTCGACGGGAAAGATGAGATCGATGACGCCAACCAGCTGCTCGATAAGATGCAGCTCGAAGAACCCCCCAATATATCGAAACAAGATGGCGAAGCTAAAGGTCGTGCAGATTAATCTGCAGCATTCCCGGATTGCTACAGACAACCTACGGGTTCTTCTAGCCGAGGAGGACCTTGACATAGGCATCATCCAGGAGCCCTGGGTCAATGACTCACAGGTTAAAGGGTTTCAGGGTGCCCCGTACTCAATACTATACATCAATAATAAGGGTAAGCCAAGATCCTGTATAATAGCTAAAAAGAACATAAAGATTTTTCTATGCTCTCAATTTAGCTCAGCTGACCTTACTGTTGCGAAGGTTGAAATGACAGGCGGCCGCAACATCACTATTGCCTCCTGCTATATGGCTCACAATCGAGACGCCCCGCCAGAAGAAGTGAGGTTCCTGTTGTCCTCCATTGCTGCGGAAGATACTTTGATCCTGGGCTGTGATGCCAATGCCAGGCACACAATCTGGGGTAGCACTGAAATCAACGAGAGAGGTGAGTCTTTTCTTGATTTTATTAACACTAGCGATCTCAATATATGTAATTCTGGTACTAACCCAACTTTTATGTTTCCGAGTTCCGATAACTATAGGGGTTGGGAGGAAGTTCTAGATATCACAGTTATCTCAGGTAATTCTCAGGTACGTGTTGAAAAGTGGAGGGTATCCGATAAGAAGTCCTTTTCGGATCATAATTGGATACTTTTCGATATCAACA